>OW240912.1:328885916-328898625 GCA_933207985.1 Pelobates cultripes | reverse complement strand
CCCTTTCACCAGGGGGGCTCCCTGCAGATGGCAATATCACTCTCTGCAACACCTCAGTAAGGGCAGCTCTATCCATCTGCTGGGCTTCCTTCAGGTTCTCAACCTGGGTAACCAGTAGACGATTTGTTTCCTGTTGCACAGTGGTTGCCTGTACCAGAGCTTTCACCAGCTCCTCCATTATAGCACCAAGCAGGTGTGACGAAGTGCCCTTCGCCACTTGGTCCTGGAGAGGCCTACTTGCCAGCCTCCTCCCCTGTGACTATGACTCTTTCATGTATCTGGCTTTAAAGCCCCTAGTCTACCTTCAGACAGACGATTTATGTAGGCTGCTTTATTTATCTTATGTTTTAGTCACCCTGTACCCATTATAGGTGCAGGGTGTGTGTTATGTAATTGTTTATAGTGAGTGTGTGTGTACTGTGTAATGTATTGCCTGCTCTCTTGTATTGCTGATGTTTGCTACCAATGTTTGGCTATGGAGCTTGTCTAGTGCCCTCTGTTGATAGCACCAGCAATATGCACTACCTGAATTGCAAGACTGGTTCATTTGCATATTCGGGTAGATTTGCATATTGCTAATTTTGCATGCAGGTGAGATATTTACTGTTAAATATTGTCTCCCCCCACCCCTTTTAAAATGTGCCATTGTGTTGTGATAAGTCACTCTGTGTTGCTTGATATGGTTTGACTGTTTGTGATTTTATTGAGGTTTCACAACAATGTTATTGTGGTGACCCTATTGGCTGGTCCCAAGGGAAATAAAGGTTTTGACAGTTCTTCTTGATCCCTCTAAATGTAGCCTTGTCTTGTTATTGGAGGGAGCTGTTATAATCACACTGGGGATTGCTATGCTCTGCATGCTCCCCTGAGCTTGAATCACTTAGCTCTTTTAAGAGCTTGTTCCTGACACACTCTCCTTGGAGGAGGGGGTCTTCACCACACAGTCCTGGATGCTGGAGGTTCATACAGGGTGGAAGGAAGAGTTCTTTCCTACACAGTCCTGGAGGACAGAAGCTGATCCAGGGTGGAAGGAAGACGGCGAGACTCCAGTCAAGATACGGCGGTTGTGGAGTCTGCGGTGGTTGTGGTGTCTGCTGCAGTGTTTGGAGTCCTCAGGAAGCGCTAGGAGCATCCATCAACGGAGGGTACTCGGTCGGAGTACAGGGAGCTCCGTTACATTGGTGGCAGCAGTGGGATGGCGTTCTAGTGCGAGGAGAAGCAGCTCGGAGACACTGGTATCGTATGAGAGGTTATTGAGGGCAACGCTAGCCACTGTGCAGCGTCCCTAACTACAGCAGCATGGAGCAGGGATGGATAGAGCCCTACGAAGAGCACCTCAACATGATACGTCGCTACGAGGACGACGCTTACATTGAGGAGGTAAAGAGGCGGTTGGTCTGCTATGGCCCAGACCTTTCGAACGAGGTGGTCCAACAAAGTAATGCGCCAATTGAGTGCTGAGAACAGTGCGGCAATGGCCATTGAGCGACAACTGTGGAGGTTGAGGATATGGACACCTAGTCTCCAGCGGCAGTGCAAGTTACAGGGAGCCGAAGGTGTCGTCCTTCCTCCCCAGCGGCAGTGCAAGTTACAGGGAGCCGAAGGTGTCGTCCTTCCTCCCCAGCGGCAGTGCAAGTTACAGGGAGCCGAAGGTGTCGTCCTTCCTCCCCAGCGGCAGTGCAAGTTACAGGGAGCCGAAGGTGTCGTCCTTCCTCCCCAGCGGCAGTGCGAATTCCAGGGAGCCGAAGGTGTCGTCCTTCCTCCCCAGCGGCAGTGCGAATTCCAGGGGGCCGAAGGTGTCGTCCTTCCCCCCCAGCAGCAGTGTGTCCTACAGGGAGCAGAGACAGTTGGTCTCTCTCTCCAGCAGCAGGACAATATTATGGGAGTGGAGACAGGCGGTCTCCCTCTCCAGCGGCAGCCTGTGTTTCAGGGAGAGGAGCACAGCACCCTATCTCCCCAGCGGCAGCTTACCCTACCAAGGGGAGACACCAATCTCCCAGATGGCGCAGAGGGGACCGTGGTCTCTGTGCCCGACCTACAGGGATGCTGGACAGCCTGTCCAGATCCCCAACTACCCTCACAGGGACAACAGGAGGAGGGGGTAAGTACGAATTCCCCTCCCCAGCTAACTCCTAACTTGGCCCCAGGGTTAACAGGGGAGATGTTAACCCCCACTGACCCCCATGTTCCCCTGGCTACTGAGCCGGACTATGTTCCCAGCACCCCAGCGGAAGAGCTGGCAGCTGGGCAGAGTGCAGTCGGCCTCTGCCCTCCCTTTGTCCCTTGTCCAGAGCCTGATGTCCTGCAGGCTATACCAGCAGAAGAGCTGGCATCAGGGCAGACCGCTGCTGGCCTCTGCCCTACCGATCCCCTTGTCACAGGACTGGCCTGCACCCCCCTCCTCCCAGCAGAAGCGCTGGCATCAGGGCAGAGCGCCGCTGGCCTCTGCCCCTCAAGTCCCCACAGCGTGTTGCCCCATCACCCCAGAGGAATACCCAGGTGCAGTCACTGTTTGCTGTGGGTGGGCTGCTCTAATAACTGTTTGTTGTGGGTGGGCTACTCTGGCACTTGCTTATGGTCGATGGGTGACTCGACTAACTTAGGCACTGACCGACAGAAAGTCAGGTGCCTGGTTAGTCTTCCCCCGAAGGGGAGATATGTGACGAAGTGCCCTTTGCCACTTGGTCCTGGAGAGGCCTACTTGCCAGCCTCCTCCCCTGTGACTATGACTCTTTCATGTATCTGGCTTTAAAGCCCCTAGTCTACCTTCAGACAGACGATTTATGTAGGCTGCTTTATTTATCTTATGTTTTAGTCACCCTGTACCCATTATAGGTGCAGGGTGTGTGTTATGTAATTGTTTATAGTGAGTGTGTGTGTACTGTGTAATGTATTGCCTGCTCTCTTGTATTGCTGATGTTTGCTACCAATGTTTGGCTATGGAGCTTGTCTAGTGCCCTCTGTTGATAGCACCAGCAATATGCACTACCTGAATTGCAAGACTGGTTCATTTGCATATTCGGGTAGATTTGCATATTGCTAATTTTGCATGCAGGTGAGATATTTACTGTTAAATATTGTCTCCCCCCACCCCTTTTAAAATGTGCCATTGTGTTGTGATAAGTCACTCTGTGTTGCTTGATATGGTTTGACTGTTTGTGATTTTATTGAGGTTTCACAACAATGTTATTGTGGTGACCCTATTGGCTGGTCCCAAGGGAAATAAAGGTTTTGACAGTTCTTCTTGATCCCTCTAAACGTAGCTTTGTCTCGTTATTGGAGGCAGCTGTTCTAATCACACTGGGGATTGCTATGCTCTGCATGCTCACCTGAGCTTGAATCACTTAGCTCTTTTAAGAGCTTGTTCCTGACACGCTCTTCTTGGAGGAGGGGTCTTCACCACACAGTCCTGGATGCTGGAGATTCATACAGGGTGGAAGGGAGAGTTCTTTCCCACACAGTCCTGGAGGACAGAAGCTGATCCAGGGTGGAAGGAAGACGGCGAGACTCCAGCCAAGATACGGCGGTTGTGGAGTCTGCGGTGGTTGTGGTGTCTGCTGCAGTGTTTGGAGTCCTCAGGAAGCGCTAGGAGCATCCATCAACGGAGGGTACTCGGTCGGAGTACAGGGAGCTCCGTTACAGCAGGTAACAGTCTTAAAGGCACAGTGCTACTCGTTTGCTTGACAGGTCTGCAAAAATAAAAGTCCTCAAGCAGACTACCAAATGACTGGCACACCCACAGACCCTCAATGTGCTACTGTGCCTGCATTCTCCACCATATTGTGATCCTTGTCGGCAGGTAGCACGGTCCTCTAGGGCAAAAACATGCACAGTCCTTGTAATTGCATATACTCCAGGCACTTTATTTTTAAATCCACACAGGATACAGCAGTAAATGAAAAACATAAATGTAACACAAAACCTTATAAACAAAAAACCTAGCTCGTCTGAGCACTAACTGACATTAGGTTCCCTATCTCTCAGGGTTAAACTAAACAAAACAATGTGGTTTCACCAACCTAGAGTCTTTGTCCACTTTCAGCACTCCAGTATTTAGCCAGCCTGCTGCTTCCAGCCTTTCAGAGAGAAACAAAACATTCTCTCTTACCTGCCTAGCAGGGAGGGATTTATTCCCACTGCTGCAGCCGATTACCTACAGCTGAGCAGTAGGTTGGAGACAGTCCAAAACCCTGGGCTGGATCTAAGTCTTCCAAGAAAACCGATAAACTGCGGAGTGGAGCACTGGCCCACCCTGCTCTCCAAATGCTCCACCCCAGGGGCCCATAACTAAATATTCATTCTGGTTACATACACAGAAACATACACTCCCCCTGGGGTTAAAAATCATATGCCTCTCTGAACAATTCTGTCGAGATATAGACTCCCTCACAGACCACCCCATTCACCTTATCACAATATATATATTGTTTGAATATTGTATTTTTGTAATATTGTATCCTTTTGTTACAATACAAGGTTTTGTTGAACAGGGCATATTTGAAAACGAGAAAAATCTCAATGTATCCATCCTGGTAAAATATATATTAAGTTGATAGTTCTGGTGACGTTGGTGTCCCTTTAAAGGCAATTTAGTAGAGATCTCCTGCACTTTGTCCTCACCCATAACTTTTTTCTGATGGCCAATTTTGGCCTTGATTTAATATTTTTGCATATGCTTTCAATATATCAATAAATAAGATACCAATATATATAAACAATCTAAATATATATTTTTTCAATATTAAGTTATTTGCAAATCTTATCTAAAAATATAAAATCAAAGCCTTTCTTTGCAAACTAAAGGCACAGCTATGTGGCCTAGTTGTGACCCTATTTATGCCAATTTATTTTTTAACACATCCTAATCGTACACATTTATAATATATACATGTTTTATATTTTAGGGCAATTTTGTATACTGCATTTTTTTTCCAATGACAGAAAATTATATAAATTCATATATCGAATCTATGATACTGTAGTAGATGATTTACTGCAAACCAATTAGTTTGAATGACTATCTGTTCCTGTCCAAATTAAAGATAATAAAGTTGCGTGCACGCAGAAGTAAATTCACACTGAGACACAGAGTTCAGGTTAATGAAAGAACTTCGGAGAAGTTTAATGGCTTCTGTTTAAAAAGCAGGCTCGCAGGCCCTTTTAAAGGCATTATTACATCATTGAAGAAAATCAAGATATAGACAAATAGACATTGTTAATTGGCTTAGGTGCTAAGTAGTTAGTAAAATGCCCTCCCTACGGGGTGTACCATCTTAGGTCACTATCCTCGTCATGATTGTCTCCTCCAGGTTTTAGCGCCATTTTGTTAACATAAGGAGCTCACTCGACGGGAGGGGCATTTTGGCAGCTATCCATTTAGAGTGTAGCCTGGCACTGTTAGTTTCTCAAGGTTAGGTTTCAAGGCTTTTAGTAAATACACATTTTATCAAAGCTATTTCTTGCTGACATGCAAATTCTATGTTCTATAGACAAAGCTTTCTTGTAAAACTATGGGGCCTCTTAGAGGTATAGCAAGAGGATTTAAAGGGGCCTTACAGATTTATAGAGGCCTAATAATTCTACAACAATACGATATGTTACATAATGACCCTAGCAACAAAAGTATCAATCCAGCTGCCAGGCATACCCTGGAGTTACCAACAAAGAAGCCTGAAGGAAAGTGCATACAGGGCACAGTTTACTAAACGATTCTCTGGGCCTGATAAAAAAAAAAAACTGTGATGATAACCAAATAGAAAACTCTGTAATATTTAGTATAAATCAACATAAAATGTTAGCAGTATGTGTGTTTGATAATCTAGCTGCTTAACAAAATATTTGTAATGTGCCTTCGTTGGTACCTGTGCCTTAAAGAAAGCAAAATTTAACTGGTCTTAAAGCAGCAAAGTTTAATAAGGGATCTATGTCTGTGCCATATATATACCACTGGCTCAAACTTCCAATTGGTAAAATGTAACATAATACTGTGTGCCTGATATTCTCTGACAGCTCTAGAGTCTGCCATATGTGGTGACACTGTGTATAGCACCTCTGGTAGTTTGGTACTTACTGATAGTGCTGCATCTCAGGCTGTATTTTCCAGAACAGACTACACACCCTGCCTTCACAGTGCTACACTGTACAGATCTTGTATATATTCAGTAGTGGTGTGGTGTACCTACCACGGTCACAGGCGTCACTGCTGCAACCAGGCCCATCACTCCAGGGGGCCCGGCCTCAGTGGCAGCCCCTGCGGCCATGGGTGCAAGCATATGTTCAGCCTCGGTCCGTAGTTGTTGAGTTACCAGCAGAAGGGGAGCGCTGTGCTGCACCCCTCCTGCCGCAATATGTAGCATAGTCGAGGCGCTCTGACAGGATGTGCTCACTGGAGGGGAGGGAGAGAGACACATGGAGGGGCTGGGGGGGGAGAGAATGGAACATGGATGGTCTATGGGGGAGGGACTGAGACACATGGAGGGGCTGTAGGGGCATGGGACACATGTAGGGGCTTAGTGAGGGAGGAAATAAGACACATAAATGGGCTGGGGGGAGTAAATGAAACACATGGAGGGGCTTTGAGGGGAAATGAGACACATGGAGGGGCTGTGGGGGAATGCGATACATGAAGGGGCTGTGGGAAATGAGACACATCGAGGGTCTGGGGGGGGTGAGATGGTGAGGGGTGTGAAGAATTAGACACAGACAATTAGGCCTTGGGCACTTTTTGTACCGGGGCCTGGTGGTTTCTAGTTATGCCTCTGGTATTCAGATTAGTATTGTATATACTTTATTTCACCTTGTTCTTTCACTATTTTGTAAATTGTCTTTCGTATCTTATATGGAGTGTCTCAGTTTATTTATTAGCTTTTTTCTATTATCCTTTTAAAGTAAAATGTTAACTCCTTACTGCCTAATACTAGTTGGTCAGGGCCTCTCTGTTCTGCTCCTATTTTGTTTTTAGGCGCTTAATTTTTTATATTTAAACTACTTCAGTTTGGATTCCTGGTTTGCACGTGATAAACTAAAACTGTACTAAAGGACATCTGTCATGCCCAAAACTACATTTGCTCCTTAAAAATGTAATCGGATTTCATGAGACCTTCAAGAGAGCAGAAGAGACCTACCACAAGTAGTTCTTCTGCTGTCCACTGCTAGTACTGGCTAGGGAGTATAGGAATGGATGCCACTCCATTCAGATGCGGGCATGCTGGCAACGAAGACAGCATGTCGGTGCCATGGAGGAGGTTTGCCAGGTAAATCAATGAAGAGATTGGGCAGAGTACAGACGGATCACAGATGGTTGTTACAGAAGTTTAACACAGACCTCTGTAATAATATTATGGCAAAAGAGTTGTGGGTTAGATAAGTGGTGACAGGTTACCATTAAGTAAATTTGTAAATCTATCAAGTGGCTATGAAAAACAGTTACCGTATATACTCGAGTATAAGATGAGTTTTTCAGCACATTTTTTGTGCTGAAAAACCTCCACTCGTCTTATACTCGAGTCAATGTATGTATTATGGCAACTTACATTGCCAGAATACAGACAAGGACCGCGGGCTCATTACAAGCCTGGCGGTCCTGTTGGGGGCTGGCAGGAAGCGTTTACTTACCTTTCCTGCAGCTCCTGTCAGCTCCCTTCTCTCTCCTCCGGTCCGGTCAGCTCCCCTGCAAGTCTCGCGAGAGCCTCGGGGTCAGACCGCAAGACTTGCAGGGGAGCTGACAGGAGCTGCAGGAAAGGTAAGTAAACGCTTGCTACCAGCCCCCTCCTACACAGTGCACACCAATGGACCACCAGGGAATGAGAGCCCCCCTCCCTCGCCAGCTAACAAGCAGGCAGGGGGGACGAAGAAAAATAACATAAAAATTTTAATAAATAAAATAACATAAAAATAATAATATTAAAAAATATATATTAAAATAATAATAATAATATAAAAAATAATAATAAAAATGCCCACCAAGGCTCTGCATCACATACACATACACTGTACTCATTCATACACACTGCATTCATACACACACTGCACTCATACACACACACACTGCATTCATACACACACACACACACTGCATTCATACACACACACACTGCACTCATACACACACACTGCACTCATACACACTGCACTCATACACACACACACACTGCATTCATACACACACACTGCACTCATACACACACACACACACTGCACTCACACACACACTGCATTCATACACACACACTGCATTCATTGTCACACACACTGCATTCATTATATACACACACTGTAAATAAATATTCAATTAATATAATTTTTTGGGGGATCTAATTTTATTTAGAAATTTGCCAGTAGCTGCTGCATTTCCCACCCTAGTGTTATACTCGAGTCAATAAGTTTTCCCAGTTTTGGGGGGTACAATTAGGGGTCTCGACTTATTTTCGGGTGGACTTATACTCGAGGATATACGGGTAAGTTCATTCTAGATGGCATCCAAATCAACACAATCATATGTGTCTGTGTACATTTTATATATTGTTATATTGTTTATATTATACATTTATTTTTTTCCAGAAACATGTTACAAAGGCAATGGAAGACATTACCAAGGAAATGTTAATACTACAATTTCTGGTATTCATTGTCAAAAATGGAGTCAACAGGTAATACATATTTAATACATTATTCCACACCTTTGTTGTTATATAGATATAATGAACGATACTCCCTTTATGTGTAGCAAGTCAGTTTAGAGTATGTATGATTCAAGAGTTGAACGTTTATTTAAACCTCTTTTCCACCCTTAGAGATCAGTTTAAATTGTTATAATCTGTTAAAATCAACAGTGGATGTTTTCATAACAATGCTTGTAAAGTTAATCCAAGTAAAGGTGTAGTTCAAAGGCCATGACTATTTTTCTGTACACACTTTTGTTTTATTAGGTTGAATCAGAAAACATAATTAAGTTTTGAGATGCTGCATTGAGATATAAACAAAACCTGTGTAATAGTTTTTTTTTGTTTGTTTTTTAGTGAAACAATTAGATAATGTGCAGCTGCATGTGTACTGCTAATTATTGTGTGAGAAACTGGGTACATTTTTATTTAGCACTGATGATACACATGCTTACCAATTCCATTAGACTATTTATAGCGGAATGGATGCTCTAGCTACACTTTTATTTCCTTTTGTTCAGCTGTCCTTACACCCCCCTGTTTGTTTACCGAACCAACTATGTGTGGGTCCACAGATTCCTGTTGTATTTTGGTCACCCTGTGCCCATTATTGGTGCAGGGTATGTTGAATGTATTGCTTGTCTGTGCCTCTCCCCCTCCCCCTTTTTCTTGTCCTATTGTTTCCTCAGCAAGGCGTTGTCCCAGAGACACTGCCAGACCAGTTTAAACTAACTGCTTTGTCCCTCCTCAATCTCCCATCAGCCCTTGCTATTGTCAGACCCCATAAGCTATGCACCATTGTATGTAAAGGAGGCCATTGGGGGGCTTAAAATGTGTGTGCTATGTCTAGTAAAGTCAGTTGACTACCAGAACTATGTTTTGTCTGGTTACTGGGGGAATGGATGTCTGTATGTTTTACTGGTTCCAGAGTGGCTGAAGGAAGGAATTAGGGCACGTAACTAGTTGGGTTACCCGTGGTCCGCTAAACTATTAAAGGTAATTTGTTTACCTTGGTATAATATTTGCAGGAAAAGATAGACAGGCAGGCAGGCAGACTCATCAATTTTACAAGAGGCATGAGACTTTTACAGGAGACATGCTCTTAACACCCTAAAACACTTCATCAGCCACATTTATTCAAGACTCCCAATCAGCTTGTTGTGCTTTTCAGTCTCCACTTGTTCTCCTTGTCCAAATGCTTGCTCTATTTCATCACCATTTATTATGTGCACCAACATAGTTATTGTTTTTAATTTTTACTTTTCTTCCTTCACATTATTGGTTTAGCTTAACAGCTCAGGTTTGATATTACAGGCACTAGGTGAGGAGCCCATTACATCAACTAATATAGAAATATGTGCATAGCTGTTCTTCCTGGTATCAATTATTTTACAGTTGTTATGATATATTTCTGTTATCAATATGTCAGGTTGTGGTCATTCCTAAACAATCTTTATTGTTTTGTGGTAGCTGCCCCATCTACACAGACGCTTACCTGAGGTTTTCCCAGAGCTGCCTCGGTCTGAAAATTATTGCAGAAACCCTGGAGGAGAAAGCGAGCGCCCCTGGTGTTATACAATGGATCCAAATGTACGATGGGAATACTGCAACATAGCATCGTGCGGGACAAGTAATATTTTATTTTCCTATTATCACACAATTACTTGTGCATTTTTATTGTAAGTCTTACATGTGTCCTGCTGCAGAATGTGGCCCAAAATAACTTTGCATTTAAATAACATAAACATCACTACTGCATCTTGTTCACTGAGATCCTAAGCTTTAATAATTATAAGGATATTTTACATATGGGGAAGAGGTAAGTACCAGGAGCCTTAACCAGTGTCCTCTGTAGTCCAGTTATCATTAATAACAGAGCTGCAGGAACAGTTTAGAGGGTGTAAAACTCAATGCTGTCCAAGCTCTTCCAGTGTCTGTTTGTGAGGCTTGACATGTTGAGGAAAGTATCACTTTCTGTCTGCCCACTAGCAACCTTGCACGAGGAGTATAGGAAGGTCTGAGTGATGCACACTGTACAACCACTCCTGCAGCTCTAATATTACCAATCTGACTGGTCTACAGAAGTCATAGGAGGGTGAGTAGCACTCAAATCCTAAACCTGAAAATAAACCCTTTACATTAATCCTATGTTTGCCTTTAAACACTAAACACCTCCTGTACCCCAATAATAAATGTTTACCAACTCATGTCCTCAACTAATTCATCCTTAACCCCTTAAGGACCAAACTTCTGGAATAAAAGGGAATCATGACATGTCACACGTGTCATGTGTCCTTAAGGGGTTAAACAGCCTTTATATTACAACTTTAATACCTTCCAATATGTCAATGTTCTTAACACTAAACAACCTATGTAATCTAACTCTGAAATTAACCTCTCTCCCTATGTTACTTTCCCCCTTTACTTATAACATTATCACTAACACTGTATCAACACAGCTGCATACACCCACTATATTCACAAATTAAAAAATATAACATTACAAACAGAGCAGAAATATGTACATACATGCAATTACTTTATCAGCCTTATTTTAGGGAGAAGGGGGTGCCTCTATATGTTGTGCCAACAGGCATCTGACATGTAAATCTGGTCAATGGTGGACTTCTCAAAGGAGCTGTTATTGTAAGTGGGTGGCTGTATGGTTGTGAGGCAGGGCCGGACTGGGAAAAAAATTCAGCCCGGGCATTTCTTTTATCACAGCGGCCCACTAAGAAGGGGGCGTGGCAGAGAGGGTGTGTTTTGTCATTACTCATGACAAACACGCCCCCTCTCAAAGTGAGCATGTTGGTTCAATGCTCTTCCAGGGCAGACCATGCGCAGAGCTCTGCTGAAGAGCTCTAGCATGAGAAAAAAGCCCTGTATTTGTTCTGCACAGTGCAAGCAAATTAATAACATGCTTGCACTGTTTCCTTGCAACTTGTCTCTGGTGTCTCTATAAATGGATACCAGGAGACAAAAGGGCCAGGAAAGAGTATTGTGCATGTGTTTGGAGCCTGTTTGTGGTATTACGTTTGTGCAGAGTGAGCTGGTCATGGTGTGGTATTGTGTAATAAGGTCTGTTTTAGTCGTGTTGTGTTTGTGGTGTAATGTAATGCATATGTGGCTAGGGGCTGTAGAGAATGTGTGTATAGGGGATGTAGCAAGTGTGTGCATACAGGCTATAGTGTGTGTGTGTGTGTATAGGTGATTTAGTGTTTGTAGAGAGTGTGTGTTCAGGGAATGTAGTATGTGTTTGCTTACAAGGAATCTAGTGTGCATATAGGGGATCCAGAGTGTGTGTGTGTATATGATCCAGAGTTGGCTAAAGGATCTAGTGTGTGTCTGGAATGTAATGTTTAGGGGTGCAGTGTGTGTGTGAGGGGTGTTGTGTGTATGTGTATATATATATATATATATATATATAGTTTATATAAATATGTTTGGAAGTATTGTGTATGTGTGTGATGCAGTGTATTGGGGGGTTGTGTGTGTATGTGAGGGGTGCAGTATGTGTGTGTGAGGTGTGATGTGTGTGAGGGTGCTGTATGTGTGAGGGTGCTGTGTATGATGTGTGTGAGTGTTGTGTGTGATGTGTGTGAGAGTGATGTGTGAGAGTGCTGAGTGTGATAGTGCTGTGCATGAGTGTTGAGTGTGATAGTGCTGTGTATGATGTGTGTGAGTGCTGAGTGTGATGTGTGTGAGAGTGATGTGCCTGAGTGCTGAGTGCTGTGTGTGATGTGTGTGAGAGTGCTGAGTGTGAAAGTGCTGTGTGTGAAAGTGCTATGATGTGTGTGAAAGTGCTATGATGTGTGTGAGAGTGCTATGATGTGTGTGAGAGTGCTATGATGTGTGTGAGAGTGCTGCGATGTGTGAGATTGCTGTGTATGATGTGTGTGAGAGTGCTGTGTGTAAGAGTGCTATGATGTGTGTGAGAGTGCTGCGATGTGTGAGATTGCTGTGTATGATGTGTGTGAGAGTGCTGTGTGTGAAAGTGCTATGATGTGTGTGAGAGTGCTGCGATGTGTGAGATTGCTGTGTATGATGTG
>OW240912.1:328863523-328885816 GCA_933207985.1 Pelobates cultripes | reverse complement strand
GTGTGTGTCTGGGGGGTGCTGTGTCTGGGGGCTGTGTCTGGGGGGGTGCTGTGTCTGGGGGCTGTGTCTGGGGGGTGCTGTGTCTGGGGGGGTGCTGTGTCTGGGTGCTGTGTCGGGGTGCTGTGTGTGTGAGTGAATGTATTTTTTTATTTAAATTTAAATATTTTTTTTACTAATAAAAAAAAAAATTATTCTCCCCCCTCCCTTCTTACCTTTATCCTGGGAGGGGGGGAGCCGTTCTGCCATGGTGGTCCAGTGGTGAGAGTGAACTCTAACCTGCAGGTTAGAGTTCACTCTCGCGAGATCTGAGCGTTGCCGCGGCAACGCTCAGAATCCCGCGAGAGGACCCGGCGGAGCTGCTTGTTAGAGCTCCGCCAGGTCCTCTCTCCTCCCTCCCTCACCCAGCCGGCGGCCGCATCTCCCTGTCTCTGGGCCGGTGAGGGAGATCTTTGATCTCCCCACCGGCCCAGGGAGGCACATAGCAGGGCCGGCGCTCGGATAGCGCTGGCCCTGCAGGGGCCGGCCGGGGAGATCCCCTGCCGGCCTCGGCCCCACGGCCATCGCGGCCCACCGGGCATTTGCCCGGTATGCCCGATGGCCAGTCCGGGCCTGGTATACACTGATCAGCCACAACATTAAAACAACCTGCCTAAAATGATTTAGGTCCCCCTAGTGTTACCAAAACAGCTCTGATGCATCAAGGCATGGACTCCACAAGACCTCTGAACGTGTCTTGTGGTATCTGGCACCAATACATTAGCAGCAGATCCTTAAAGGGACACTACAGTCACCAAAACAACTTTAGCTTATAGATCATGCTCCAGCAGTCTATTATAATATGACTGTAATTATGAAGTCACAAAATTGCTAATATGATCTTTCATTGCATTACTTTGTAGAAAAAAAGCATATATTAATGTGCAACTTACCTTTGGTCTTTTAATATCAAATATTCAATAATATTTTACAAAATTTTGACACTAGCTCAGTTTGAACCTAACTCACTTTATTTTATTGATGTATTTCAGGTGCTGCAAATTTACCTGCGACAATTAAAACGGTGTTTGAATCCCCCATTATGCCTTCCTCATCTTCTTTCTTTTCTTCAACTCACTCCATGATTATCATAATATCCGCCATCTGCAGCTTTGGAGCTTTGACATTAGTGTTGATTGTTGCAGTTTTTTGCTGTCGCAGACAAAAGAAATTGAAAACCAAAAACAGGTGAGGTTTTATCGTCTCTTTGATATGGTAAAGGACATACTCAGTGATCACTTATTAAAGGGGAACTGACACTGTTCAGGATTATTTAATATTAAATTTACTTATTCCTATATTTAACAAATATGCATTTGTCAAATGTGAAAATAATATTACATCTAGAAAGTCATGCCTCTTTATCAGGCAATTGGGTGCCTCCATTTTATTTCCATGTCAAGCAATATTAAAAGCTTGGTCCTTTAACTGGCAGTCAGCATAGAGAAAGCATACATAGAAGAGTAAAAATTAAGACATGTTTCTATTTTTCCTCTTCTTTTGCAATACTTGCCTTCACATTGCCTGGTCTGAAGTAGGTTATAATGTTGTTTATTAAATCTTTAATATAAATTGAAAAGAAATTGGAGAATCTCATGTAAAAAGGTTAATGCAAGCTGTAGGTGGTTTTCAATGTTATATTCAGTGGTGTAATTTCCAGAGAAGTGACTAGAAGTGATTTCTATTTTTTCTTGTATCCATAGGCACTAGATTTATAAAGTGGAATATATATATATATATATATATATATATAAACAGGATTTTCTTGGCACTCACCCTCCAGCGTTGTAGATTAACCAAATCTTGCCCAGGTGCAAGCCCAGAGTAGTAATAGGAGCACTCATAGAACTTTCTTTCCAGTGATTCTTTTATTGTGCTATCATATATTGTTCAAAAAATTTCAATCAACGTTTCGACCCCTATATAATATGAAAATATGATACCACAATAAAAGAATCACTGGAAAGAGAGTCCTATGAGTGCTCCTATTACTCCTTGTTTATTTATATATATATATATATATATATATATATATATATATATATATATATATATATATAAAGGATGCTTCTTATTGACACAGGATGAACACACATCAGCTGTAACAGTGAACAGCTGTGAAGTTCTAGGTTGTGTCAATCTAAAAACAAGCCTACAAAGTGTTAGGTTAAATGTACTGTGTGTAGTCATGTTTTGTGATCTTTTCTTTCCGTGCTAGTATTTTTATTTTAGAATGCATTAAATAATATGAATCAGTAACATACTATATGGCAGGCAGTTAACAATATTTTAGGGGTATCAAACAAAAAAATATTTTGTATCCGTTCCATACATGAACAAAAGACTGTCTAGTAATGAAAGACACAAATCACACCACTTTACAGATCATGGCAAAGAGATAAGATATGCAGGGCATATACATGGTGTGTTTAACCATTTAAGTGGTGCATGATGGACTATGCCATCAAGCAGTGCAGGACATTAATGCCCATTTGCGGCATAGACCATCATTCGTTAAAAGTACCAGGTATCATTGGATGAGGGTCTTCTCTGTCACCTGGGACCACATTTGTTGACAGATAGTTGACAGATTGACAGATGAAAAGACCTTGCCTGCACAAATCACAGTGTGAAGGAGTTGCAGCAGAGTGGGAGATTTTCCTCTCATGCTGTAAGAACACAGTACAGAGCACTCTGTACTGTGTGAACTGACATTAGCAGAGTGAATCCCTCTGAGGTAGGATAAAAGGATGGGATTAAAGGGAGGGATTAGGGACAGGATTATGAGTTGGATTATGGATAGGATTATGAGTCTGATTAGGGGCTGGATTATGGGTAGAATTACGAGTTGGATCTTCATTACATAATCCTATGTGTAGGATTATAGGTTGGATTAGGATCAAAGCTATACATTTAGGGTATCGTACTTGAAAATAGTTGCAGAATGGTGTTTACACACATGAACTGTGGTCAATTTCTCCCCCAAAAAACTAAATCCTATTTTTTTTCATATTTTTTTTTTTTTTGCGTTATGTATACATAGAGGGTATCAAACGAAAACTATATTTCTCCTTTAAAATTCAATGTATAATATTTATGAGTACATGTAAACAGAAAGAGTAAAATGACTAAAGTACCAAAAATACCTTGTCACAAATGTATTGAATCTCAAAAAAGCCTTGGTCCTTGAAATTGAAAGATGCTTTTTAACTTTTTCTAAATATTATTTTAGTCTACATTTATTCTGGTAAAATATTGAAATACAGGGGAAGCGGTTCCATAGGGGCAGGTGAAGCAGTGCTCCCTACTTTTTTAGGTAACAGCATCAGACAATGAAATTAGAACGTTTTAAAGTAGCTGTAGTTTCCCATATGCATGGATCTATATGTTTATGAATGTTGAACAAGGAATGAGCTCTTATTGGATCAGGGGTGACTACATGAGGTTAAATATGTAGAGCCTAACAAGGGGGTGGAATAATACTTCAGAAGTTAGAGTCTAGCCCCCTACCATCTTCAAACATCAACAGCCACCACTGCTGATGTAGTAGAGGTGGTGTATGGTGAGACAGAAATACTTAGGTACATCCCATTGTTTGGTATTAATACAGGGTTATTCACAAATGGGGTAAAACCATCCAGCTTCACACTGGGCTATCCATCAATGTGCGGATGTACAGGACCTTAAAAGTCCTGAATTTGGTTGCGATTTCACCCAGACTGAATGCCCCTAAAGGCTGAAATCCAGACTGAATGCTTCAATTCTGGGCCTGGATACTTCAAATCCAGGCCGAATTTTAAAAAAATGTGAACTATTTAGTTACAAGAATAAATATATAATATTCAACAAATTTAACAAACAGAGGTTGTGCTGTCAAAATAACAAACGTTCTCTTTCATTGTTGTTTTTACAAAGCAAGTCATGCATGATTGTAAAAATCAATATTGGTATTATTAGTAATAACATTATAATCAGTATTTGTGCATATGCATTTTTTCTCATTAGGGTATACAGTAGGAAATTGTAGAGCCAACCGTAACATGGAGGGTGGGGAAGGGCTTTAAAGTTTGATAAACTTCAACATAAATCACTATGGTTTTATGCTAACGGTGATTTGCCTCTTACAGGGAGGCTGCTGCACCGACCCTAACTGCTCTGCCATCAGAGCTTTTACTGGACAGGTTACATCCTAACCCTATGTATCAACGACTGCCACTTCTTCTAAATCCTAAACTCCTAAGCCTTGAGTATCCAAGAAATAACATTGAGTATGTGAGAGACATTGGAGAAGGGGCATTTGGACGAGTCTTTCAAGCAAGGTAAAAAAAATTGTACTTCTGAAATTTTAATCACTAATCTCTTGTCATCTATAATTGGTTCTGTAATAGGTTTTATGATACCTGAACATTTTTATCAGTAATCCCTGAGAATCTTGAAAAAAGAAAGCCTTGAGTTCTAAGAAACCAAGTGTATGCCCAGTAAGTGACCACAGTTCTGAACAAGTTATCTTGAATCCCTACCAAGCCAAGGCATGCAGAGTGTGATAACTGGATCCTCTGTATTTAACAAGATAATTTTACAAGTAGGAGACGAACACCAGCTGTTAAGCTAGAGTATCATTGCTTCCTTATGACTCTTGCATTTGTGTGATGCTGAGAATTTAGCATGTCAACCTGATGTTCTGGAAAATACCCAGAGTCTCATGGTTACATTGGGTTGCACAGATATGCTTCTGGTACTTCTGTTCTTGTTTATCTACATTTGTAATCTAGATGAAACTGATTTATTTCCACTAAACATGAATATTAATTACAGCAACTGAAAGACAGGAATATCTTAAAATTCTCTTGTTATGTGTGAACTGTTCCTAACCCGTGTTTGGATTTATATTATATCACTGCGTTACCATATGTTCATCTCGAAAAACTCTGCATTTGTCAAAACAAGTTAAAACAGCTCCTTCTGTTCCTTTTAAAATATTTATATTGACTCATATTAAACACATGCCTTTTGCTAAACTTAGTAACCTCCTGATTTCCCCTGGTACCATATTTCAGCACTCCAGACATAATTCAATGTTTAGCGCCAATGATATGTCATACAACTGGATTCCTCATTCATTCCCAGTCTATATGTACTGACATTTAGTCATGGAGCATGTCTATTCAGGAAGTGTCTGCCAAATAAATCACTGATATTTTTAATGCAGATGCTAAGACTTTACCAATGTAGAGTCTTGAAGCCTCGCAAATAACCAACAGACTTCTCGCATGAAACACTTGTGTATAACTAGAATTTACATAAGCTTTACATTGAAGGCAGCCAAATTCTACATCTTGATTCAATACAGTGGTAATGAACGCAATGTAGGATGAGTGGAAGAGCAAGGACCTTCACCTCTTATGTTTCCAGTAGTGAATGTTGCCTCTACAAAACGTGGACTTATTATTCCATTTTAGTGATGACGTGACAATATTTTGAACTTGTGTATGTCTTTACAAAGCTTAAGCAATTGTAGACATATAAATTATATACTGAAACAATTCAAATTAGCTTACTAAGGGGTGGGTTTAGTTTTTCTTAGTACTAATACTAAATGCACATTGTTGCAAAAGCAGGTAAATGTAGTAACTTACAAATTCCCACATGAAGTCCAATTAACAGCCTATAAGCAGTCTTGTAATGCCAATGGGTTCTTTGAATTCATGAATTATGTGACATTTTTGCTTCACTATAGTGATGTCAGCATTAAAACATTTTAAAGGTGACCTGCATATGTATATAATATTTGTAACATCTGATATATGTGTAACCTTGTTATAAGATAGGTTAAAGGGACACTATAGTCACCTGAACAACTTTAGCTTAATGAAGCAGTTTTGGTGTATGCCTCACTGCTCAACCCTCTGCCATTTAGGAGTTAAATCCCTTTGTTTATGAACCCTAGTCACACCTCCCTGCATGTGACTTGCACAGCCTTCCATAAACACTTCCTGTAAAGAGAGCCCTATTTAGGCTTTCTTTATTGCAAGTTCTGTTTAATTAAGATTTTCTTATCCCCTGCTATGTTAATAGCTTGCTAGACCTTGCAAGAGCCTCATGTATGTGATTAAAGTTCAATTTAGAGATTGAGATACAATTATTTAAGGTAAATTACATCTGTTTGAAAGTGAAACCATTTTTTTGACAGTGAATTGAGACGTGAAATTCGAGAATGATCCAGTATGCTCTGAGACTTATAAAGTTTGCAAGTCTGAAATCTAAGTCCACAGATATAACAGTGAGATAAGGCAGGAAAATCCATAGAGAAATAAAGCTTGGTAAACTGGTTCACTGGATACAAAAATAACAAAAGTGGAAAGAGAGAATTTTCAAGTGTTCAGTATAAATAGTAATTAACTTCTACAATGAAATAAGCAAAAGATAAACTTAAATATGGGGCAAACAGAAAAATATATGTCCCTCTTGAGAAGTAGCTGGAAAAAACAGAATGTTCTCCAAAGTTCCTATCTAAGGAGCTTGGGATTGTTGTGGACATCAGAGATAGGTAGTGGTTACTTTAGGAGGCCCATTTTTTTTAGGAAAAAGCTGCACCAGTCAGGTGATGTGTAGCACAGTTTTTTGAACCAGCAGCAACTGTGGCCTGCCTCCTTGATCTTGAATGTTACAAAATCAGACTGAATGTCTCCAGCTAGCTAACATACCTACAGTTAAACCATAATCCTGGCCAGCTTCACATGTGGTGGGTGGAGAACCTCTACCCCATAATGATGTCATAGGCACCCAACAGCCACTTAGGGTCAGGGTCCATAATGATTAATAAAGGTAGAGACCAGTTAACCAATAGTGTGGGAGAGGTGAGAGACTGTGAGAGACTCTCCCCTATCTTAGCACATCTAGCCATGTCCTCAGTGTTCAGTTATACTGTGCTCTCAGTTTATACACTTCACAGTGATTTCTATTGTCTGCTTGATTTTGACCTATTTGCCTGTTACTTCGTTTCTGATGCCTGCCCCTGACCTTGACTTCTGTTGACCATGAGTTTGGTAATCCCTATTTGATACCTTGCTTTTTGCTTACTACTAATACCTGGGCTCCTCCTGTCAAAACCATAACACAGGACTGACCTAAGCCTAACTCACAAACCTAGGTAGGAGTGAGCACCAGACATTAGAGAGGCCAGGCTACCACAGAGTATAAATAACAGAACATCTGCAAGCAGACACAGAGTAAACAGAAGTACATGGTATTGAAAGGCAAATGACCCCTATAACATTTTATATTTATTTAATTAATTGACCCTCACCCATTTAATATTTGGTTTCTAGGTGGTAGCACTGTCATCGGGCACATAGTTGAGATTTTTGTAAAATTCAGCCTCGGATTTAAAACATCCGGGCCCGTATTTGAAGCAGTCGGTTGGGATTTCAGCCGCCTGGCTGTGTTTGGTCCACCTGAAGTTCGTACCAAATTCAGGCCCATTCAGGGCGTGAATTTGCAAAATCTGGACATTGTTAAATAGTGTGAACAATGTCTGCATTTTGCAGTACAAATGGCCCTATAAGCAATAGAATGGTTTTGCCTCACTATTTTTATGTAATAACAACTTGGCAGCACCGGCCCTAATAGGACCACTGACCCTTCATAGGCACGGAGGACAGATTCGCGTGCACGGATTGGAGCAATTCAGCCAGACATGAATGCCAGGCAGCCTCCTTGTCTCCCTCTCGCAAGCTCTGAAATACCAACACTCGCGTAAAGGGAGAGAGATGGTCTGTACCATGCGGAGGTACAGACCAAATAACCAGCCCCCTGGACCACCAGGAATAGTCATCAGCATGCTCTCTCTCCCCTGAAAGATAAAATTAAACTGTAGGCACTCAGACCACTTTTTTGGTCATCTAAATGACCCTGGATGCCCTCACATTATGCATGATGACTTCCTGCACCACCGGAATCCCCATAGGAAAGCACTGATTCATGCTTTCCTATGTGGAAATACTAATGCGAGCGCATTAGGTCTCCCCTGTCAACGTCAGTGGGAGAAGCCTGACACAGTGCTGAGGGACATCGGATTCATGCTTTCGTATGTGGAAACACTAACGCGAGCGCATTAGGTCTCCCCTGTCAACATCAGTGGGAGAAGCCTGACACAGCGCTGAGGGACATCAGCACTGGATTCAGGTAAGAGTTTTAAAACCTTCAGCTCTGTGGGAGGGGGGTGCAAGGGAGGGGGCAGTGTAGGAACCTATAACAGGTTTGTTTTCCTGGCACTATAGAATTCCTTTAAGCAACCATCCTACACCCAAACACCTAACCCTCTGCCACCTTATTAACACACTACACCCTCTGCCATCTTACCCCATATTAACACTACATCCACCTGCCATTATACCCCTACCCCCATTAACACACTACATCCCCTGCTATCCAATCCCCTATTAACTCACTACACCCTCTGCCATCCTACCTCAACTAGCCATAATGAAATTGACTGGGAACAAATATGTCACCATAGCTATACCTTGTAGCTGTAATAAAACATAACTTTTGGAAAAATATCCACTTAATTTTTTCTATGATTACTGAAACATATAATTCAAAAAATCTACCAGAAATCATCAGATGCTAGTGTACAGCCTCACAACTATGATCATGCAGAATGGAGTGTACAGGGAGAACACATCACAAAAACACAATACTTAGGAGTCATCTTAAAATTCCTAAGCACATTTATAATATATGTAGTGTCTTTCCAAAAGACGCTGTAGATTGTACAATATATTGGAGATTTAAATCAATACATATTGATAAGTTAGCAGAGTCAGATCAAATTCTGGATGCGAGTCAGATCAAATTCTGGATGCTATAGGGTTTCCAGGTGGGGAGTTTAAACCATTATAAATGTTTGGTTAGATATACAAAGTCAGGATATGTGGAAATTCATTTTTTAAAAACTTAAACACTCATCTTCATAAGGATGCCCAATGTAATCATCTCTTATCCCTTATCTAGATATCCCAAGAAGATTCTTGAGAATCTTGAGAATTTCCTAATCATATTTTTCTCATAATCAGTCTTGTCCCGCATATACTGCCAATACATTTGACCTGTTCCTCCAATGCTTTAAAACGAACTAGTTGTTTTTTGTTTTGTTTTTTGTTCATTCTTTATAGTTCCTGTTCCAACTGTGGTTTCTAATCATCTGGATTCCCTTAATCTCTTGATTTAACTGAGATAGCTTTTCACTCTGCAAGATATACAAATGTTCATCATTTCAAATGAAAAGTTTTCCAAAGCATTATTCTAAATTTCCACATGCTTTAGATTTGCTTCACTTTTAAAAGTGTGAGCCTTAATTCTAGGATTATTTTATTTATTTTTTCTTTTAAATACCTTAAGGTTGCAGTTTTCCATTTATACTTTAATTCTTTCACTAACAATATTTCCAAATGTTTAAATGTGACCTCTATGTCATCCTCTTTATTTGTTCTACCATCATTAATCTGAGTGGGAGTCCCATCAAAATTAAACAGTATATTTGTTCTATAGTCAAACAGTGACATTTCATCATTAGCCTCATTTATTTTAACCAATACAATTAAAGTGACAAAATGCAACTTGCAATAAGTGACCAGATGTTGCTAAGCAAATATATTACAATCAGTGCAACCACCAAATAAGAATCAATAACTCAAGCACTAAAAATACATAATATATATATATATATATATATATATATATATATATATATACACTGCTCAAAAAAATAAAGGGAACACTTAACCAACACAATGTAACTCCAAGTCAATCACACTTCTGTGAAATCAAACTGTCCACTTAGGAAGCAACACTGAGTGACAATCAATTTCACATGCTGTTGTGCAAATGGGATAGACAACAGGTGGACATTATTGGCAATTAGCAAGACACCCTCAATAAAGGAGTGGTTCTGCAGGTGCTGACCACAGACCACTTCTCAGTTCCTATGCTTCCTGGCTGATGTTTTGGTCACTTTTGAATGCTGGCGGTGCTTTCACTCTAGTGGTAGCATGAGACGGAGTCTACAACCCACAGAAGTGGCTCGGGTAGTGCAGCTCATCCAGTATGGCACATCAATTTGAATAGTGGCAAGAAGGTTTTCTGTGTCTGTCAGCATAGTGTCCAGAGCATGGAGGCGCTACCAGGAGACAGGCCAGTACATCAGGAGATGTGGAGGAGGCCATAGGAGGGCAACAACCCAGCAGCAGGACCGCTACCTCTGCCTTTGTGCAAGGAGGAACAGGAGGAGCACTGCCAGAGCCCTGCAAAATGACCTCCAGCAGGCCACAAATGTGCATGTGTCTGCTCAAACGGTCAGAAACAGACTCCATGAGGGTGGTATGAGGGCCCGACGTCCACAGGTGGTGGTTGTGCTTACAGCCCAACACCGTGCAGGACGTTTGGCATTTAACAGAGAACACCACAATTGGCAAATTCGCCACTGGCACCCTGTGGTCTTCACAGATGAAAGCAGGTTCACACTGAGCACATGTGACAGACGTGACAGAGTCTGGAAACGCCGTGGAGAATGTTCTGCTGCCTGCAACATCCTCCAGCATGACCGGTTTGGCAGTGGGTCAGTAATGGTGTGGGGTGCATTTCTTTGGGGGGCCGCACAGCCCTCTGTGTGCTCGCTAGAGGTAGCCTGACTGCCGAGATGAGATCCTCAGACCCCTTGTGAGACCATATGCTGATGCGGTTGGCCCTGGGTTCCTCCTAATGCAAGATAATGCTAGACCTCATGTGGCTGGAGTGTGTCAGCAGTTCCTGCAAGACGAAGGCATGCTATGGACTGGCCCGCCCGTTCCCCAGACCTGAATCCAATTGAGCACATCTGGGACATCATGTTTCTCTCCATTGATCAACGTCATATTGCACCACAGACTGTCCAGGAGTTGGCAGATGCTTTAGTCCAGGTCTGGGAGGAGATCCCTCAGGAGACCATCCGCCACCTCATCAGGAACATGCACAGGCATTGTAGGGAGGTTGTTCAGGCACGTGGAGGCCACACACACTACTGAGCCTCTTTTTGACTTGTTTTAAGGACATTACATCAAAGTTGGATCAGCATGTAGTGTGTTTTTCCACTTTAATTTTGAGCGTGACTCCAAATCCAGACCTCCATGGGTTGAAAAATTTGATTTCCATTTTTTAATTTTTGTGTGATTTTGTTGTCAGCACATTCAACTATGTAAAGAACAAAGTATTTCAGAAGAATATTTAATTCATTCACATCTAGGATGTGTTATTTTTGTGTTCCCTTTATTTTTTTGAACAGTATATATATATATATATTTATATATAGCCACTATTATATAATATGTTGTGTCTCCCTCTCATTTTTTTATCTATCTATCCATCTACAGTGAGAGAGAAAAAAGTAGTTGATCCCCTGCTGATTTTGGTTGATGTATTTTATCAGTGAGAGACAGAATAACAAATATAAAAATCCAGAAAAACGCATGTCAAAAAAGTTATACATTGATTTGCATGTATTTGACTCCTTTGACTTAGTACTTAGTGGCAAAACCCTTGTTGACAATCACAGAGGTCAGATGTTTCTTGTAGTTGGCCACCAGGTTTGCACACATCTCAGGAGGGGATTTTTTCACACTCCACTTTTCCGATCCTCTCCAAATCTTTAAGGTTTCAAGGCTGATGTTTGGCAACTCGAACCATAAGCTCCCTCCACAGATTTTCTATGGGATTAAGGTCTGGAGACTGGCTGGGCCATTTCATTATTCTCCACCCGGGGCTATAAAAAAAAAAAAAACGAGGCGGGGGGGCGAGCCTATTGCGAGGCAGAAGCGGGGCTAGTACCTACCCAAAGCAGCACAGGAAGAGGGAAGAAGGAAGGAGCCTCTGCTTCCCCAACAACCAACTTCTTCCACTCCCCCTTCCAGCCATAATGGAAAGAGGTAAGTCTGTGTGTGTGGGACTGTGACTGTTTGACTGGCTGCCTGCCTGCCTGTGTGTGTGTGACTGTCTGCCTTCCTGCCTGTGTGTCTGCATGTATGTGTGAGTGTGTGTGTGACTGTCTGCCTGTGTGTGTGCCTGTCTGTCTGTGTGTGTGTGTGACTGTCTCTCTGTGTGACTGCCTGCCTGTGTGTGTGACTGCCTGCCTGTGTGTATGTGTGTGTGTGTGTGACTGTCTGCCTGCCTGTGTGTGTGACTCTCCTTCTGTGTGACTGCCTGTGTGTGTGTGTGTGATTGTCTGTCTGACTGCCTGTGTGTGACTGTTTGCATGTGTGTGTGTGACTGTCTGACTGTGTGTGACTCCAATTGTGTGTGTTGCTGTAGCTGTGCCGTTGTGTGCCTGTATGTGTGACTATCTGCCTTTTACTGAGTGTGTGTGTGCCTATCAGTGTGCGTGAGAGTCTGCATGCCTGTAACCAAGTGTGTATGACTGTCTGCCTGTGACTGTGTGTGTGACTGTGTGTCTGTAACTGTGTGTGACTGTCTGCCGTTAACTGTGTGTTTTGCTCTGTGACTGTCTGCCTGTAACTGAACATGTGTGATTGTCTGCCTGTAACTGTGTGTGTGTGTGTGTGTGTGTGTGTGTGACTGTCTTCCGGTAACTGAGTGTGTCTGACTGTCTGCCTGTGCCTGTGTGTGTGACTGTATAGAGGCAATTTGGTGGGGGGGGTGCCATGAAGAGTTTTCGTCTAATGGCCTAAGGCCGGCCCTGCATGTGGTAGCCCAGGAATGAGAATTACCCCATGATAGCATACCATTTGCAAAAGTAGACAACCCAAGCTATTGCAATGTCCAGTCTTTCTTAGTAGCCACTTAGTCACAAACACTGGCCGAAGTTAGCCTTCATATTTGTTTTTGTGTGAAAAAAGCAAAAAAATCATATTTGGCCAGTGTTTGTGAAGCAGAGAGCACTATTTGCTGTTTTTCTCTTTTCCTGAGAATTGGACACCAGCACTCTCCAGGAGGACAAGCACCCCCATAAGCGGAGGGTTATCCGCTGTATGCCCATCATACTAGAGCTAGTCCTAGCTCATGGAAATGTGAGTGCGCAATTTATATTTTAACTTCACTATCACTTATTTATACAATCTGCACGACTGGTTCTTTCCCATTGTGTCTTTCATATCGTGAGACGGACGACTACCAATAAAGAAGACACCATACCAGTTTGGACAACATTTAATACTGGGACTCTTTTATATTATTTTATATTATTACTCTCACCAATTTTATACTGGGACTCTTTTACATTATACTCTATTATTTTATCCGTTAAATATTTTGGCGCAGCCTCTTTGTTTTTATGTGTGATTGTCTGCCTGTAACTGTGTGTGTGTGTGTGTGACTGTCTTCTGGTAACTGAGTGTGTCTGACTGTCTGCCTGTCCGCAGAGCGGAGGGTACGAGGAGGGGCATATCTATGGATTAGTGAAGAGATATAAGAGGGGCTAGAATTGTTCAGTGCTTTAAATGTATGGGTTAGCACTTTGAATTGACTCCTATAGCATACAGGGAGCCAATGTAAGGACTGGCAGAGGGGTGAGGTGTGAGAGGACCGACTAGAGAGGAAAATCAGTCTAGCGGGGCAATACGGCTTTTGGGGAGACCAATCAGGAGAGGGTTACAGTAATCCATGCGGGAAATTACTAGAGCATTGGCAAGCTCCTTGGTAGCATCTTGCTTAAGAAAGGGGTGGATGCGGGCTATGTTTTAGAGTTGGAACCTACAGGACTTGGCAACAAACTGGATGTGAGACTCAAAGGTCAGACCAGAGTCAAGTATGACGCCAAGACAGCGTGCTTGCAGGGATGGACTTATGTGGATATCACTGACTTGAAGGGAGAGCGAGAGAGGAGGATCAGTATTAGGAGGAGGAAAGACAAGGAGTTCAGTTTTAGAGAGGTTAAGTTTCAGAAAGCATGAGGACATCCAGTCAGAGATAGAAGAAAGGCAAGCAGTACACGTTGCAGGACGGCAGGGGAGAGGTCCGGGGAGGAGAGGTATATCTGAGTGTCATCAGCATACAGGTGGTAGTGGAATCCAAAAGAGGCAATAAGTTTACCAAGAGAGGCAGTATAAAGAGAAAATAGAAGGGGACCAAGGACAGACCCTTGGGGAACTCCAACCGAGACAGGACGAGGGGAGTAGGTATCCTTGGAAAAAGAGACACTGAATGAGCATTGGGAGAGATAGGAGGAAAACCAAGAGAGGACAGAGTCACAGAGACCGAGCGATTGAAGAGTTTGAAGGAGGAGAGCATGATCAACGGTTTCAAACGGTGTCATATATATATATATATATGTATATATATATATATATATATGAAACAAGGGGGGGTTGGCTGCACTCACCTGAACATGCATAAATGGGGGTGCTGCTGGGGGCCAAATAATACAAAACACAAGATCCAGCGCACTCACCTATCCACTAAACAGCAACTTCAATGTTGAAAGATTTTATTTGTTTTTTTAAAAACACCTAATCTAGGCAAAAATAATGGGGGTTTAGTTACATTATATGATCATACATTGCATAAGCCTGCCACAATGTCAATGTACCCCATCTTTGGCAGGTCCTACACTAACAGCCTAATGTCTGCTCTTATGAGATTAACCACTTACTTGAGGAAAAAAAATTCCATCTGGGGCTCTCTGCAGTACAAGGCTAAATAGGGCCCTGGGATGAGGCACCTGTGACAGGGAGGGGTGCAAAACCAAGGAGTTGGCTAGACTCCCAAATATATATATATGAAACAAGGGGGGGTCGGCTGCACTCACCTGAACATGCATAAATGGGGGTGCTGCTGGGGGTCAAATAATACAAAACACAAGATCCAGCGCACTCACCTATCCACTAAACAGCAACTTCAATGTTGAAAGATTTTATTAGTTTTTTTTTAAAAAAACACCTAATCTAGGCAAAAATAATGGGGGTTTAGTTACATTATATGATCATACAGGGCTCGAGTCCTGCAGGAACGCATGGGAACGGCGTTCCTGCACTTTTTCCAAAGCAGGAACGCCGTTCCAGTTACCTGTCCTGCAGGACCGGCCCTGCTACCTGCACACAGGGGCCGTCACACGCTGTGTTCCTTCTCCAGCTATAACTCTCGCGAGACCCGCGGCTATTACCATGGCAACGCTCCGCACAGGCGAGTCTCGCGAGAGTTAGAGCTGGAGAGGGAACACAGCGTGTGATGGCCCCTGTGTGCAGCGGCTGGCTCCCTCCACCGGACCACAAGGCGATCTCCCCCCTCCCTGACAAGGTAAGAAGCAGGGAGGGGGGAATAAAATAAAAAAACACATAAAGTAAAAAAAAATGCTTCCTCCCCCCCCTTCATCCAGCACTCACACACACATCATCCAGCACTCACACACACATCATCCAGCACACACACACACACATCATCCAGCACACACACTCACACATCATCCAGCACTCACACACACATCATCCAGCACACACACACACATCATCCAGCACACACACACACACATCATCCAGCACTCACACACACATCATCCAGCACACACACACCCATCATCCAGCACCCACACACACATCATCCAGCACACACACACATCATCCAGCACTCACGCACATCATCCAGACACACACACACACACACACATCATCCAGCACACACACACACACACACACACACATCATCAGCACTCACACACATCATCCAGCACACACACACACACACATAATCAGCACTCACACACATCATCCAACACACACACACACACACACACACAAACATCATCAGCACTCACACACACACCCACATCATCCCAGCACACACCTACGATCATCCAGCACACACACACACACACCACACACACATCATCCAGCACTCCACACATCATCAACACACACACACACACACACACACACACATCATCCAGCACTCCACACACACATCATCCAGCACACACACACCCATCATCCAGCCGCGCACACACACCATCATCCAGCACTCACACACGTCATCCAGCACACACACACACACATCATCCAGCACACACACACACACACACACACACACATCATCAGCACTCACACACATGCATCCAGCACACACACATCATCCAGCACTCCACACATCATCCCTTTTTACACACCACCGATCATCCAGCACACACACACACCCACATCATCCAGCACCCACACACACACATCATCCAACACACACACACACATCATCCAGCACTCACACACACATCATCCAGCACACACACATCATCCAGCACACACACACACATCATCCAGCACTCACACACACGTCATCCAGCACTCACACACACATAATCCAGCACTCACACACACGTCATCCAGCGCGCACACACGTCATCCAGCACACGCACACACTGCATTCATTATACACACTCTTCACTCACTACAAACACACTACATTCACTATACACCCTCTGCATTTACTATACACACTCTGCATTCATTATACACATTCTGCACTCACTACACACTACATTCACTATACACACTCTGCATTCACTACAAACACACTACATACACTGCATTCATTGTACACACTCTGCACTCACTACAAACACACTAAATTCATTATACACAATTTGCACTTACTACAAACACACTACATTCATTATACACACTGCACTCACTACAAACACACTACATTCACTATACACACTCTGCATTCATTATACACACTCTGCACTCACTACAAAAACACTACATTCACTATACACACTGCATTCACTATACACACACTGCACTCACTACAAACACACTACATTTATTATACACACTGCACTCACTACAAATACACTACATTTATTATACACACTGCACTCACTGCAAATACACTACATTCATTATACACACTCTGCACTCACTAAAAACACACTGCATTCATAATACACACTCTGCACTCACTACAAATACACTACAATTATTATTCACACTGCACTCACTACAAACACACTACATTTATTATTCATACTCTGCATTCACTACAAACACACTACATTCATTATACACACCCTGCACTGCACTATATGCATAGGAGTGTATTTTTTTTTTTTTTTAAGGGGGGGAGGGGCGGAGGTGGGAATCTTGGGTGAGTTCCCACACTTTTTCCCCCAGGACTTGACCCCTGTATATATATATATATATTAATAACAAAATACAGTTAGAATGAGATTACATATGTATATATAATTTATTTACATAATATAACCCCTTCCCGACCCAGGACGGTTCAGGACCGTCATCGGCATTTTTGCCTTGCCGACCAATGACGGTCCTGAACCGTCCTAACGGTCTGAGCTACTTACCTGATCGCCGTCGTTCCCCCGGCGGCGATCAGCGCAGCTTCAAGTGTTGTGGGGGAGACTGCCTGCAGCCCAGACAGTCTCCCCACATTGAATTAGACCTCTCTGTGGCCATGCATCGCCAATACATGTATCACATGGTCACAATAGGTGTCCATGTAGCCCAGCCTAGTAGGGGACTGCCTGTGCTGACAGGCAGTCTCCCTGCTAGTGTAAAATCAGAAAATAAAATAAAGTTAGTGTTAATAAAAAAAATAATAATAATTATATATGTGTATATATGATATATAGACATATATTATATGTATATAATATATGTCTATATATCATATATATAATGTCATACTAAGTGTATTTTTATATTAATATGTACTTATATTAATATAAAAATACACTTATAATTAAATTACACACGTATATATATAATATATATAATAACTATATATATTGTATATATATATATATATATATTATTATCAAATATAAATAATAAGTAATTTAAATTAAATAATTTTTTTTAAATAATAATAAATTTTAAAAAAATTATATATCTATATGAAATTTTATTCTAACTGTATTTTAAAATTAATATATATATATTTATATCAAAATACACTTAGAATGAATTTGTATATATATACTATGTATATAAAATAAATAAAAATAATACGAAATATACATATGTCCATATACAAAATTACATAAATAATTATATAAATATACACGTAGACTTCAAATATATAAATATGCATATATATTTAAATTCTACGTGCGTATTTATGTAATATTTTTACTTAATTCAGTAATTTTATTGATTGCAATTTGAGGGACCTGCCTGCCAACCCAGGCCGAAATTCCAGAGAATTTAATTTGCTAACACTGTATTTTACTCTGTAACGTTCTACGACACCCTAAAACCTGTACATGGGGGGTACTGTTTTACTCGGGAGACTTCGCTGAACACAAATATTAGTGATTCAAAACAGTAAAACATATCACAGCGATGATATTGTCAGTGAAAGTGACTTTTTTTGCATTTTCACACACAAACAGCACTTTTTACTGATGATATAATTGTTATGATACGTTTTCCAGTTTTTAAACACTAATATTTGTGTTCAGCGATGTCTCCTGAGTAAAACAGTACCCCCCATGTACAGGTTTTATAGCATTTCTGAAAGTTACAAGGTCAAATATATGGGTCAAATATTTTTACATTGAAAATGGCCAGGTTGGTTACGTTGCCTTTGAGAGCGTATGGTAGCCCAGGAATGAGAATTACCCCATGATGGCATACCATTTGCAAAAGAAGACAACCCAAGGTATTGCAAATGGGGTATGTCCAGTCTTTTTTAGTAACCACTTGGTCACAAACACTGGCCAAAATTAGCGCTCAATTTAGTTTTTTTACTTTTTTCACACACAAACAAATATGAATGCTTACTTTGGCCAGTGTTTTCGACTAAGTGGCTACTAAAAAAGACTGACATACCCCATATTGAATACCCTGGGTTGTCTACTTTAAAAAAAATATGTACATGTGGGGTGTTATTCAGAGATTTATGACAGATAATAGTGTTACAATGTCACTATTGATAAATTTTTAAAATGTATGTTTTGAAACCGCAATATCCTACTTGTACCTATAGCCCTATAACATGCAAAAAAAAGCAAAAAAGCATGTAAACACTAGGTATTTTTAAACTCAGGACAAAATTTTGAATCTATTTAGCAGTTTTTTTCATTCGCCTTTGTAGATGAGTAAAAGATTTTTCAAGTAAAAGTCAAAAAACATGTATTTTTTCAATTTTTCATCATATTTTTTTTAAATTAAAATACATGAGATTATATAAATAATGGTATGTAAAGAAAGCCCCTTTTTGTCCTGAAAAAAACAATATATAATTTGTATGGGAACAGTAAATGAGAAAGCGGAAAATTACAGCCAAACACAAACACCACAAAAGTGTAAAAATATGCCTGGTTGCAAATGTACAACATCGCAAAAACAGTCCAGTCCTTAAGGGGTTAAAATATTTTATTTATTATTGTAATTATATGTATATATGTAAACATAAAATATATATAGATATGTATTATATGTATATTATATATCTTGTATATATGTAACGTCATTCTAAGTGTATTTTAATATTACTATATGTACTTATATTAACATTAAAATACACTAAGTATGACGTTACATATATATAAGATGTGTGTATATATATATATATATATATATATATATATAAATTTAATTTATTTTAACAAGTTTAATTATTATTTTTTTTACACCTCCCACCAGCAGGGGGACTGCCTGATAGTCCAGACAGTCCACCTGCTGGTAGATCCACAGCCAGCTATAGGGGGCCATATTTAATGGGGGAGGGCTGCCTGGGCTGTCAGGCAGTCCTCCCGAAGAGGATCGCGGTGAAGGTAAGTACTGCTGACCTCCTGGGGTTGAAAGCCATTATGGCGTTCTATGCCGCCGCAACAGCTTTAAAGCCCATTTAATGCGGGACGGCATAGAACGCCGTAACAGCGTTAGGAGGTTAAGGGGTTAAAAAGAGCTAAAGTTGTTTATGTGGTTTATGAGCTAAAGTTGTTTATGTGTTCTATGATTTCCCAGCCAATCCAATGCTTTTTTATAGAAAGCCACATAGCTACTCTGGCAGAGTACTCAGGGTATATGAGGAAGAATGCCCAATGGTACAACCTTGTCAGTTTATAGAAGTGAGACTACTCTTGAAATCAACACTTTTATAAAGAAATAAGGGACACTTTAAATACTGTAACCATGTCAGCAACGTTTAGAGATTTAGAGAGTTCCTTTAATTGCATATGTGCAGTTTTCATGATCTGCAAAAGTATGTAAAGGATGAAGACTGGGCTGCTTTAAACGCATATGTGATCGCTGGAATGCTCTTACTCCAGTCTGCTGTTGATTGTGTCTCATAAATGCTTAAGCCCCACTATCTGCTAAGACAAATATTAACAGTGCTTTTCAGAAACTAGACATGACTCTAAATGCATTTTTAGACCGTGCTAAAAAGTTATGTGTGAAACTGTATTTATTGAATTACGTAGAAGCAAAAAAAAAAGCAACCGTTAAAAAGATTCTTCAGACACATTCATAAATTCTCTTAGAATTGGTTGCCGTGACTAAGTATTAATATACAGATAAGTCAAATTAGATGTGATTTTGTTTGCAATGTGCAAAGAATAACTGTGGTTTATATTTCCATTTCACATAAACGGATTTGTGAATATACTCTAAATCGTTTGGCCCTTTGTGACATATGTATATCATTCTTTTTGGATATTGTCTGCTTGGTATTTATAATCAAATGATAATACATACCTATGCAAAATATGGACTTGTCTGATGTCCTGAAGTGCACAGATTTAAATGTGTTTTAGTCTGCATAAAACCCAATTTTTTATTTTAGTAACTATTTTATTTGTACAGGTAACTAGCTCTGAGCAATTCCCTCTGATTTCTGAACAACATAAATTCTTAACAGAAAGGATACTACAGACTGATAAAGCTTCGGGGATTTTGTTCCACATTAACAATTTCATGCTGATGTTTCTGCCACTTTTTTTTTATCCGAACAGTTTTAACCCCTTAAGGACACATGACATGATTCCATTTTATTCCAGAAGTTTGGTCCTTAAGGGGTTAAGCTAATGTTATCTATAGAATATACATGTTATAATCTGTAATCATTATAAACATTTTGTTATCCCTTTTTCAATTAAATGTCTGATTAAACATAGCATGCAAATATTTAAAAGTGGATTGAAGGGTTTCCACATTATTGTTTACTGCAGTAGTTTCCAAACCAGTCCTCAAGTCATGCCTATTAGTCCAGGATTTAGGGATTTAAAATCATGAAAATGATCTGAGGCAAGGGGTGGAGGCAATCATGAGAAGACCCGCACCACTGGAAAGAGGAGAGTAAAATCACCTTAAAACGCTTTTCACAGGTGGGACGGCCACCAAAACTGTTATTGAACATAACAGGAGTATATGTTTGTATTCCTAAAACTGTGATGTTCCTTTAACCCCTTAAGGACACATTACATGTGTGACATGTCATGATTCCCTTTTATTCCAGAAGTTTGGTCCTTAAGAGGTCAAATGTGGTATGAGGCAGACAACTTGAAATGACAATGTGCTGATATCTATATCTCTAGAACAGTGCTTATATTTGTAGATTCTGTTTGTTAGTATGGAAATGTCTCACGTTAATGAAATGTTCTTATTATTTAACAGAGCTCCAGGGCTACTACCATACGAACCATTCACCATGGTTGCAGTAAAGATGCTCAAAGAAGAAGCCTCAGCTGATATGCAGGCTGATTTCCAGAGGGAGGCAGCACTGATGGCGGAATTTGACCATGCAAATATTGTAAAGCTTCTAGGTATTATTATAATTCTTTATGTAGTAATGATGAACAGCTTAATACCTCCACATTATTTTAATTTATTTATTGGATATTTTATCAAGTATAATATACATGTTTTCTTATTTTCTGGTATAACCTGGCAGGCACATACAATGTAATACATTTAAACATATGGTTTTATGATCATACAGAACGTACATTGAATGTACATTGGATTAGAAATCTGACTAAAATCTTACTGTGCAGTAGTTATTCAGCATACTGTACAGACAAAATCAACTTTAAATGGATATTTGAAACATCAAAAACACTACAATGACCATGTTCCTGAAGTCTGACGATCATAAAAATCGCTGTGTCGAAGATATGGCAGCATTCACATTTGTCAGTCACTAGATGCATTTTCCCTTGAATACTTTAAATGAAAGTCTTCACATTGTGCATCACCTCGCACATTGTAATGCTACCTAAAGCTGTGACTGCTTCTCATTGAGTAGCATCCTAGA
>OW240912.1:328818904-328863423 GCA_933207985.1 Pelobates cultripes | reverse complement strand
CATAAAGAGTCCATAAGCCCCAATATGCCCACCGACAGACTTAAAGGGCCATACACACCAAATAAAAGTGCATACATTTTCACAATCTCCCAGGGGCCATAGTCATGCTGGAGGAGGCTGGCAAATAGGCTTCTCCACAACCCAGGGAAGCAGGGCAATTTGCCATTTAAAGGGCCCGTTACAAATAGCAGTTTGTAACAAGGTGTCAATCCATGTCTGCCAAGTGACCCGATGTAGGGGGACCAGTCCCTATTCTGCTCTGTGTCAGTGTGTATCAGGGAACCTTAGGACAGGTGTCAATCCATATCTGCCAAGTGACCCGATGTAGGGGGAACAGTCCCTATTCTGCTCTGTGTCAGTGTGTATCAGGGATCCTTAGGACAGGTGTCAATCCATATCTGCCAAGTGACCCTATGTAGGGGACCAGTCTCTATTCTGCTCTGTGTCCGTGTGCATCAGGGGCTCTGAGGACAGGTGTCAATCCATATGTCAAGGTGTCAATATGTCATATGTCAGGTGTCAATCCATATTGATTGTGATTTAGGAATGTTAGGTGATTTCTGCCCCTTATGGATTAAAACCAGACTCTGTATCAACTGTGTAATTTTCCATGGGAGTTTTGCCATGGATCCCCCTCCGGCATGCCACAGTCCAGGTGTTAGTCCCTTGAAACAACTTTTCCATCCCTATTGTGGCCAGAAAGAGTCCCTGTGTGTTTTAAAATTCGCCTCCCCATTGAAGTCAATGGCGTTTCGGGCGGTTCGCCGGTTCGCGAACATTTGCGGAAGTTCGCGTTCGCCGTTCGCGAACCGAAAATTTCGGGTTCGCGACATCACTATATATGATATATCCACATTAAATTATATAGTAATGTGGATTCTTTTCTTTTATAAAGCTGAATAGTATGATCTATTCTGCAATCTCATCTCAAAGGAAGATGGAGTGGGGGGCTGCCAGATTTTTTTTTTGTTAATTTCTGTCCTCCTTGGTTTCTTTTGGCTTCCTACGCCAATGAAGTTATTTCATATATTTTTAAAAGAGGTTGTAAATTCCCTTTATCATATCCCTTAAAGTATGTGAGTGAAGTATTTGAACATTTGTTTCATGACAAGTGATGCCTTGGTTATCCGCAATTTTTTTCATATTGTGGTAGATGAAACAATTTTGAGGAACGCAGAACAATTTGTAAATTAGTGGTCACACAAGTGTTTAACATGAACCTGTCATTTACCTTATAATGATTTCACCACAAATTCTAAAATGCATTTAATCATCTAAGCTATCAACACACCCTTTTGTTCAATTGAGGGCAGATGTCTTTGTAATAGCATTAATATTAGCCATAAAATATGCAGAGCAAACCAACAGCTGGGCAAACATTCCAAAGGAATTTAGACTTGAACTAGCAATATCTCCCAATAGGATATTATGTAAACTTTGCTTATTTCTAATACAAGGTTACCATTGGTTTAGTATTTTGCTATACTGTAAAATGTAAAATCATCCAAATCCAAACATATGTAAGCAACTTGTTCAACCAATAAACAGGTCGAGAGCACACCAATAAATGCCTATATTTAGGGGCCTGTGCCTCAGGTAAGGCTTCTGTTCATCAAACCTTCAAATAGTGAATCAAAAATGAAATCCTCAGCACACAGCAATATAAACTCCTGGTGTCTCTGTCAAGCCATAAACAATATATATTGGTGTATCCATCACACAATGAATTAATCATATTTATGCTGCTGCTACTTTGGGCTCATAGCAATATTGACACATAAATATGGTAGATTTTAAAACATTTAATAAAACGTTTGATACCTTATTGAACATTGCATTTATGGAAGCATTTTAAATGAAATAATGATATGATCCATAGTTGTGCGCACTATAAAGCAATATATACATCTTACTCATAATAAGTTGCAGTTATGCTAATAAATGTGTGTTTATCTCCTAGGTGTTTGTGCTGTCGGGAAACCAATGTGTCTTCTTTTTGAATACATGGCTCATGGAGATTTAAATGAGTATTTACGACATAGATCACCCCGTGCATTAAGTGCTTTGAGTCACAGCAGCCTTGCAGCAAAAGTGAGACTCTCTGACCTCAACCCTTCTCCTCTCTCCTTTATTGATCAACTCTATATCTCCCACCAAGTTTCAGCTGGTATGGCCTATCTGTCAGAGCGTAAATTCGTCCACAGAGACTTGGCCACCAGGAATTGTTTGGTGGGTGAGGACATGGTGGTGAAAATAGCAGATTTTGGTCTTTCTAGAAATATATATTCAGCTGATTATTACAAAGCTAATGAGAATGATGCCATTCCAATTCGCTGGATGCCTCCAGAGTCTATCTTTTATAACCGGTATACAACAGAGTCAGATGTCTGGGCCTATGGAGTGGTCCTTTGGGAGATATTCTCCTATGGTATGCAACCATATTATGGCATGGCCCATGAGGAAGTCATCTACTATGTTAGAGATGGAAATGTTTTGTCCTGTCCTGAAAACTGTCCATTGGAGCTTTATAATCTAATGCGTCTCTGTTGGAGCAAGATGCCATCTGATAGGCCGAGTTTTGCCTGTATCCATCGCATTCTGGAGCGTATGTATGAAAGAAATGTTTCTGCTGCTCATGTTTGAAGGACTTTTCCCCCAATATTCAATACCCACTGACCGTTTCTTTGCTATGGAGTACCAGGGCCTCACTTCAATGTCCAGCACTGTAGAACAAAACCTTAAAGAATTGTCTGTATTTAAATGGGGTCAATTAATGCAGCAGAGTTTATGTTCTGCAAAGGATTTGGTATTTTCCTTAAAAAAAATGGATAATCTGAAATGTGGTAAAACTTTAAGCCTTCTTTAAATATGCTTCAGGAGATGTATTAATTCCACTTTGAGTGACCTTCAAAAAGTATAAGCAGGTGCTGTGTATATGTGAAATGTTGTCACATAGCTCTGCTAACCCTGCAAATATACTGAAACCTTGAATTAGGACTGTTCAGCAGTGAGAATTAAATTCCATTCAGTGAATAAGTAATCGGAACTGTCTTTTATTATACAAACAGCCATCCACTATTTTGATGTTTCTGAAGGTTTGGACAGATCATTTTTTTATTATTACTTGTCACAGATCAAGCTTTATTATCCCATTCATTCCTTTTTTCTGATAATGAAGGCATAACAAAACACCTATTTGTACGTATTGTAGAATCCTTAATTAGATGTTGTCAGTAGCAAAATACCACAAATGTCATCATTTTTAATCTAAACTAAATATTATTAATCCACATATGTGCACTTTTTGTAGATAGGCTTCATTTCATTATCATTGAGAAGTCTTAAAGGCACAGCACTCTCCCTCTCACACCTTTCAAGCTAACTATACCTTTAATACCCTGGCACTTTTACCACCTATTCTCTACATAAACCATGATATAAACCATGATGCAATTTTCTGAAACAAAATCTTTTTCAAAATGTTGTTTTAGAGAGTATCACTTGTCAAGATTTATTGATAAAATAATTTTAGATATATAATTTACACTTAAAACCCTTTCCCCTCGACTGTCCCACAGGGTGGGACATTTTAATTTTCTCATTCCTATCGTTTGTCCCACCTGGTGGGACATATGAGTAGCATACAAGTTTGACGATCGTATGGCTCACCCAGAGGGACATAATGTTATCGGATAAAGGCGACTTGAAAAAAAACGCACCCACAAAGTGATTTCTATAAATAAATTTGGCAAATTTGATGAACGACACTGAAATTTTATCCGAGTGGAAAGATGCCTTCAACATATGTGTGCAGGTGCAATTTAAAAGAAAAAGCTTTACATGTAGAAAGCCTATTTAGCCATTATTTTACCCCATTGTTTCTGCAAATACTTTTTTAGGAGGCATATCTTACCGAGGACAAGAAAATCAAAATTTTCATGTATGTGCTAAAATAAAGGAACGCAGAAAGAGATAAAATTAAAACAAGAGTATACACTCCCTTTAGAACTGTAAAATAGGTTTAGATAATATGCCTTTTATTGCATCATAATCAACCATTTATGTGTCGATATTGTTGCAAACTCAAAATATTCCAGTGGATTATCAGTATTTATGTGATTTATTTCTTTAATCATTAAACTCTAAGTTATGATATTATTTCACTAAATAGTTATCACTAATTTTGCTCATTTTCATAATTATAAATGGCTTAAAATGTCTGTGCAATAAACTGATCTATGTTTTTTCTTTTCCATATGTATTTGTATTTGAGATCGATATGAATTTTCCTCTTATAAATATGTTTTATTAATAAATATGTGTTCTTTAATTAGGTCTGTGTCTCCATTTGTGTCCGAATAGCATTTTTCTACTTGCAAAGTAATGAAAACATTTCACGAAACATGTAGGAGCAGAACGATCACCGACTTGTTCTCTTATTGCTCCAAGTGAACTCCATCCCGAGGCTCTGCATACGGCAAGCATGCAGCCCTTCAACCCCCGGGACTGTTATTTGTTGAAGTATCACAGTTGTAATGGCTGTGTATACCGTTCACCATTTCATTTGTTACTATACAGACCGAACGACTGCTTTTATCACTCTAATCACCTACTGAGTTTTTACACAGCAGTACAAACTCTGTAACTGCATGAAGCATACTGGCTCTTGATATATAGGACCATACCCTCTGTGAATTATATCTTGCGAGTACACTATGTAGGGGGATGGGCCATATAACTGCATTTTGTATTTTTTATGATTATATTTTTCTCTTTTATCTTTAATGATTTTATAGGTTTTTCTTTTTTTCTTCTGTGTATAAAATTTGAATACTTAATAAATTGCCAATATTGCACCATTGAAGCCTTGCCTCGTTGCGCTTTTTAGGCTTCTCGACTATAATGAAAACATTACTTTTGCAATGAATTATTAATTTATTGCACATATTCCCTGTCTCTAGATGTTACTTATTTAAAATGCAAGCATGTATAGTTTGCAAGTTTAGAAAAAGTTTAGAAAACTGGAAACACCCCACGAATCCAGCCTGCAGCCTGAACGGATGTGGAAAGGCTGGCTGGAAAGTTTAAATAACTACACAACTGGTAAGATCTCAGACTGGCAAAGAGTTAATCCCAAAGCATGGACAAGTTATCAATGCAGCATTTCTCCTTCGGTGCAGCCTTAAACCCTGCACAACTGGCAGTCATTTAGTGCCAGTTCCTCCACTTACAGGCCAGTTGCTAGTCATGTGGGATGTGAGACTACACTGAAGGAGATAGCGTGGATAGTTCTGCCATGCTACAGAAGGCAAAATAAAATATCATAAAGACTTGCTTTTGTAATACATTATGAGTTAGCAATGCAAAAAAATTGATCCTCAATAAGTCTCCTAGGCCCACCCACCCAGAGCAAATCCCACATTCTTAGCATCAGAAATTATGAGAGTTACGTCCATCTCACTAATTCAAATGCAAAAGTGTGCACCAAAACTCATGGCTATGTCCATCCTTACAAGAACAGTGTGGTGGAAAGAATTGGTAATGGTGCTTGGAGTCTGTATGTGTAGCATTTAATTTTGACCCTCAGTTTGACTCCAAGCACCACGACAACTTCAGTGCTTTAAAGTAGGCTTGGTTCTTGGAATCTGTATGTGCAGCATTTCAGTTTGAAATGTCCAAGGAGGAGGGGAGGGGTGACATCACCAGAGAAAGATTTGGCCTTTTAAACATTTAGGCTTCTACCATGGATAGACGAGAGTGCATTGGGATCCATGCCGTTTATTACTCGGGAACAACACCCCTCCCAAAATTGGCACTCTATGAATTGGGACGCCATTGGAAGGGGGAGAAATGGGGTCAGGGCTAAATGTTCTGCCCAAAGGATAGGCAGGTCATTCACACCAGGCTGCCTGTCAATCATCCAGGCCAGCCAACTGAGGCGAGACCATGCAGGGAGCACTGTTTCAGGATACAAAAATCAGGACTATCCCGACAAAATTGATTATGTTGGGAGACATAGGCTTGAGCAGACACATAACCTCTAGGCTTTAAGTCAACTCCTTTTACCTTCTTTATCAGAGACATGCTGTGATATAGAATAAAAGTATCATGTGGAAAATTTTTCCTAGGGATAGCCCACTCCTACTTTTAGCAGGGTATGGACTAGAGCAGGAGCACACAGTGAGTAGTAGAAAAGTTTGAAAAAGGTTAATCTATTTTATTATCTGCTTTATTTCTTTTATATTTTTCCATTTCTGTACTATGGCACTACTGGCACCATAACCACTACAACGTAATGTAGTGCTTATTGTGCCTGGATTGTTTCTTTAAATAATCTACCAGTGCCACTCCCAAGATTAGGGTAGTCTGTGTGGGGCAAAAGGAAAAATTATTGGGAGATCGATTGTGGAGTTGTGAACAGATCTCATTGTGATTCTAGAATCTAACAATATTCTAAAAATATTATTAGTAGAGAAACCTATATGTAAACATACATAAACACAGCTATCTTGAAATCAAGAATTGCTAGAAGAGAAGAAGATATATACAAAATAATTTTAATTTGCAATAAAAAACAAATGACAAATCATCATTTGTCTGTCTGTGATGATGAACATCCTGCAATTTGTTAATCAGCATAATATATGAGGTGGTATTGGTGATGTTTTATGGTTGTTGACATGTTTGCATGTGTTCTTTCACAGTAAATACCTTCTTTTATTAACTTGTGACTACTACAGCTATAATGGACTTCTTATAACATGTTCCTTGGTTTAACAGAGCAAACAACAAATAGATGCTGTCATTAAGTGTTGCACTGGTAGTCTGGAAAGGCTTGTATTCTTTGGCAGAGGATACTTTTAAATTTTAGTTTGGCTTTTTAAATACCTTCATGCACTTAATAATAAATGTGTGTTCAGTCCATGCATTTTCATTTTGCTGAATATCTAGATTGAAAACTACAGTTTAAGTGAAAGGGTAACCAAAACGCAATTCTATAAATTATGGGCAGAAACATACATACAAAGAGTAATTTAGAACCCGAAATTCAAACCTAAAACACTGTATGTGCGTTCCAAAAATGTGATATAGGGATATAAGGTGTTTGTAAAAAAACAAAAACTGTTTAAAATACTCAAACACTGTCCCAGAATGTATCTGTGAGAATGATATCAAAGAATACATGTACAAATTGCTATTGATAAACGAGTCTGAACCAAGCACTGTATCACCAAAGACATAATCTCAATTTCAACAGATAATTCTAAATTTATGTCTCTATCTCACATCTAGTAGTTCTTATACAAGTAACCAAAATAGAGAAAAAACAAAGAAGGGAGGTGAGGGGGGAGAAGTTTTAATAAAAGAAAGAAGAATAACTATAGAAGTATATGAGTTTTGATACATTGTATTATTTTATTTGTGATACATTTGGCAAAAGCCTTAGAATATATCAGTTTTTATATACTTATGTTCATTGTTGGAAACTTGTTGATAGAAAGTTTATTTTAATCTAAATAGGTCTTTTCTGTATATATTTGTATCTAAATTTTGGGAGCGCACATATAGTATTTTAGGTTTAAATATCTATATTGTGCAGTACGAATTACCAAATACAAAATGAAAAATGATCTTACACTTGTAGATTTAGTTTAACATCGGGGACATAGACGAAGAACAACATTGATGATGCGGAAGATAAACAAAACACATAAGGGAACATCTGTGTGCAGACCAGATAAATAACCCAAAGAATTTCCCACATGGCCACCTTCACCTACTGTTCCATCCTAAAGAACTCTGTTGGTAACCTTAAACCTCTATAAATAAAAGCTAGGAAACTAGGCTACTTTAGAATGGGACCACTCTGGTGCCAAATATCTTAACTATTAAGATATTTTGTAAGCAAATTTATATTTATATTATTATTATTAGTAGTATTTATATAGCACCAACTTCTTCCACAGCTCTTTACAATAGTAATGAGACAATTATAAAATCTTACAGGAACAATAGGTAGATGAGGGCTGTGCTCAGACGAGTTTGCAGTCTAGATGAGTAGAGTATAAATATCCAATAGGAAGGGCATCAAGGGGGAACGCAAACAACAAAGTGGAAAAATAACAGAATTGGAGGTTCTAATATTCTTACTTTATTGTGCAATAATAGAAAATAAAAAGTATACCTACAATGATAGATACATAGATCCACAATCTCCTACAGACTTATTGGCTGCAGAAATACAGTGCACATCTGCCATTTAAATGTCCCTGTAACTGTGAACCTTGTGACAGAAGCAAGAATCAGTATTAAACAAATGAAAAAGGTAACAGGCTGCGCCAAATACAAATGTTGACTAAACAAGTGTATGAACACAAAAATCAATGCTTAAATACGAATATGGTATAAAAGTCCAGAAGAGAAAGTCCTTATGGTACTAATATAAAACCTGCTGGAAATAGTATTCCTGGAGTGGGGATTGTTCCGCTCAAAGCCTTATCTAAGAGATGATTGGAGGCTCTCTCCTTCATAACAGCAATGTCAAGCAGGACATGTCTAACTATCAGTTAGGATAAATATGTAGTCAACATTTTGTAATTTGAAAAGAGAAATAAGTTAGTTAGGCAGACACAGTTATACTTTTGATTAAATACATTTGATTAAATAGGATAGAGCAGCGGTTCCCAAACTGTGTGTACCTTGTAAAAATACTGACATATTAAGGGCACCTTAAACCTAAAAAGTTTGGGAACCATTGGGCTAGAGATATGAGGTCTTAAGCTGATGCATGATAGGCACTCTAATTTACATTCCTGATAAAAACTGTGCTGGCATATTAACACCGTCAGGCCATTTGGCTTTGGTCAGGCATTGTCTAGGCTGAACTGCAATGCTATGTGGATAGTTAAGGGTCAATGTACAATAGCAGCAGACTATGCAGACATGACTGGGTGATTAGCTAAGATAGCTAAGATAGAGATCACATGAGTTACAGATTGCCAAAATGTTAGACAGTGAAACAGTGCCTGAGTTAAAGGAAAACAAAATGAAAACATAATAAAATATAGCATGATAACCAACTGGTTAAACTTCAACTACATGTATTACTGAGCTTATAGTGTTGAAAACACTATATACCCTCCTCCTCCCCCCTTGCTTCCTTTAGCCCCCTTAAATATAATACAACCTTTATTTCAGCCTGCAGCTTCTGTCTCTGCCCCGATCTGCCTCCTTGGCTGACATCATCAGAAGAGGTCGCAATCGCAATGCTTTCCTATAGGATTGGCTGAGATTCACACAGGCCAAACAGCCCTGACCAATCAGCATCTCCTCATAGAGAATCCATTTATCTCTCTGAGGAAAGATCAGTGTCTTCATGCAGATGGTGGAGACATTAAATGTCAGTGCTGTACATTGTGCAGCACTGCACAAGAAAGCACCTCTAGTAGCCATATGAGTACTGGCTAGTGAAGGTATCCATAGGCTGTTATGTAAACACTGCCTTTTCTCTGAAAATACAGTGTTCACTGCAAAAAGCCTGAAGGGACTTATTATATTCAAGAGAACAAATACAATTTTCCAATTTTTAGTCAGATAGTTATTTCTCGAGATGGTTATATTTTCACAAGGCCTTAGTTATTTGACATATAATTCATTGGAACTACTTTCAGTGGTAATAATCAGTTAATTTGTAATAAAGTGTCTGGTTATTAGACAGGTGCCAACAAAAAGGTAGTAAGGGAGGGATAGGAGAGGAAGAGTAAGGAGAATGATAAAGTTAGAACCTGGACCAATAGCACCCACTCTTCAACCTAAAGTTAAAATCAGAGTGTACTTCTTAGTTCTTGAGAATTTAAACCTCAAAATGTGAACCATTTTCAGAGAGTTCCTCATCCTAAGACTGGATGACTAATGCCCAGATACCCATAACTAGTCCTTCCCTTCCAATTCATGCTGAAATGATAAAAAAACTGTGGCAGACTATTGGATTTGCTTCTTTATTTAGTAAACTGACAGTACAAATCTCCCAGAAAGATAACTGAGTAGCCAAAATGTAGCTTCACATTTGTTGTAGAACTATAATCGCCCATGATGATTTGTCCATCTTACAAATGACAAAACATCGAGGCAATCTGTATTTTTATAACAGCTAGGGATCTGTCCATTGAGCATCCTAATGGTTCTAAAGGTTCTGCTACGTAGATTTCTCCAAATCACTGCCCCACCACTGTTTTCATTAACAGCAATGAATGATACAATGCTACATGAATGATACAATGTTTCTGGAAAGCCCAGTCGTACGCGTTACAGAGCCATTCCAGCCATACTTATATTGTATCATATCATATAGCATAACTATAATAGTTGTGTTTTCAGGTTGGCCTAAAATTTGAAATTTACTATCTATTTCTTTTAAAAACCCTGAATAATCCTAATAATAATAATCCTTAAAAGCTTAAGCCATGCAAGAGAACAGCAACCGGACTTTATTTCATTTCATCTTTTAATTTGTTAACAGTTTCACCGGCACAAATTTTTTAAGAAGGTATTTAGAAGCACTGATGGTTTACAGTAGTGCTGATTTACGATAGAAAGGTCACACTTTGAAATGACCGTATTGTTTTTAGGCAATCAGTTAATGTATTCTCATGATATGTACATTACATGGGGCATTGGAATGTGTCATATGTTGGTGCACGAGCTGGAATCACAACTGCACAGTCAAATAAGTTGTAAAGCTAGTGAGGCCCACTGACCCCGTTTCTTCCAAATACATAAGCAGAATCGCTAACACTTAATCACTCGTGCCTATTTGACTTTCAATTCAGATGTTTTTTCCATTAACTCAGTGGACAGAGGTTTGGATTTTATGCTCAGGCAGGGGGAAAGAAAAAGGATTCCGTTTTCAAAAATGTAGCCAAATATGCTTGCAATCACTGAAAACCGTACTGGTTTTATAGCCTTCGCTTGGTATGAGTTATTGCTGGAGAACTTGATGATTCATCACCAGATGGTAAAAGTTATTGGATAAGGACAACAATTTGTGTTTTACTTATTTCATGCTGTGTGTATTAGATGCATTAAAAAAGTGGAGAAGGCACATTGTTATTTATTGTTACCATAATTAACCAAATTGAAACATATAGGGCTGTATTTTAAAGGTGATTAAAGGGACGCTGTAGGCACCCAGACCACTTCAGCTAATTGAAGTAGTCTGGGTGCTGTGACCCTTTTGCACCTAGTGCTGCAATGTAAAGCATTGCAGTTCCAGAGAACTGCAGTGTTTACATTGCAGCTTTAAATCTGGCCTCTGTGGCTGTTTAACAGACAGCCACTAGAGAGCTTCTGGAATCCAAACTGACTTTTGGTCCGTTATCTGATGCTGGATTTCCTCATGGACCTCCAGTGTCAGATTTTTCCCATAGGAAAGCATTGAATGATGCTTTCCTATGGGGAGGTCTAATGCGCGCGGCCATTGCCACACATGCGCATGGGTGGAGCCTGACCCAGCACCAATATCCCTGGATTCGGAGCTGGATTCAGGTAAGTGGCTGAAGAGGTTTTAACCCCTGTAACCTTGTGGGAGGGTGGGCATGAGGAAGGGGGGCACAAAACAAACCAGTTTTCCTGGCACTATAGGTTCCCTTTAAGTTCTCCAAAATCCATTCTTCCGTCCTAAACAAATCATTTTATTTATGAGTTACACTATTTTGCCTAGATTTTTGGAGGAATTGTAAAGACTGCTACCCTTGGACAGTTTCCTATAGAAAGCATGGTGTGAGGTAAAGTTTTAATATTACTACTGCAAAGTTAGCCTTTTGTTATTTATTAACAAAAATATGAAACTTATATACATATGAAATTAAGTGCTTTGTGTTGTCAGGAAATGCAAGCATTTCAAATCTGCAATAGTAGTCACCGTATACTTACCATAGTTTTGCTGTGAAATTGAACACTTCGTATAATCCATGAATGACAGTGAGCTTGCTCCAGTGATATAATAGTGATTATTGCAAGGGTTGCTCTGCACCTCTTGCGCTCCTTCAGATGATTTCGTGCACGAGTAAGCAATAGAACAGGAAAAGAAGGTGCAGAGCCTGAAGTGTCCTTTAGGGAATGTATGCAATGACTAAAAAGAAAAAACAAAAAGGATTGATAGTGTAGTAAGTTAAAAACTTCTTCACTGAGTAATAAATATAAAAATTGTACACTCACACTTTCAGGAAGCTTAAATACAGCTCTGACTTGCACGCCTGGGCAGAATGATCCCCGCATATAGATATATTGTGGTACTGATTCTTCAAGTTTTCCTTACAGCGATGGGTATCCTCATAAAAAGTAAAAGACAAAATAAAACTATATAGTGTAGTATGTAGAGCTGATAAGCTGGGTTAGGTATGTAGATAGGTGTACACTCACATATTATGAAGCCTAAGTATTGGCTCCAGAAGTAATGTGTGAAGTGGTATGATCCCCACTCTAGGATATTGGTATGTGAATATGTGAATATTTCTCTGTGTATATATAAAAGAGAAATAAAAAGCCACAATGGTGCGTACCATAAAATAGAGAGTAAAGCACAGTAAAAGTAATACAAACCTACTCACATGCTTCAGAGCAAAAGGAGGTTTGCTCAATCAAATTGGCCAAATTGGCCAAGAGTAAGTAATGTTCGGCACTCCAGATGTAATGTACTACATCTCCCACAATGCTTTGCCTGCATTATTGTTGGAAGAGCATTAAGGGAGATATAGTCCACAACCTCTAGAATGCCAAAGGCTGTCCTACACTAGCTTAATGTAAGAAATCCCATAGTGTGTAACCAATGGTACAAACGTATATTTCTCTTGTTACAATAACAAGTTTGAGTATGGTTGGTATGAATGCACTGCACACCATACTATGCATGATGCCACATATAAATCCACTGAGTTTTCAATGAGAAAGTGCCTCCATTGGATGTCAGTGACATTTGCAAAAAAGCATCCAGCACTCATGAATTTCCTAAAACAGGTTTATTTGGAAAACATTAGCAACATTTCAGAAGAAAACCAGGAAGAAAATACTAAGATTTCTCTTGATTTCAAGTATGTCCTGGGGCACTCAAACAGTACAATATTGTTATTGTATTGAGGATACCAGTATATCAGAGTAGCGGTTATGAACCAGGCAAGATTTGCAAGTGCATCTGGTCATGAGTGTCAATCATTTTAATTATTTTAACATATCTCTGCATTCCATAACTGCATTGCAGGACATATGCATACCTCTCAACATTGGGATGTATGTGGTCAGGACTGGTGGGTTAGCCTTTCTACATTTCCAGCACTGATAATTACCATGCCTGCCAGGAAAGTGTGTTTTAAGTACGCCAGACTAACAGACAGCCTCTCGGCCACCCCTCTACACACGCGACCATGCAGAGAATGCTGCTGAGTCACCCTCACACTCCTAGTGCCCACCACACAGTGCAAATGTGACTAATGATGCTCTTGCCCTGTGTTGCCAGGGACGGTTCCACCAAGATCCATAATCTGGATACTGGACCAAAACCCTAAAAAAGGGACATCCCACCAATAGAGGCACGGTTGGGAAACTAGCAGAACCTTTAGAATTAGGATGCTCAATGGACAGATCCTTAGCTGTTATTAAAAATACTTTTATTCAGCTGTAAAGTGGACAAATCATCATGGTGATTATAGTTATACAATAAACGTGGAGCTATCTTTTGGCTACTCAGATATCTCTCTGGGAGATTTGTCCTGTAAATTTCAGCTGTCAGTTTACTAAGCTGAATTTGAGATTTGGATGCATTAACTACACCCGTGGCTTATATAGTTGTATAAAAATCAATTATGCATTTTAATCCCGCTGTACAAAGGAAAGCTGTCACTTCTCTTTTCTATCATGTTATCATTTTGACTTGTTCTAATCCTCTGTGGATGCAGGTGTGTATTTTGTTATATGTGCCTACATTAGGACAGCTGTTGGGTTGTTTTGTACAAATACTGCCTATGTGTCCTTCTGTGTCACTTATGTCATTATTTTTTTTGGTCAGACAAGTTTTATCCAATAACACTATGTAAGCTTGGCAAGAGCAAAGAACTGAACTCACAATTTGTCCTTAACCATGACCTATTCCTGTAGAACATAAAATGTGTCATTGCAGACCAGAATGACACCATATAAATATCCAAATAAAAAAAAAGAGACATGCTCAAAGAGACATAAAGACGATGTAGTACATACAATTACAGGTGAATGCCCACTTAGGAGCCAGGAAGGTCATTCAAGTGTAAAATGTTCCAGACAGTATATGGTCATCTCTGTTTGTTGTGATTATTTTCTCAGTTTTGCTATCTTATCTGTAAAAATATTATGTAATGTATTAGCTTGAACTGAAAGAGTGTGAATGTATCATAGTGAATGACTGCAAATTGCTAATTTATCATTTGCTACTTGCCACTAGGCATGTGCATGGGGAAAATTTTCGGTTCGGTTCGGTTCGGCATTCCGCAGTTCGGGACTTCGGCAATTCGGGACTTCTGCAATTCGGGACTTCGGCACTTCGGAACTTCGACACTTTGGAATTTCGGATCTTCGGCATTTCAGAATTTCGGGACTTCTCTTGCAGCTGCTTAGTAGATAACTCCCTAATTCCCACGGTATTAGGGAGTTATCTACCAAAAGGCTGAAAGACCTAAATTGGTCTTTCAGCCAAATTTACTAATACTAAGTCTATTAAACAGTGAGCAGCCTAATAAGGGGGGGTACCTAATGTCCTCCCCCTGGCCCCCACCCCTGAGAGGCGGGTGGGGGCTCCTAAAGTAAAATAATGGGGGGGACCTATTGTTCTCCCCCCAGCCCCCACCTCTGAGCAGCGGGGCCAGGGGGGAGGACATTAGGTCCCCCCTCACTAGTATTTAGGGCCCGCACCCACCGCACAGGGGTGGGGGCCAGGGGGAGGACATTAGGTCCCCCCTTATTAGTATTTAGGGCCCCCACCCACCGCTCAGGGGTGGGGGCAATGGGGGAGGACATTAGGTCCCCCCTTATTCTAATTTAGGGTCCCCACCCACCGCTCAGGGGTGGGGGCCAAGGGGAGGACATTAGGTCCCCCCTTATTCTAATTTAGGGCCCCCACCCACCGCTCATGGGTGGGGGCCAAGGGAGGACAATAAGTCCTTATTTTACTTCAGGGCCCCCACCCGCTGTTCAGGGGTGGGGGCCGGGGGGGCTTAATATGTCCCCCCTTCAGGTTAGAAGCCCCCACTCACTCTGCAGAGGTGGGGGCTCGGCGGGGGGGACTTTTTTGTTTGTTTGTTTTTAAAGTGAGCAGCCACAGGTTGTTCACTGTTTACTAAACATGCCCCTACTCACGGTATAGCGAGTAGGGGCATAATTTACTAATACTAAGTAATCTTTACTTAGTATTAGTAAATTTGGCTGAAAGACCTATTCAGGTCTTTCAGCCTTTTAGTAGATAGCTCCCTAATACCGTGGGAATTAGGGAGTTATCTACTTATTCATTTATCTACTTATACATTGACTGGCTAAATAACTTACATTTTATATGAATGTATGTTACTTGATTGTTGTAAGTGTTGCAAATGCTTACAGCTGAATCCTGGCTATGCTTGTATACTTTTTATTTAAAATTGTATACAGTGTAACATTCTTCATTCTTCCACTGGGAAAGTATATTAGTTTTTAGGCAATACTGTGCTTCGACACTTTGACACTTTGGTATTTCGGTTACTTCGGAACTTTGGGGCTTCGACAATTCGGCAATTCATCTATTCGGATATTCGGAAGTACACGAATGTCCGAATTGCCCGAAAACCTTATATGTTATATGTTCTATTCAGATGTTGGTCTAGAAGAAGAACAAGTAAATGAAATACACACACCTACATACATGCACACCTGCATACATGCATATATACATGCACACATAAATAAATACATACATACTATTTCTAATTTGTAACAAATGCATCAAGTACAACTTTTAACTTTCTGACATGGTTCTACAGAGATGTTGATAGTAGGGGCGTTGCTAAGGTTAAAACACACCAGGGGCTTGAGCCCACAAATAATTAGTTGTTCCTTACCGAAAGTCCCAACTCTGCCATTAATACTTCTCTTGACACACTCAGTTACTTATAGACAAACTGCTTTATTAAACTAAACTTGTTTTGGTGCCTATAGGGTCCCTTTAAGGGAAATCCCACAAAATTCGAAAATTACCATAATTAAACAAACTGAAACTAAATAAACCAAAATGGATTATTCAGCAGTGCAAAACTCTATTCTACACTCACCAAGGACAGTGGGCATGGATAGCACAGAGAAGACCAAAAATATCAGGACTATAGGACCCCAACTTTTGAGCTGGAACCTCAGCCCCCTCCCCCAAAGATGCCCTTTGTTGAAGGTAAACAAGGGCAATACATGTAGATAAAATCACTGGTGTGGCAGAATCACGTAATTTTTGAAAGAAAGGAAGAATACACATTAATATTGCAAACATATTGTACTTAAGACCTTGAATGATTATTTAGAATGCTTTGGACCGCAATTTTATTTCTTACTCATTTTCTCACGTTTCTCTAATGCATTCATTAAAATATATTTTTATTGTCAGTCAGCACAGTGCTCTATCATGCAGTATTTATTTTTTAAATAATAACATTTAGTCGCAGAAAATCTGGAAAGTATTTAAAATACTTAGCTTTCAAGAAGAGGCTTTTAGTAGTGGCGGTTACCCCTTTGAGGCTTTTAGAAAGCTTCCTTACAGATCCAGCATCCATTTCAGCTGTTCCTAAATAAAAGTATAAAAACAAACAATAGTGTAATATTGCAGCACTGCAAATCAATAGAGATATACTGGTTGCACTCACAAGATGTCAGAAGACATAGTGCCTCAAAGTCACCCTTTGTGCTTCCTCAGGGGCAACAAATACACCTCCTTCCATTGGAATCTCCGCAGTAATACACCGGGTGCAAGTTCGAAAATTTATTATAAACCAGCAGTTAAAACAAAATGGGTCCTACGTGTTTCGTCCAGCAGCTACAGTGATCGCAATTACAAAAGCATACAAGTACAATAAACAAACATTGTTTTGTATGTTTACTTATTGTATTTACATGCTTTTATGATTGGTTTATGAAAATAAGAAGAGAGGCTAAAGATACAGGGTTATGCTGCAGAAACTTGCAAAACCTTTTTCTTTCTTATCAATACTAATAGGATTTAAATAGAATTAAAAACACAGCACGAATATCAAAAGCACAGTTATGTTGGGGCCCAGTGACTGGAGTATCCTTTTAAGACACAAGCCACCACGCATGTAGACAATGAGGTGCAGTTTCCTCAGGTATTTCTTATGAAATACATGCTTGCATCCTGCAACTCTGCTCGTGGTATTTATTTTAATGACATTAAACCATGTTGTGACCACCTCTAAGTGCATTCATGTATTCATATTATAAAACCAAAACAAAAATTGTGTGAGCATATTTTTTAAGTACTGTAATGCCCGCTTCTCCCAAGCACTGAAACTATAGCAGCTGATTTTGGGTTGGTCATGAAAGGCTCATCTGTTCTGTTATGTGGCAATTGTTATGTTGTAATATGTTCAGACACATGGATGTCATCAATGGTACAACTAAACATAATGCCCATATAAATATACACACACACACAATTAATACATCGTAATCATTTTTTAAAAACAAAATAAGAACACACGTCAAAGTGATCAGGTCACCAATTCTATTTTGGGATGAATTGTACAGCTGCTCTACATCTAAAGCTTTGTTTGTTTGTTAGTTTTTTCCCTAACATTTTATGATAAAACAGACAGATGGAACAATGGACAGAAAGACCGATGCATGAGCAGACAGAGTAAAAGCAGTGAAGGTCATACTGTATATACAAATATATATATATATATATATACACACACAAATGATTTGTACATAGAAAATAGCACACTGCATAACTAAAAAAAAACACGGAGTTTATTAAAACACAAAATCCATTTCTCAGTTGCAATATTCAAGGGAAATGCACAAATAATTGTATTTGTTGTGTAGTAATGTGGTCTGTGTGCATGCGTGTGTTTGTGTGCATTTGTGTGCCCGTGTATGTTTTTTCATGACATTCAATGACTTGATCTCCTGGTTTGCATTTAAAAGGCTTATTTATGGAAAGTGGAGCAGCAAGAGAACATTGCTTATTTATACTGGAAAAATGGACTTCATAAATAATTTCACCCCTTCCCCCACATACAGCAGATTATTGTACTGACTAGATATGTGCGAGAGATTTCTGCTATTTTTGACACATTTCTATCCTCTGTTGTTACATTGCCATCCTTGAGTGACAGTGACTGAGAGTACAATATTATACCCAACTTTCCCCAGTTATACTAATTGATGGAATATAAGGGATTATTCACAGAGCTGCGATTTTGATCTCTGTTTATTTGTCACCAGTCTTTTTGTACGCATTACTATGATTCTTCCAAGTTGTCACTGAAAACACTGTTCACTGTTTGATTGCACATCACATATAGGTAAGTAAAAAATTATGCACAATAAAAATAAGCCAGCGCTGTGATGCCAAAATCAATTGTCATTGCATCAAATTTTACCAACACAGTTGTTAATTTTATTTATTTAAGGTGAGTATGTTAACTTTTTAATCCAGCCATAAGTATTTGCATTTAATTTTCCTTTCCCGCTTTCATGGTCTTGGACCAAAACAATTTTATTACACATAACCAGTGATGGTAGTCAGTGGCAACATCAGACTTAGACTAAGCTGCAGTGAAGTCTCATAATTAATTAATCTCTTAAACTTTATAATTCCCTCATAACCCTGACTCATAGCCCCAAAATATCTAATCCCACATCCACCTATAACCCTCATCAATTCCTGTCTGACAGTCAAGATAATAATACCATATCCCAACGTGCCACTCAATCACTATTACCCCATCCTCATTAATCCCACACTTTCATCCATCATTACTTACTGCCCATCACCATAGTTCTCAATCCATTAATCAAAGCCATCCCAAGCCTATAGTCCTATTATTCTATTCCTATTAATCTCTTCATAACCCTCAGACAGTGTCCCATCCCCTGCTTCCCATCATACTTGATGGTCTAGCAATGTAGAAGCTGAAAGATAACTGGTCTAGGTGCGCAGTCTAGCTCCTGTGATCCAGCTGTGATGTGCGGAAGGTAGAGCCCAAGAGGAAATTAAGCTCCCTTTATCTAATGTTGTATGGTATAGTATTCCATGTGCTACATACATATCATTTATACCTATCTCTATATATGATTTAGATTCACTCTTGGATTAACTGAAAATAGTTTCTTTGTGTAAACAGATTGCTGACTGCTTGTTTAGGGCTGCCATTTATTACGTGTCATTCTGGGTGAATCAATTCTCTCATCTATGCTTCCCTACCACCTGCACATCCCAGATGTGTTCCTCTTCAAATAACCATCTGTTTGGAATCATATTTGGACATTTGATTTGTTATTTGCAAAAGACATTACTCCAGGATCCAAACTATCTGCAAAACTCTGCAAAGTTTGATTTCAGGAGTTTAGCCCACATTTAATACAAAACAGCAAAGAAAGTTAGCTATAAACTTAAAAGGCTGAACCTCATGGACTTGAGTGTTTCTCAGCCTGTATCAGCCTGTTTCTCAGCCTGTATCACTATATAACAATGTTATTTTTTAACATATTATTTTCATTTAGGAAATAATAAAAAAATTTAGAATAATAAACTTAATAATTGTAATAGTTAATAATCGAAGTCTAATAATTATTAAATGATTTAAGAAAGAACAATTTAAAGACAGAATGTTTATATTCTATTGCAATATGCTACATAATGGAATTTGAGTTTTAAAGTGTATCACACACCAAAAACCAAACTGTAACTGTAATAAACAGAGAAACCTTTTTATTCATAAAATGGACTGATTTGGAATAATTCTTCAACTCGGTTTTACACGGTTTTGCTATTTTGCCTATACTTTACTGTTCTGCACCTATTCAGATAGGAGGTGCCACACAGGGTAGTTGAGAATGACAGGGCTAAGATCCTGGGGACTTCCAGATGCAGATAGACAAGCAAGTACTGGCCAATTACCTGACATCATGGTGGTAGACAAGACTGCAATGGTGGTGAATGTGGCAATAAGCAGTGACTATAACATCAAGAAGAAGGAACATGATAATGTGGACCAATATTATTATTATTATTACTATTAGCCTTTATATAATATTACGCAGCACTGTACAATTGGGAAAAAAGACCAAAGAAGGCCATGCCGGTAAACTGAGCCCTAGAAACTGAAGCTCTTTCATGCAAAGTACTTGTGCTTACAAATCTAACAGACTGAAAGAAGTGGTAGAAAGGATATAAAAACCGAAGAGAAATACACAAAATTATCACCCAGAAAGCTGAGAAAGTCAATATTTTTTTTTAACTTGTATTTTATTGAGATTTTATAAACGTGGGGTACAGAAAGAAAAAAGGAAGGGGAGGGTGGGGTGGTAAAACAAACAAACACCAGTATTCACATATTCACATATTTACAGGGTATACAAATCTCATCATATATCAATACTTATTCTTTGAGGATATCAGTTACGGGTTGTTGACAGGTTGTTAGCAGTTGTCACTAGACATCAATTGTCATTAGTTATCAAATATAAATAGGTAGGGGACACCATCATGTAAGGTTGTTGATCAAATCTTTAGTGTATCAGTGTACTAGTGTATTACGTTCATAAGATATTGCCCCAAATTGTTTTGTATTCCTTTATAATGGTAAACACTTTGTGCATTATTGGTGTTCCGCATGTGATATTTCTACCCATGTTAGTGACTGAACATCTATACTTATGTACATAACAATATCTTAATAACCAAACTGTAATGCTATGGGTAACCTAACATCTGACATGTTTCTTTTGGTTATGTTGTTAGTGTCATTACTTATTCTAGGAACATTTCCATGTGTACGCTTATTTAACCGGTGCGTATACGCGTCAACGTTGAGCGGCTTATTTCCTTGTGTCTTGGCTGTGAGATGGTATGTTGCCGACCCCTGACTTTAATTCTAGGTCTTTCTACCTTTGCCAGTTCAAGTGTGATGTGGAGATCTGTTTAGGAGTCACTGCTGATAATGTTTCATATTTGAGAAATTGTTTTATTTTGTACCATAGCAGTGCTGGGCTTGGGCATCCAGGTTGTTTCCAATGACATTAAAAACAATAAAAGGCTGCGCACAAAAGATAAATAAAGTCCAATTAGAGTAAAATAAAATAAGTCCAAATGGTTTTTTCTTACTGATGTCCTTGTTTGGTGAGGTCTTCTATTTTTGTGATGATTTCACTTAATAAAAGATAAAAAAGAGAAGACAAGGGGACATCCAATGGTGTAGTATGTAGAATTCAAGTCTTAGAGATAAAAATTATAATAGTAAAAAACTCACATTTACCAGAGCTATTGTCCAGCTCTAGGAGTTAAGCGTGTACAGCGGTTTAATCCCCGCTTATGGGATATAGGGCAGGTTCCTCTCCGTGAATGGTATCCAATTCTCAGGATAAAACAAACAGCCAATAGTGCTCACTGTATGGCGAATAATAATTAAATAATAAAAGAAATGTACTTACAAAGTAGGAGCAGACACACTGCTCTTTGGTGACAGCTTGGGTGGATTGATCCCCACCTACGGATTTCTTTGGGTACAGGAAACTTCCAGGAATTTTTAAGGTTTTTTTAAAACCAGTTAAAAAAAGAAGGTATTTAAAATAACAATAAAAGGGCCAGGGTAAATGAGAAGAGTATGTGTCTTATAAAAAAGATAATTGGCAAAAACAAATGACCAATAATACTTTAATATATATAAAAACACAATATTTAAATATCCATAACGCGTTTCGTCACAAAAGGACTTTTTCAAATGGAATAACATAGTTTACCTGGCACATAGATGTTATATAGGAGCACAATTAGTTGAAATTTGGCGCCAAAACTTAGTTCAGCCAATCAACAATAAGAGCATATATACAACTTTAAATTTCGAAAATAACATAATAAGCTTAAACTTTATAACAATGCAGCTTGATTACAGTACTTTAAAATCAAAAACGAGGGTGGGAAAGGGTAATTTTAAAAGTTTTAAAAGAATCACGTGACCGGCGGCACTTCCGCATTTCGGAGGTGCCGCCGCAATGATTTGTGGGAAATGTAGTTGGTGTATATGCCGCGAATGGCGGCCGATCAAAACTTAGTTCTTTTTTCTTTTGGGGCCACTTTATTGCAGCACAATTCCATATAAGTTTTTTTTAAAACAAAACGAAGGGGCTGGCTCTCTAATTTAGATATTAAAAGAATGGTCACATGGTTTTCGGCTAGCATAGCCGAAATGCATATTGGGAAATGTAGTTGAATGGGTGAAAAAATAAAATAGAATAAAACACTAAAAGGAAACATGGTAAATACACAAGAGATAAAAGGAGCTAAATAAAGATAAAATCTATCTTATATTAAGATGCAATTTAAAGGAACAGATGGATAAAATATAATAATGAAAGTTAAACTGGTAAAAGAGAATAGTAATAAAACCATAGTTAAAGCTACAGACACCAGATAACTTAAGATTCATAGAAAATTATATAAGTCAAAGTCTGCATTGAGGCCATGGGGTATAAGAGTCTGAAGTTTATACACCCATTCCATCTCTGTTTTTCCAAGTAGTTTTTTTATATCACCTCCCCGCCAGGAGGTGGAACATTTTTTTATACCAATACATTTTAATAGACGGGGATCTTTATTGTGCATAATAAAATGTTTGGATACTGTGTGGTTTAGGTATCCATTTCTAATATTTCTGCAATGTTCGCTCAGTCTTATCTTTAGGCACCTTGTGGTCATCCCCACATATTGGAGGCCACATGGGCATTCGAGCAGATAAATAACATTTTTCGTATGGCAGCTTATGAAGTCATAAATATCATACACTTTTTTGGTTTGATTTGACATAAATTTTGTAATTTTTGGTAAGATGACATGATCCACAGTTTTACATACAATGCATTGTTTACATCTAAAAAAACCTTTCGTCTGAGGAAAAAATGATAGATTTTTTGGAGGAGATTTTTTAGTAAAATTTGTGGTTAAGATAGATTTAAAATTTGGTGCTCCTCTAAAAACAATATTTGGATGAGTAGGTATAATAGAATTAAGTATCTCATCATGTTTAAGTATGTGCCAATGTTTTCTTATTATTTTTTTGACATCATTACTTTTATTATTGAAATTAAAAATAACTGGAAGTGATATAGTTTCATTGTTTTCTTTATTTTTATATACCAAGAGTTCTTTTCGTTCTTTTTGTTTGACTGTGTTGATTGTGGTATTCAGATCTTGTTCTGAATATTTTTTTTCAATAAATTTATTTTTTTAAAACTCTGCTTGTTCATTAAAATCTGTGAGTTCTGAGCAGTTTCTATGGAGGCGTAGAAACTGGCTTTTCGGAGCACTCTCTAGCCACGGCTTATAGTGACAACTAGATCTGTCTATAGCCGTGTTTACACATACTTTTTTAAAGAAAGTTTTTGTTTGGAGTAGTCCATTATTAATAAAAATACTTAGATCTAAAAAGTTGATTGTTTGTTTACTAAATTCGTGTGTAAGAATAATACCCCTATTGTTGGTATTTAAATGATTAATAAAATCCATAAGAGATTTTTCAGGTCCATCCCAGATAAAAAAGAGGTCATCTATATATCTAAAATAGGAGACTAGGTTTGCCCGCCAGGTATGATTGCCCCATATGGCTTCGTTTTCCCAATCAGCCATAAACAGATTGGCATAACTAGGGGCAAACCTAGTCCCCATAGCTGTACCTCTTTTTTGCAAATAAAAAGAATCCAAAAACCAAAAATAATTGTTATTTAAAATAATATTGATACCTTCTATTATAAAATCAATTTGAATGTTAGGAATCCTAGCTTCTTGGGTTAAAATTTCTTTTACAGCTTGACAACCAATGTCATGGGGGATAATGGTGTAAAGGGACTGGACATCACATGTGACTAATATAAAATTCTTATTCCAAGTAAAATCATTTAAAAATTTTAAAAGTGACATGGAGTCTTTTAAATATGATTTCATAAGTTTAACCGAAGGTTGGAGAAGGGTATCTATATATTGGGAAAGATTACTTAAAAGTGAGCCTATCCCAGAAACGATTGGTCTTCCTGGGGGGTATTGTTCATTTTTATGAATTTTGGGAAGAAAGTAGATGACAGGGGTAATTGGATATTCTTTGTTTAGAAAGTTATATTCATGCTTATTTAAAATTTTTAAATCTAGACCTTTGTTAAGGAAATTAAGTAAAATAGTTTGGATATTTTTAATCGGATCGATTGGAAGTTGTTCGTAAACATTTCGGTCTTTTAATTGCTTATGAGCTTCATCTATATACATTTTACTAGACTGAATAACTACTCCTCCCCCCTTGTCAGCTGGTTTTATGACAATATCTCGATCTTTTTGGAGTTCTTTAATAGCTTGTCTTTCACAATTTGTGAGGTTATTGGGGTCATATTTTTTGTATTTAATTTTTTCTAGATCTTTAACAACAAGTTTTTCAAATAAAACCAAAGGAGCTGATTTAAAATGGGATGGATAAAATTTAGATTTTTCTCTAAGATTTGTGTTTAAAAAATTGGGTGTCTCTGAAAGGGAGGGTGAAATAGATGGGACAGGTTCTTCATCGTTTTTACTCATAAAAAATCTTTTCAGTGTGGCCTTTCTAACAAATTTGTTTACATCGAGAAAGGCTTGAAATGAATTAAAAGAAGAAGTGGGGGCAAATTTGAGACCTTTGCTTAAAACGGATAGTTGTGCAGCTGATAAAACTTTTTGGGATAAATTAAAAATGCCATTATAAGAATTAGTAGAGGGTGTTATTGTCTTTCCAATCTTTCTCTTTTGTTCCCTTCTTCCGCTTCGTCTTCCTCTAGGTTTAAAGTTCTTTTTTGGGAGCGTGATGGGTATGGTGTCTGGGCTAGCGCAGGTTGGTGAGTGCGTATCTCTAAAAAATGATCCTCGTTATCAAAATCAGAGTCGACTGATAATAGTTGGTATCTGTTGGTATGGTTGGGAATAGTGGGTGATTTTGAGTAATTGGCATACTCATTGTGTTCGTTTGTGTACCTGGATCTTTGTGGTTTTGGTGAGAAATGGAAACCAGAGGAATTTTGATATTTAGGTGATTGAGGTATAGAGTTATAGTTAGCGTGGGGAAATTTTCTTTGTTTGTATGAGGGTAGTGGATATATATTCCTTTTATTTTGATAAGGTGATTTAGAAGGGGCGTGATTTTGGTGAGAGGACGTATATTGCGGTCTTATTGTGGACGGGGATTGGTGATAGGGTCTTCGTGTGGCAAAATTACGATATTTGGAAGGTGGTTGGTATGTTACATTATTGTGAGGATGAGAATCATTATACACATGGTTTTGATAATTAGGTCTGGGAGGATAATTTTCTGAAGTGTACTTTTTTTTAAGGTGATAAGTTCTTACTTGTTTACTAGAATAATCAGTTTTGTCTCTAATATATTTTTTAATTTTCAAATGTTTTTGGTCGACTTCAACTTTTTCAATTTTATTCTGAATTAGTACGGAATTTTGTTTATAAGCCTTAGTTTCAGTAAATGGTAAGAGTTTCTCTCGGAGATCATTTATTTCAATATCTAAAATAGATAGTTTTTTGCTTTTTTTGATTATTAGTGTCTCCATTAAGCCAAAAGTACATAGTTCTAGTTTACTATTCCATTCTTCCATGAACTCAAGATCATCTTGGTCAGAGGTGGGCAATTTAAGAAGTCTTAAACCCCGAGGAGTAATTTGTTCGTCTATGTATTTTTTAAAAGTGGCAATTTCCCATTTAAGTTTAATCTCTGTAGTTAAGGCTCTTTCTAATTTCATAAATAGATCTTGTTGGTTAGAGTAATGGGGAGTTATTTGTATAGAATTGATTGCCTCTGTATTAAATACATTATTAACATCAATTGTATATTTATTTCTGAATTCAAAGATAGACATATTTTTAGAAAGTTAAAAAGCAGCTATCCCAAAAAGGGAATTTGAAGAACTAATGGTAAAAAAGAAGAGTGAGATAGCGCTAAGTAACTATAGGCAGCGACCTTAAAAGGGAATCCCTCAAACCCTTTAAAACAGAATACAATAAAAACAATAAAAGGCTGCGCACAAAAGATAAATAAAGTCCAATTAGAGTAAAATAAAATAAAATAAGTCCAAATGGTTTTATTCTTACTGATGTCCTTGTTTGATGAGGTCTTCTATTTTTGTGGTAGTTTCACTTAATAAAAGATAAAAAAGAGAAGAAAAAGGGACATCCAATGGTGTAGTATGTAGAATTCAAGTCTTAGAGATAAAAAATTATAATGGTATAAAACTCACATTTACCAGAGCTATTGTCCAGCTCTAGGAGTTAAGCGCGTACAGCGGTTTAATCCCCGCTTATGGGATATAGGGCAGGTTCCTCTCCGTGAATGGTATCCAATTCTCGGGATAAAACAAACAGCCAATAGTGCTCACTGTATGGCGAATAATAATTAAATAATAAAAGAAATGTACTTACAAAGTAGGAGCAGACACACTGCTCTTTGGTGACAATCGATCCGATTAAAAATATCCAAACTATTTTACTTAATTTCCTTAACAAAGGTCTAGATTTAAAAATTTTAAATAAGCATGAATATAACTTTCTAAACAAAGAATATCCAATTACCCCTGTCATCTACTTTCTTCCCAAAATTCATAAAAATGAACAATACCCCCCAGGAAGACCAATCGTTTCTGGGATAGGCTCACTTTTAAGTAATCTTTCCCAATATATAGATACCCTTCTCCAGCCTTCGGTTAAACTTATGAAATCATATTTAAAAGACTCCATGTCACTTTTAAAATTTTTAAACGATTTTACTTGGAATAAGAATTTTATATTAGTCACATGTGATGTCCAGTCCCTTTACACCATTATCCCCCATGACATTGGTTGTCAAGCTGTAAAAGAAATTTTAACCCAAGAAGCTAGGATTCCTAACATTCAAATTGATTTTATAATAGAAGGTATCAATATTATTTTAAATAACAATTATTTTTGGATTCTTTTTATTTGCAAAAAAGAGGTACAGCTATGGGGACTAGGTTTGCCCCTAGTTATGCCAATCTGTTTATGGCTGATTGGGAAAACGAAGCCATATGGGGCAATCATACCTGGCGGGCAAACCTAGTCTCCTATTTTAGATATATAGATGACCTCTTTTTTATCTGGGATGGACCTGAAAAATCTCTTATGGATTTTATTAATCATTTAAATACCAACAATAGGGGTATTATTCTTACACACGAATTTAGTAAACAAACAATCAACTTTTTAGATCTAAGTATTTTTATTAATAATGGACTACTCCAAACAAAAACTTTCTTTAAAAAAGTATGTGTAAACACGGCTATAGACAGATCTAGTTGTCACTATAAGCCGTGGCTAGAGAGTGCTCCGAAAAGCCAGTTTCTACGCCTCCGTAGAAACTGCTCAGAACTCACAGATTTTAATGAACAAGCAGAGTTTTAAAAAAATAAATTTATTGAAAAAAAATATTCAGAACAAGATCTGAATACCACAATCAACACAGTCAAACAAAAAGAACGAAAAGAACTCTTGGTATATAAAAATAAAGAAAACAATGAAACTATATCACTTCCAGTTATTTTTAATTTCAATAATAAAAGTAATGATGTCAAAAAAATAATAAGAAAACATTGGCACATACTTAAACATGATGAGATACTTAATTCTATTATACCTACTCATCCAAATATTGTTTTTAGAGGAGCACCAAATTTTAAATCTATCTTAACCACAAATTTTACTAAAAAATCTCCTCCAAAAAATCTATCATCTTTTCCTCAGACGAAAGGTTTTTTTAGATGTAAACAATGCATTGTATGTAAAACTGTGGATCATGTCATCTTACCAAAAATTACAAAATTTATGTCAAATCAAACCAAAAAAGTGTATGATATTTATGACTTCATAAGCTGCCATACGAAAAATGTTATTTATCTGCTCGAATGCCCATGTGGCCTCCAATATGTGGGGATGACCACAAGGTGCCTAAAGATAAGACTGAGCGAACATTGCAGAAATATTAGAAATGGATACCTAAACCACACAGTATCCAAACATTTTATTATGCACAACAAAGATCCCCGTCTATTAAAATGTATTGGTATAAAAAATGTTCCACCTCCTGGCGGGGAGGTGATATAAAAAAACTACTTGGAAAAACAGAGATGGAATGGGTGTATAAACTTCAGACTCTTATACCCCATGGCCTCAATGCAGACTTTGACTTATATAATTTTCTATGAATCTTAAGTTATCTGGTGTCTGTAGCTTTAACTATGGTTTTATTACTATTCTCTTTTACCAGTTTAACTTTCATTATTATATTTTATCCATCTGTTCCTTTAAATTGCATCTTAATATAAGATAGATTTTATCTTTATTTAGCTCCTTTTATCTCTTGTGTATTTACCATGTTTCCTTTTAGTGTTTTATTCTATTTTATTTTTTCACCCATTCAACTACATTTCCCAATATGCATTTCGGCTATGCTAGCCGAAAACCATGTGACCATTCTTTTAATATCTAAATTAGAGAGCCAGCCCCTTCGTTTTGTTTTAAAAAAAACTTATATGGAATTGTGCTGCAATAAAGTGGCCCCAAAAGAAAAAAGAACTAAGTTTTGAACGGCCGCCATTCGCGGCATATACACCAACTACATTTCCCACAAATCATTGCGGCGGCACCTCCGAAATGCGGAAGTGCCGCCGGTCACGTGATTCTTTTAAAACTTTTAAAATTACCCTTTCCCACCCTCGTTTTTGATTTTAAAGTACTGTAATCAAGCTGCATTGTTATAAAGTTTAAGCTTATTATGTTATTTTCGAAATTTAAAGTTGTATATATGCTCTTATTGTTGATTGGCTGAACTAAGTTTTGGCGCCAAATTTCAACTAATTGTGCTCCTATATAACATCTATGTGCCAGGTAAACTATGTTATTCCATTTGAAAAAGTCCTTTTGTGACGAAACGCGTTATGGATATTTAAATATTGTGTTTTTATATATATTAAAGTATTATTGGTCATTTGTTTTTGCCAATTATCTTTTTTATAAGACACATACTCTTCTCATTTACCCTGGCCCTTTTATTGTTATTTTAAATACCTTCTTTTTTTAACTGGTTTTAAAAAAAACCTTAAAAATTCCTGGAAGTTTCCTGTACCCAAAGAAATCCGTAGGTGGGGATCAATCCACCCAAGCTGTCACCAAAGAGCAGTGTGTCTGCTCCTACTTTGTAAGTACATTTCTTTTATTATTTAATTATTATTCGCCATACAGTGAGCACTATTGGCTGTTTGTTTTATCCTGAGAATTGGATACCATTCACGGAGAGGAACCTGCCCTATATCCCATAAGCGGGGATTAAACCGCTGTACACGCTTAACTCCTAGAGCTGGACAATAGCTCTGGTAAATGTGAGTTTTTTACTATTATAATTTTTATCTCTAAGACTTGAATTCTACATACTACACCATTGGATGTCCCCTTGTCTTCTCTTTTTTATCTTTTATTAAGTGAAATCATCACAAAAATAGAAGACCTCACCAAACAAGGACATCAGTAAGAAAAAACCATTTGGACTTATTTTATTTTATTTTACTCTAATTGGACTTTATTTATCTTTTGTGCGCAGCCTTTTATTGTTTTTATTGTATTCTGTTTTAAAGGGTTTGAGGGATTCCCTTTTAAGGTCGCTGCCTATAGTTACTTAGCGCTATCTCACTCCTCTTTTTTACCATTGTTTCCAATGACATGCTATCACATTCCTTGTAGCCAATATTGACAATATTATGAGATGGTTGTCGGCAGGGCCGGAGCTACCTGTTAGGTGGACTAGGCAGCCGCTTTGGGCACCCCTTGGGAAGGGGCGCCACCAGGAGTGCCAGCCCCCCTCATGCTGCAGCTGCCCGAGCGCTCTGTAGAGAGCCTCAGGCGGCTGCAGCTTTGCCCGCCCAGGCACAGCCTGAGTTGAGCGGCTGACAGGAGGGAAGCGCTCAGAGCTCCCTACTGTCACTTCCTCACTGTAGCGTGGCCGAGTCTTCTATGGTCCGCGGGAACAGGGAGCATCTGTCTCCTGTACCCGGCCAGACTAACAGGAAGTGCACACTCAGTGTGCACTTCCTGTTAGTCCGGCCGGGTACAGGAAACAAAACTTCCTTGTACCCGCGGACCATACAGAGCTCGGCCACGCTACAACAGAAGTAGGGGGGGAGGGAGAAAGAAATTGGGAGGGGGGAGAAAGAGAGTGACAAGGGGGGAGAAAGATAGTGACAAGGGGAAAGAGAGTGACAAGGGGGAGAAAGAGAGTGACAGGGAGGGGGGGAGAAAGAGAGTGACAAGAAGGGGCGAGAAAGAGAGTGACAAGGGGGGGAGAAAGAGAGTGACAAGGGGGGGATAAAGAGTGACAAGGAGGGGAGAGAAAGAGAGTGACAAGGAGGGGAGAGAAAGAGAGTGACAAGGGGAGGAGATAAAGAGAGTGACAAGGGGGGAGATAAAGAGAGTGACAAGGGGGGGAGATAAAGAGAGTGACAAGGGAGGGGGAGAGATTGACATCCATCACACACACACAATCACACACAATGCACCCCTTGCAGACAAAAAAACACAATGCATTACACACACAATGCATTACACACACAGACACACATACACAAGCAATGCAACCCTTACACATAATGCATCCCTTACACAAACAGAAACACACAATGTATTCATTACACACACTCAATGCACCCCTTACACACACTCAATGCATCCCTTACAGACGCACACACTGCATCCCGTACATACACAGAAACACACCATGCAGCCCTTACACATACAAACACAGATTCACACAATGCATTCCTTACACACATATCAGGACATCCCCTACACACTCCACCCCCTGTGAACAAACTCATTGGTGGAACATGAAGGTGGACCCTGGGACCCAGACCTTGAGCTGTGTAAAGGGCCCCCAAAAAATGGAGCTGCTTCCCGTTCTCCCAGAACATTGATTTTTGTGACCACAGTTACAAACCGCCTCCAGAGAGCCTGTTCTACACCAGACCAGTGGAGCCAGACTGCAGCTAGAGCCCATCATCATCCTCATCTGGTTGTAAGTAGGCAATCTAGTATATTATTCGTGGCACTAATCTCTAATTTACCTCACATTAAAGAAACACCATAGTCCCCAGAACCACTGCAGCACTGGCATTAGTTAACATTGCAGATCATATAGTTGGGGCATTGTGATGTCACATGGGGGGGCGGCAAACTTTACTTTTGCCTAGAGTGGCAAAAATCCTTGCACCGGCCCTGGTTGTCGGCATGGGGTAGTGTGTTAGGGAGTAATAGAAAAAGACTCAGTTGAGGGTTGAGCAGAGGGGGCTTAATTACCAATTGTTCCCATACTTTTTGTGTTTCTACCCACAACGGTTTTATATCTAGGCACTCCCACCATATATGGGTCATTGTTCCCTTATGATTTCCACACCTCCAGCAAGTGGGTGGGGTCTGAGGATATATCTTGTGGAGTTTGTCAGGTGTAAAATACCATCTGTAGATGAGTTTCCTATGAGCTTCGACATGGGAATAACAGGTCGTGATACCTTTCAGAGCATGAAGCGAGGTTAACCATTGTTTGTCTTTGGGAGATTGCGTGCATTCTTTTTCCCATTGTGTGCGATATTTGTGTTCAGGTTGTGGTATTTGGTATCTCAGCGTTGCATAGCACATCGAGAGAGTTTTGTTTTTAACTGGTGTATTGTAACACCCATTATACATGAGTAGGAGATGCTGATTAGAAGTGCGTGGATCCGCTCGGGTGTGGGCTACTTTGTTGATGATCAAACTTTTCAATTGGATGTATGGAAAGATGAATGAGGATGGGAGGTGGTATGTTGTTCGTAAGTCCGGGAACGGTAGTATGGTTCCCTGTTGGCATATATCTGTAATACGGGTAATTCCCAGTTTTTTTCACTTGTTTAAAGACAGCCATGGAGATAGCGAGGTGAGGGCCGTGATAGGTGCCCAGGGAGAAAATTTGGTATTATCTGCCTGAGAGTGACGGAGGTGGTCCCATGTTTGTATTAAGTGTCTAGTAAGCGGTAGTAATTGTTTGCGTTTGTCTCTAAGGTGCTTAGGTGTCCACATGTAGTCTATCGCTGAAATTTTGGGGGGTCTACCCATTGCAGTGTGTGTTTTGGGGCATGTAGTTTTACAGCATTTTCTAAGAGAGCTGCTCTCGGTCACCCTCCCATCCCTCCTTCTGTATTGGGGGATTGTAAGAGAGCTAAAGGTAGTCTGGGTTTCTTTTTTTCCCATATGTAAGTATTTAGTATGGTTTGGATTTGTTTGTGTATCGTAGGTGAAAGGGGTATTGGTAACATTCTGAATATATGTAGTAGTTTCGGTAATACCATCATTTTGACGGCATTAATCCTCCCTAGCCAGGATATCATGACATCTTTCCATTTGTGCAGTATTTGTTTACACATTTGTGGTAGAGTGGAAAAATTACATTTGCTAATCCCCCTCTATGTGCCCTCTATTTTAACTCCTAGATACGTGAGGTGCATTTGTCTCCAGTCAAATGAGTATTTGCGTTTCAGTGTTATGATCTCTTTCATTGGGAGACGTATGGGTAGTGCTTGGGTTTTCACTTGATTGAGATTGTAGTACGAAACCCTGCTGTATTCCTCTAAAGTGTGCATGAGGTATGGTAGCGAGAGATCTGGTTGTGTCATGGAGATGAAAATATCGTCCGCGAACATTGATAGTTTGTATTCTGTGTTATTAATATTAATGCCTTTTATTGCCTTGTGGGTTCGAATTTTATATGCCAAGGGTTCTAGGGATAACACAAATAATAGGGGAGAAAGTGGACAACCCTGGCACGTGCCATTAGTAATTGAGAAGAGGTTCGAGATGAAACCCACATTTGTGACCTTGGCGGATGGGTTGCAGTACAGTGCCTTTATGCCTTTATTCCTTAGGGAATCTGAATTTGGCCAGGACTTGGTCCATATAGTCCCAATTAAGTCTGTTGAAGGCCTTCTCTGCATCCAGTGCTAGGAGAAGGCCCCCCATATTGTGTGTTTCCATGTGTGCCAGTATATCTAGGACTTTCCTCGTGTTGTCTGAACCCTGTCTGTTTTTAACAAAGCCCGATTGATCATTGTGTATGATTCACGTTAAAATATGTTTGAGGTAATCAGCTAATATCTTAGCATATATTGTGTCACAATTGCGTAATGAGATGGGTCTAAAATTTTGGCATGTTGTTGCCGGTTTGCCCGGTTTTGGAAGCGTGGAGATGTGTGCTAGTAGCATATCTGGTGGCATTTTGCCAGTGGTGAAGCAATGGTTAAGGAGCTTCGTGAAGTGTGGTGCTAGGATGTCAGAAAAAGTTTGATAATAGAGGTTAGTAAACCCATCTGATCCTGGGGATTTATGGGAAGGTAGTCGTGTAATTGTGTCCTTCAGTTCTTCTGTTGTAAACGGTTTAGTAATTGCCTCTATTTCTTCCCGAGTTAAAATTGGGAGGTTGACTGTGCTAAGGAAGTCCTTAATTTGTGCCTTGGAGGGTGTGGGTGTGTTTGTGTCGGTTTTGAGATTATAGAGTGAGCTGTGCGAATGTTTCTACAATGTCTTGTGGATTCATGATCTTAGATTTATCTGGATTAAATATGTATGCTACTCTAGAATTGGCTGTTCGTGCTGTTAATTTGGATGCTAGGAGTGATCCTGCTCTATTTCCTTAAGCAAAGTATTTATGTTATCTCTGTAGTATATAATTTGTTTTGTCTAATTCGAGTACCATTAGCTGGTCCTGCACGTTCCTCAGTTTGGTGTAGTGTTCTGATGATGGGTTCATCTTATTAGTATGTGTGAGGGACTTTATCTGTTGGATCAGATCATTAAACGCAGTCTGCACACACTTTTTAGCATAGCTAGCATGTTTTATAAAGAGGCCTCTAAGTACAGCTTTATGAGCTTCCCATAACGTGGGTGTAGAGATTCCATCTGTGGTATTAGTCTAGAAGTAAACTTCTAATTCTGTTTTAATTTGTGCTGTGAGGACGGGATCCCGTAGGAGTGACTCGTTCAGTCGCCAAGAGCCTCTACCTTTATCAGGATATTGGGTCGATATTGTGAGGGTAATTGGTGCGTGGTCTGACCACGTTATAAGACCTATCTGTGTGGATTGAATTTTAGGTATTAGTGATGTATGTATGAAAAACCTATCTATCCTTGAGTATGAGTTGTGTGCCTGTGAGTGGAAGGAGAAATCTTTTTCGGAAGGGTGGAGTACCTTCCATATGTCTACATATCCTGAGTCATGTATTTGTTTCCTAATAGTGCAGGATGAGATAGATCGCCTTTTCATGGTTTTGCTAGATACTTGCAGGGTTGAAGAGGAGTCTAAGTAGTCGTCTAGAATAAAAGAGTCTAAGTAGTCGTCTAGAATAAAATTTGTGTCCCCTCCTATGATCAGAGTCCCAAATTTGTTAGCGTCTGCCATCGATAGAATTTTGTTGAGATAAGTTGTGTGGTTGCCATGTGGACCATAGATATTTATGAGGGTATAGGGTTCATTATTAATAAAACATTGGATGAGAAGGTATCTAAACTCTTTGTCTCCCAATTTTTTGTGTAGGGAGAAGGCTATATCTTTACTGAATAAGATTGAGACCCCTCTTTTTTTCTTGGTGTATCCAGCATGGTAGCCCATGGGGTACTGTTTTGATGAGAACTTGGCCATTTTAGAGTTCAGGAAATGGGTTTCCTGAAAAAAGACTATTGAGGCTTTTACTTTTTGTGCTTCTTCCAAGGCTATTCTTCTTTTATGGGGAGAATTCAGCCACTTAGTGTTCAGTGATAGTATATTTAGCGCCATTTGGATGTTTTGGGATTGCGTTTCTCAATGTATTGTATTTTAGTTATATATGTGTGTGTATGGTATGGATTTTTATTCAGGATGTATCTGTTTTGTCTTCTAGGTTGATATTGTGTCATCCACAATGCTTTTAGTGCAGCTCCTCTTTTGTTTAATTGAGTTTTGACTTTGAGACTGTGTCTGTATAGTGGATCGTTATCACTAATGATTTCCTCCCTGCGTTCCGGTGTACCATATACTGTGTTTGTAGGTGGAGGGTGAACCTGGGATGGGGGAAGGGTGGAGGTGAGGGTCCATACAGTAACTATATACATTAGTAAGGTCAGACAGAGGTCGTCTAACCAGGGTGAACATTTTAGTGGCCCCATGGAGCCAACGTGGAGGGGAGGGTGAACTCTGTGTAAGATGTAACTACACCCTTGGTTGGGAGATCCATAATGGAATCATCCGTTATGACCAAAATATATGTGTTATGTTTGGTACGTCTAGAGTTACATGTCTAAAAGGTGATATACATTCATGTCATACTATTCCATTACACTAGTTATCCATATGACCATTTAACACATAAACCTATGCAATGTGATTGAGAACAGCACCTTATACAACATAACAAAAGAATCATAACATTAGGTAAGTATGTCATGCTCACGTATCCAAACAGTACGATATCTTGGCAAGCTGGATAGAACAGTTTGGAGAATTGTTATCAGTTCCGAATTATTTACGCGAGAGTCTCGTGGACCATACTTTGTCGATCTTTGTGGGTGATTTATTGGTGTTCCCTGGCGGGGCTTCTGCTTCTGGAGGGATAACCTGCACATTCCAATCCCTAAGCATTCGGATGCCATCTGCTACCGTGTGGATCTGGTGTTCGGCGCCGTTCCTTCTTGTTATCAGACGTGTAGGGTATCCCCATTTGTAACGGATATCGGCACCTTGATTCACCATTTAGGCCTTGGTAGGCGATGTATGCGATCCAGTCGGAGCTCCTCCGTTGTGAGTCCTGGACATAGGGCTTTGAATAATCCTACTGCGTAGGTTTAATTTCCTCTGGTACACCTCGTATGCGGATATTATTGCGCCTGTCACGGTCTTCTTGATCTGCAATTTTAGACTCCAGGTAGGTCACCCGAGTTTCTATGTTCTCACAGGCTGCTGCCAAGTTATTATGAGCTCCTATGATTTCCTCCGTTTTATCTTCTAGCGAGGATGTAAGCTCACTTATTTCCTTAATATCAGCCCGGATATCGTGGGCTAGTTTGGCGAATTCCTCCTGTAAAGTGTGTTGGAGGTTCTGGAGCATACATTGTAAGACATGTTCCGATGCAGGTGCAGCATTCCCTGCCGATATCGAAGTGCTGTCACTTCTGCCCGAGCTCGCCGCTGGCGACTTTGGGCCTTCAGCGCCATCTTGTAATCTATTGCTTGGTGGTGTAAGGGAAGAAATCTGGGTTGTTGCAGGTCGTACCTTTGTTTTTTGGGGGGCTCTCTGTGCCATGGTGAGGTAGAGTCTCCAATGAAGCCAAGTAGTGTATTTTGTGGTAGTTATTGCTGTTTTATTTGCAGTTTAATAATCACCCTCACGGGAGCCGACAGTTCACTTGTCCATCTCTGCGCGCTGCCAGGCCACGCCCAAAAGTCAATTTATTTTATGGTTAATGTGTGCTAGCAAACACAGAAGATTTAGATTATTATATTAAAAGTCAAAATAAAAGTGTGTCCAATCTCCTACTGCTTTCACTGCTCTCTATCAGAGTGCATTTGCTGTCGTTGTTTCAGTTATTTCTCTGGCATTCATATTCCTCGGTTTGCCAAAGGAATATGGTGAAACAGACATGGTTCTGTTCAGATCTTGATACACTGGCAATGAAGTCAGTGTGTAGGTGTGGTGGAAGAAATGGGTCTTGCTTTTGGAGGTGCTCCTAAGCAGGCAAAATCATGTAGGTGGGAGCTGAGAGTTAAGAAGGAAAGGAAAAATGTGGGTGTTAAATTTGTAACCTCCATGAAATTGACATGATGGTATCAGCATTCATGATGAAGTGGATATTTGTTTACGATATCCTAAAGCAATCAAACATATAATTTATCTTTATGACTGATTACATAATTATTGATGAAGGATGCATAGCACAAAGTCATGTTTATTTCAAAATTTTCTTTCTCATTTTCAGAAAATATTTCCCAGTGGGTACTCTGTCTCTTCCTTGATAAATGCTAGTTGTTGTGCATTTTAATAACCTCTTTACAGCTATTCCAGAACACAGGAACTTGAAGTAACCACAGTGGCCACATAATTATAGATTACACAGCTTTCAAGATAACCAGTATTATTGTGCATTTCACGTGGTCATGATAGTACTCAATTAAAAACTATTAGCTAACTGTCATGAAAAAAGAGAGGTAAAGATAAAACCAAAATTCAGAAAATGGGTTCTGGGTTAGCCTGTTTGTCAACATTACTGTTGTAGAAGAAGACAGATTGAGCAGTATATTGATCAAACTTACGTTATTCATAACATTAGAGCCCGAGGCTGCTATATGTGGCTCTGCAAATTTTGTTCTGTTTGTTACCTTTGCTGTTCATTACCTCCAATTAAGGTAAAATAGGGGGAAAAAGTATGTTTCACTGTATTTTGGAAGATATATAGTGCACTCTCTTTGTTTCTTCTTGTATTTTAGTATTTAATGGTGTCTTTGGAGTAATTTTAGACATTGGGAATAGCTGCATACATACCCCCACAAGTCAAGTATGCTCTATATGCACTATTTTGTGTTTATTTTATTAGTATACAGATAAAACTTATTTTGTTCATGACAGTTGAAAAATGTTTTTAATTGAGTTATATCATGGCCACATGAAATGCATTAAAATATTTAATTATATTATTTCATCTAATCAACAAAACAATTATTATTTGAGTTAACAAAACATATTTGTATAAAAATATTCAAGACTTTGTCTTGGTGCAATTTTCAAATATGTCAAGGTCAATTACAAACTAAGGAGCACTATACCTATACATAAACCAAGATGTAATATTAGGCCTTAGAGGGGCCAGTAACATATACAGTTGTGTTCAAAGGTTTGCATTCCCTGGCAGAAATTGTGAAATTTTTGCATTGATTTAGAAAATACGACTAATCATGCAAAAACATTTTATTTAATTATAATGAGAACAGAAATAACCCAAATGTCCCCGATAAAAAGTTTATATAACCTTGAATGTTTGGCCTTGTTACAGATACACAAGGTGACACACACAAGTTAAAATGGCAATTAAAGGTTAATTTCCCACACCTGTGGCTTTTTAAATTGTAATTAGTGTCTGTGTATAAATAGTAAATGAGTTTGTTTAGCTCTCATGTGGATGCACTGAGCAGGCTAGATACTGAGCCATTGGGAGCAGAAAATAACTGTCAAAAGACCTGCGTAACAAGGTAATGGAACTTTATAAAGATTAAAAAGGATATTAAAAGTTTTTCAAGGCCTTGAAAATGCCAGTCAGTACTGTTTAATCACGTATTAAAAAGTGGAAAATTCACGGATCTCTTGACACCAAGCCAAAGTCAGGTAGATAAAGAAAGATTTCAGCTACAAAATTGTTCAGGATACAAAAAAAAATCCCACAGGTAACCTCAGGAGAAATACAGGCTGCTCTGGAAAAAGACAGTGTGGTTGTTTCAAGGAGCACAATATGATGGTACTTGTACAAAAATGAGCTGCATGGTCAAGTTGCCACAAAGATGAATTTACTGCGCCAATGCCACAAAAAAGTCTGGTTACAATATGCCAGAAAACACCTTTACATGCCTCACAGCTTCTGACACACTGTAATTTGGAGTGACAAGACCAAAATAGAGCTTTATGGTCACTACCATAAGTGTTATTTGGAGAGGGGTCAACAAGGCCTATAGTGAAAAGAATATCATCCCCACTGTGAAGCATGGTGGTGGCTCACTGATGTTTTGGGGTTGTGTGAGCTCTAATGGCAAAATTGATGGCAAGATGAATGCAACATGTTTTCAAAAAATACTGGTAGACAATTTGCATTCTTCTGCACGAAGGCTGCGCATGAGACGCTCTTGGACTTTCCAGCAATACACTGAAACCTAAGCACAAGGATAAGTTTACTCTGTAAAGGATAAATTACAGCAGAAAAAGGTGAAGGTTCTGGAGTGGCCATCACAGTCTCCTTAATACCATCAAGCTACTCTGGGGAGATCTTAAACGTGCGGTTCATGAAAGACGACCAAAGACTTTGCATGACCTGGAGGCATTTTGCAAAGATGAATTGGCAGCTATACCACCTGCATGAAATAGGTGCCCCATAGACAACTGTTACAAAATACTGCGCACTGTCATTGATGTTAAAGGGGGCAATATACAGTATTACGAACTAAGGGTATGCAGACTTTTTAACAGAGATCATTTCATTTATTTTTTTTGTTGCCATGTTTTGTTGTATGAGTGTGCCAGGAAATCTTCTTTCATTGCTTCATGGTCCAGTTCTGATGCTCACATCTCCATTGAAGGTACTTTTGGTGGTAGACAGGGGTCATCATGGGCGCTCTGACCAGTCAGCAGCTATGCAGCTCCATATGCAGCACAGTGTGATGCACTGTGTGTTCTGACACCCTTCTATCATGGCCAGCATTACGTTTTTCAGCAACTTAAGCTACATTAGATCTTCTATGTGATCGGGCTTGACAGGTTAGCCCTAAACACTGCATGACTGGAACACCCCACAAGACTTGCTGTTGTCCAACCATCACTATTTTGTCCTCGTCAAAGTCACTCAGATCTTTTCTTGCCCATTTTCTCTGTTTTCAAAACATGAAATTCAAGAACTGGATGTTCACTTGCTGCCTAATATATCCAGCCCTCTGACAGGTGCAATCAAGGGCGGACTGACAGCTCCGGCAGATCAGTCATGGACAGAGGGCCGAGTCAGTCAGGGAGACCGGCAGCACAGTCATGCTTCTGCTGTGGAGATCTCCACAGCAGACGTTATGCAAAAAGAAGTGCTGTAAGAAGGTTGCAGGGGCCCATAATGAGTCGAAGGGCCCCTGCAACCCATCAATCTGCAAATAATCCCTCTCCCTCCCCCCCCATTCAGCAAGAGACCTGGCAGCATACCTGCTCTCACTACCAGGTCTCCCCTCTCTCTCTCCCTGCTCAGTGCACAGTGCTCCATGTGAGGATGGGAGGTGGGGCAGGAAGTGACATCACCCCCTGCTTCCCTCTCACACGGAGCACACATACAGCATGGATGGAGAGTGAGAAGGAGCCTGTCTGCCCCACTGCTGCTGGAGGAAGATGCAAAAACCATCACATTGTACACTGCCCACCTATGTACATACACTGCTCACCCATATACTTAAACTGTCCACCCATATACATACACTGCCCACCCATATATATACACTGCCCACCCATATACATAAACTGCCCACCCATATACATGCACTGCCCACCCATATACATACACTGCCCACCCATATATATACACTGCCCACCTATATACATAAACTGCCCAACCATATATATATATACACTGCCCACCCTTATATATACACTGCCCACCCATATATATACACTGCCCACCTATATATATATATATATATATATATATACACACACTGCCCACCCATATATACACACACACACACACACTGCCCACCCATACATACACACACACTGCCCACCTATGTATACACACACACATGCACACACTGCCCCCACACACATACACTGCACACCCATATATATATACACACTGCCCCCCACCCATATATATATACATTGCCCACCCATGTACACACACACTGCACACACACTGCCCCCACCCATATATAATGCATACACTGCCCATGCCCCTATATATATATATACACTGCCCACCTATATACATAAACTGCCCAACCATATATATATATACACTGCCCACCCTTATATATACACTGCCCACCCATATATATACACTGCCCACCTATATATATATATATATATATATATATACACACACTGCCCCCCTACACACATACACTGCCTACCCATATATACACACACACACACACACACACACTGCCCCTACACACATACACTGCCTACCCATATATACACACACACACTGCACACACTCCCCCCCACACATACACTGCCCACCCATAGATACACACACTGCCCACCCATATACACACACACACTGCACACACTGCCCACCCATATATATATATATATATATATATACTTCCTACCCATATATACACACACACTGCACACACTCCACTCCACACATACACTGCTTACCCATATATATACACACACACACACACACACTGCCACCCCCACATACACTGCCCACCCATATATACACACACACACACTGCCACCCCATACACTGCCCACCTATATACACACACACACACTGTACACACTGCCCCCACACACATACACTACCCACCCATATACACACACGTCTCCCCACACACACATACACTGCTCACCCATATATACACACATGCACACACTGCCTCTACACACACATACATTGCTCCACCCATATATGCACACACATCCCTCTGCCACACATACACCGCCTACCCATATATACACACACACACACTGCCCCCTACACACACTGCCCACCAATATATATACACACACACCAAGAGACACACTGCCCCCCACACACACACACTGCTCCACCCATATATTAACACTGCACACACACTGCCCTTCTATTACACACACTGCTCCACCCATATACAGTGGGAGTGCAGAATTATTAGGCAAGTTGTATTTTTGAGGATTAATTTTTATTATTGAACAACAACCATGTTCTCAATGAACCCAAAAAACTCATTAATATCAAAGCTGAATATTTTTGGAAGTAGTTTTTAGTTTGTTTTTAGTTATAGCTATGTTAGGGGGATATCTGTGTGTGTAGGTGACTATTACTGTGCATAATTATTAGGCAACTTAACAAAAAACAAATATATACCCATTTCAATTATTTATTATTACTAGTGAAACCAATATAACATCTCAACATTCACAAATATACATTTCTGACATTCAAAAACAAAACAAAAATAAATCAGTGACCAATATAGCCACCTTTCTTTGCAAGGACACTCAAAGCCTGCCATCCATGGATTCTGTCATGTTTTGATCTTGTCTACCTATCAACATTAAGTGCAGCAGCAACCACAGCCTCCCAGACACTGTTCAGAGGGCCTGTTTTCCCTCCTTGTAAATCTCACATTGGATGATGGACCACAGGTTCTCAATGGGGTTCAGATCAGGTGAACAAGGAGGCCATGTCATTAGATTTTCTTCTTTTATATCCTTTCTTGCCAGCCACGCTGTGGAGTACTTGGACGCGTGTGATGGAGCATTGTCCTGCATAAAAATCATGTTTTTCTTGAAGGATGCAGACTTCTTCCTGTACCACTGCTTGAAGAAGGTGTCTTCCAGGAACTGGCAGTAGGACTGGGAGTTGAGCTGACTCCATCCTCAACCCGAAAAGGCCCCACAAGCTCATCTTTGATGATACCAGCCCAAACCAGTACTCCACCTCCACCTTGCTGGCATCTGAGTCGGACTGGAGCTCTCTGCCCTTTACCAATCCAGCCACGGGCCCATCCATCTGGCCCATCAAGACTCACTCTCATTTCATCAGTCCATAAAACCTTAAAAAAATCAGTCTTGAGATATTTCTTGGCCCAGTCTTGACGTTTCAGCTTGTGTGTCTTGTTCAGTGGTGGTCATCTTTCAGCCTTTCTTACCTTGGCCATGTCTCTGAGTATTGCACACCTTGTGCTTTTGGGCACTCCAGTGATGTTGCAGCTCTGAAATATGGCCAAACTGGTGGCAAGTGGCATCGTGGCAGCTGCACGCTTGACTTTTCTCAGTTCATGGGCAGTTATTTTGCGCCTTGGTTTTTCCACACGCTTCTTGCGACCCTGTTGACTATTTTGAATGAAACGCTGATTGTTCGATGATCACGCTTCAGAAGCTTTGCAATTTTAAGAGTGCTGCATCCCTCTGCAAGATATCTCACTATTTTTGACTTTTCTGAGCCTGTCAAGTCCTTCTTTTGACCCATTTTGCCAAAGGAAAGGAAGTTGCCTAATTATGCACACCTGATATAGGGTGTTGATGTCATTAGACCACACACCTTCTCATTACAGAGATGCACATCACCTAATATGCTTAATTGGTAGTAGGCTTTCGAGCCTATACAGCTTGGAGTAAGACAACATGCATAAAGAGGATGATGTGGTCAAAATACTCATTTGCCTAATAATTCTGCACTCCCTGTATATACACACACACACACACTGCCCTCCCACACACATACACTGCCCACCCATACACACACACTGCCCACCACACACATACACTGCCCACCCATATATACACACACACACACACACTGCCCACCCATATGTACACACACACACTGCACACACTGCACATACTGCCCCCCCACACACACTGCCCACCCATATATATACACACTGCAAACACTGCGCCCCCACACATACACTGCCCACCCATATATACACACACACACTGCACATACTGCCCCCCCACACACACACTGCCCCCACACACAAACACTGCCCACCCATCTATACACACACTGCACACAATGCCCCTTCACACACATACACTGCCCACCCATATGTAAACACACACACACTGCACACACTGCCCACCCATATATACACACATACACTGGTGACCCATATATACACACACACTGCCCCCACACACACACATACACTGCCCACCCCACACACACACACAGTCCCCCATTCACACATTGCCCCACACACACATGCACAGCACCCCATTCACACTTCCCCCACACACATACACTGCCCCCCATACACCATACACATTGACCCACACACCCTACACCCCCCCCCCACACACACACTGCACCCCTCACACATTGCACCAATCACACACACCACTGCTCCTATGCCCTTCTACAGCCTCATATCCCAGCAGACCTCAGGTAAGTTGTCAAACTGTTCTTAAATGGTTTGACTACTTACTTTAAAGTTATTTTTAACATTTACTTAGTCCTTAAAGGACCACTATAGGCACCCAGACCACTTCAGCTCAATGAAGTGGGGTCTGGGTGCCAGGTCCCTCTAGTTTTAACCCTGCAGCTGAAAACATAGCAGTTTCAGAGAGAAGGGAGCCAAGGGAGCCCGGCGCAGGAGAAAGGTAAGTGGCAGAAGGGGTTTTAACCCCTTCAGTCCAGCGGGAGGGGGATCCTGAGGGGGGACCTAATGACCCTATAGCGCCAGGAAAACAAGTGCTCCTTTAATATTTTGTCT
>OW240912.1:328803009-328818804 GCA_933207985.1 Pelobates cultripes | reverse complement strand
TGACCCTATGTAGGGGGGACAGTCTCTATTCTGCTCTGTGTCAGTGTGTATCAGGGGATTTGAGGACAGGTGTCAATCCATAACTGCCAAGTGACCCTATGTAGGGGGAACAGTCTCTATTCTGCTCTGTGTCAGTGTGTATCATGGTCTCTGAGGACAGGTGTCAATCCATATCTGCCAAGAGTGACCGATGTTGGGGTAGCAGTCCCTATTCTGATCTGTGTCAGTCTGTATCCCAGGGATCCTTAGGACAGGTATCCAATCCATATCTGCCAAGTGACCCGATGTTGGGGTAACGCATTCCCTATTCTGCTCTGTGTCAGTGTGTATCAGGACCACTGATGTGAGGAAGGTATTAAACTGATAAAATAGTACTAAACACTCCTCCCTATCTGGTGTCACATTAGCTTGACGTTACGGTGCCCCAAATTTTGCAGTAAGAGGACAGGGCCAAGCCTCTTCTTCCATCTCCCTGTTACAAAATCAAATGCGTGTACCGTCACTGATAAGGAGGCAGGAAGGTATTAAACTGATAAAAATAGTACTAAACACTCCACTCCTATCTGGTGTCATTAGCTTGACCGCGCAGTGCCCCAAATTTGCAGTAAGAGGACCGACCAAGCCTCTTCTTCCATCTCCCTGTTACAAAAATCAATGCCGTGTACCGTCCACTGATAGGAGGCGGAAGGTATTAAACTGATAAAATAATTACTAATGCACACCACTCCTATCTGGTGTCATTAAAGCGACTGGCGCCAGTGCCCCAAATTTGCAGTAAGAGAGTTGACCAAGCTCTTCCCAATATACATTATTACCGCAAAATCAATGCCGTGTACGTCCACTGATAGGAGACGCGAAAGGTATTAAACTGATCAGAACAATACTAAACACACCACTCCTTTTTTTTTTGGTGAGGCTTTACAGGACAGAGTGCTTCTCCACGGGACATGTTAACTCACGGGCAGCTGGCTCATCAAGGAACCAGAGCAGCTTTCCATGTACAGGTAAGACACGTGCAGCCGGTAAGGGTTCAGGCTCTTCTTCCTGGAGGATGCGCTGCAAGCCTGTTGAACGAGATGACCTTGCTCGGGTCCCAGGTGTACGGTTCCTAAAATGGCTGCCATATACACGTCCACTGATAGGAGACGCGGAAGGTATTAAACTGATCAGAACAATACTAAACACACCACTCCTATCTGGTGTCACATTAGCTTGACCGCGCAGTGCCCCAAATTTAATGGGATCTGTGAGTAAGGTAAACGGTTGTCCATACAAGTAGGTTGCAGCTTTTTGAGGGCCCACACCACCGCTATGCACTCCTTTTCAATGGCAGTGAATATACTTCGCTGTGCAAAAGTTTACGGCTTAGATAAAAATCAATGCCGTGTACACGTCCACTGATAGGAGAAGCGGAAGGTATTAAACTGATCAGAACAATACTAAACACACCACTCCTTTTTTTTTGGTGAGGCTTTACAGGACAGAGTGCTTCTCCACGGGACATGTTAACTCACGGGCAGCTAGCTCATCAAGGAACCAGAGCAGCTTTCCATGTACAGGTAAGACACGTGCAGCCGGTAAGGGTTCAGGCTCTTCTTCCTGGAGGATACGCTGCAAGCCTGTTGAACGAGGTGACCTTGCTCGGGTCCCAGGTGTGCGGTTCCTAAAATGGCTGCCATATACACGTCCACTGATAGGAGACGCGAAAGGTATTAAATTGATCAGAACAATACTAAACACACCACAAATAAGGTTTCTCTCCTGTATGGCTCCTCAAATGATGCTTAAGATTAGAAGCGGCTGAAAAGCATTTCTCACACTCAGAACAAAAATATTTTTTTTTAACATTCTCTCCACTTTGAGCGAAATGACGTTTGGGAAGAGATTAACATAATTAAACACAGGCAGTAAAAATACGGTTTTTAGCCATACCCTGTAACTTTAAAACTACACATCCCATCTTCATAATTACATATTTGGAATCAGCACACTTAAAACATAAACATAACCAAAAATCAGCCAAATCCATCCAGGGGTTAAAAAGTTAGCTGGAGGTCCCTTTATGACCGACCACAAGCACATTTTCCTGCACAAAACAGTTCCATAGATTTGGGCTGTGAGGTCGGTCTATTTCAGGCTGAAAAAACGACTAAGTCCCATCGCCGAATGGGACTTAGTCTCTGCAGCTGAAATAATTTCCCATTTACTGAACCAGGTGGGAAATAGCAAGGCAGGCACAAAGGGTTTGCACCAGGTCTGGGGACACAGGGGACACCGTCTTAAAGGGGCCGTGTCCCCAACAAGTCTGGGGACACGGCCTTAAAGGGGCAGTGTCCCAATCTTCCTGATGTCCCAAAAAAGGTGTTTAAAGGGCCAGCACCAGTCACATAAAGAGTCCATAAGCCCCAATATACCCACCGACAGTCTTAAAGGGCCATACACACCAAATAAAAGTGCATACATTTTCACAATCTCCCAGGGGCCATGGTCATGCGGGAGGAGGCTGGCAAATAGGCTTCTCCACAACCCAGGGAAGCAGGGCAATTTGCCATTTAAAGGGCCCGTTACAAATAGCAGTTTGTAACAAGGTGTCAATCCATATCTGCCAAGTGACCCGATGTAGGGGACCAGTCCCTATTCTGCTCTGTGTCAGTGTGTATCAGGGAACCTTAGGACAGGTGTCAATCCATATCTGCCAAGTGACCCGATGTAGGGGGAACAGTCCCTATTCTGCTCTGTGTCAGTGTGTATCAGGGATCCTTAGGACAGGTGTCAATCCATATCTGCCAAGTGACCCTATGTAGGGGGACCAGTCTCTATTCTGCTCTGTGTCCGTGTGCATCAGGGGCTCTGAGGACAGGTGTCAATCCATATGTCAAGGTGTCAATATGTCATATGTCAGGTGTCAATCCATATTCATTGTGATTTAGGAATGTTAGGTGATTTCTGCCCTTTATGGATTAAAACCAGACTCTGTATCAACTGTGTAATTTTCCATGGGAGTTTTGCCATGGATCCCCCTCCGGCATGCCACAGTCCAGGTGTTAGTCCCCTTGAAACAACTTTTCCATCCCTATTGTGGCCAGAAAGAGTCCCTGTGTGTTTTAAAATTCGCCTCCCCATTGAAGTCAATGGCGTTTCGGGCGGTTCGCCGGTTCGCGAACATTTGCGGAAGTTCGCGTTCGCCGTTCGCGAACCGAAAATTTCGGGTTCGCGACATCACTACTGATTGGCGTTACTGCAAACGAACAGGACCTACCCCCCTACCTATAGGGGTGGCAACCTGAAGGCTTACTTTATACAACAAATCTGTGAGTGTAACCTTGAACCATTGGGCAATTAATAAGACCACAACAGTATTACGCTATGTTGTATTTTTTATTTATGTTTTAGTGATACAAGCTGGATCCCTATTCCATATGTACCATACTATACTTTTTATATAGTTACCATTTTGGGAGGTAACTGAAGGGAAGCAAGTATCCAAAGTTAAGTTTAACTTTTTATTCCACTGGTGATTTGGTGGAAGCTATTTTGTATTTTATTAGAATGTATGCCTGTACAGGGATAATAAATATAAATAGGGATTAGCCAAAAATCCCTCACAAAAAATTCAGCTCACAGACGTTGATAAATGCTACATCCAGATTAGGTGTACATGGCTGTAAAGAAAACTAGTCAGGTGTCTAAGGATATAGTCCACTATCCAGGGGTGTATGGGATACCTCTGTGTAATGCTACTGGACCTAATAAATCATTGTTATGCCTAAATTAGTAATTAGTATTTATTGGGTCTTAGTATTAGTATTTATTTAGATCCTTGCAGATTGCAATTCCATCCACTTATATTAAAGAGGTGCATATGCTTATTAGTGCAAATATTTGGGGCCACAAATGCCGTTTTGCAGTTGCAGCTTCTACACTGTGACGGTAGTCACCATCACCTAGACCATCAGACAGACTATTTATGTAGGTTGTTGGACTTTTCTTAAATTTTAGTCACTCTGTACCCATTATAGGTGCAGGGTGTGTGTAATGTAATTGTTTATAAGGTGCGTGTCTGTATACTGTTAAATGTTTTGCCTGCTCTTCTGTACTGCTGAGGATTGCCATCAACTAGGTGGATTTGGCTATGGAGCCTGTGTAGTGCCCTCTGTTGGTAGGAACAGCAATATGCACTACCTGAATAGCAAAGGTGGTTAATTTGCATATTCAGGTAGATTTGCATAGTGCTATTTTTGCAGGCAGGAAATATGTTTTATGCTAATTATTGTCTTTCCCACCCCTTTATAAATATGTAATTATGTTATTATTAGTTCCTGTAGATTGTCTAATGTGATTCGACTGTTTGTATTTTTATTGAGTTGTCACAGCTATTTTGATGTAATAATCATATGGGCTAGTCCCAAGAAAAATTAAGTTTTGTATGTCAGTAGTATCCTGTGTGGATGTGTAGGGATCCTGGTGACAGTCTTCAGATCTCTTTGCTGGTTGCAGGATCGCTCTAGTGCTGAGATAAAGTAAGAGAGTTTGACCGTAGAGTCACAATTGCCTTCGATAATACTATAATCACTGTGACAGTCTTCAGATCTCTTTGCTGGTTGCAGGATCCCTCAAGCGCTGAGATAAAGTAAGAGAGCTTGACCGTAGAGTCGCAATTGCCTTTGATAATACTATAATCACTGTAAGCAGAGCTGCTGTGGAATAGGCAGAAGGGACGATACCTGCCTTGAAGAAAGGCTGCAGTGGAATAGGCAGAGGGGACGATATCTGCCTAGAAGGAGAGCTTTGACCCAGGACTCTGGTCCAGGGTGGGAAGCAACGGCGGAACCCCGGCCAAGCTGTGGCTTGGGGCAGAAGTGCTGATGGTGTCCCGCCGATATCTAGGAAGCGTGTTTGCCGGAAGTACCCAGTCATGGTAACAGCCGGTTCATCACATACTACTAGATTTATTTCACCTTTATCACTACATTATTAATTTACTACTACAATTTTTACATGTAGTCTACAACTTTAATATTTTGTAATGTTATATGTAGTTATTAATATTTTGGCTGATAGAACGTCACTGGCAAATAGTAGGGGGAAGCAGGGGATGTAGAGGGGGGAGTCACGTGCTGTAGAGGGAGGAGGTTGGGCCTTTGGAGGGGGGGAACTGGGTTGTGGTGAGGGGCGCAAGGGCTGAGAGGGGAGGGGAAAGTGGTTGCAAGGGGGAGACAGGAGGATTCGAGAGGGAGAAACAGGAGGGTCTGAGAGGGGGCTTTAGATGGGGTTACAGGGGCTGTAGATGGAGGCACAGGAGCTGTAGATGGGGCACAGGGGATGAAGAGGGGGACAGAGGATGTGTGTAGAGAAGTACACAGAGCTGCTTACAAAATTTTAAAAAATTGATTTAAAAAAACAAAAGTGTATTCCCCCCCCCCCCCTGAAGTTTACCTTGGAACAGGGAGCGGTGGGACAGGATCTAGAGTCAGGAGCCTACAGCCTGGAGTCTGTGAAGGCTCCATATAAAAATCAACTGAATAACATTGATTATATTGGTACAATTGCACCCAGGGATGGACTGACAGCCTTCTGGGCCCGCGGACAAAATTAGATCCAGGGCCCTTCGAAGACAAAATATTAAAGGAGCACTACAGTGCCAGAAAAACAAACTAGTTTTTCTGGCACTAAAGGGTCATTACGTCCACCCAACCCTCAGGGCCACCTTTCTCCTGCGCCAGGCTCCCTCGGCTCTGGGGAATTCTCCTCCCTCTGCTGACGTCAGATTCGAACGCGCATTCGTGGCAAGAGCCGCGCACGCATTCAAACCACCCATAGGAAAACATTACTAAATGCTTTCCTATGGACGTCCAGCTTGTCTTCTCACTGTGATTTTCCCAGTGAGAATCGCGGAAGCGCCTCTAGCGGCTGTCAGTGAGACCGCCACTAGAAGCTGGATTAACCCTTAGTGAAACATAGCAGTTTCTCTGAAACTGCTATGTTTTCAGCTGTAGAGTTAAAACCGAGGGCCCTGGCACCCAGACCACTTTATTGAGCTGAAGTGGTCTGGTTGCCTATAGTGGTCCTTTAAGGACTAAGTAAATGTTAAAAAGAATTTTAAAGTAAGTAGTCAAACCATTTGAGAACAGTTTGACAACTTACCTGGGGTCTGCATGGATATGAGGATGTAGTAGGGCATACGAGCAGTGGTGTATGTGAGTGGTGCAGTCTGTGTGAAAGGTTCAGTGTGTGGTGGGGGGTGTAGTGAGTGAATGTGTAGGGTGTGTGGGGCAATGTGTGTGTGTAAGTGGGGCTCTGTATGTGTGTGTGGGGCAATGTGTGTATGGGGGGGCAGTGTGTGAATTTGTATGGTGTGGGGGCAGTGTATGTGTGTGTGGGGCAATGTGTGTATGGGGAGGGCAGTGTGTGGGGGCAATGTATGTATGTGTATGGTGTGTGTGAGGGCAGTGTATGTGTGTGCAGGCCGAGTGTGTATGTGTATGGTGTGTGTGGGGGCAGTGTGTGTATGGGGGGCAGTGTATGTGTGTGGGGGGACAGTGTATGTATGTGTGGGGCAATGTGTGTGTGTGTGTGTGGGGTGGGCACTGTGTGTGTGTGTATATATGGGTGGGCAGTGTATGTGTATATGTGGGTGGGCAGTGTGTGAATATATGGGTGGGCAGTGTGTGTGTATATATGGGTGGGCAGTGTATGCAGTGTATATATGGGTGGGCAGTGTGTGTGTGTGTGGGGGGGCAGTGTGTGTGTATATGGGTGGGCAGTGTATGTGTATATATATTGGTGGGCAGTGTATCAGTGTGTGTGTGTGTGTATATATGAGTGGGCAGTGTATGCAGTGTGTGTGTATATATATGGGTGGGCAGTGTGTGCAGTGTGTGTGTGTATATAGGTGGGCAGTGTGTGCATATATGGGTGGGCAGTGTATGCAGTGTGTGTGCATATATGGGTGGGCAATGTATGCAGTGTGTGTGTATATGGGTGGGCAGTGTGTGTGTGTGTATCTATGGGTGGGCAGTATATGCAGTGTGTGTGTATCTATGGGTGGGCAGTGTATGCAGTGTGTGTATAAATGGGTGGGCAGTGTGTGTGTATCTATGGGTGGGCAGTATCTGCAGTGTATGTATATTTATGGGTTGAGCAGTGTATGCAGTGTGTTTGTATATGGGTGGGCAGTGTGTGTGTGTGTATATATATGGGTGAGCAGTGTATGCAGTGTGTGTTTATGTGGGTTGGGAGTGTGTGTATATATGGTTGGGCAGTGTATGCAGTGTGTTTGTGTGTGTGTATATGGTTGGGCAGTGTGTGTATATATATGGGTGGGCAGTGTGTGTGTGTGTATATATATATGGGTGGGCAGTGTGTGTATATATAGGTTGTGACGAGAGTAATCTCGCCACATTGCATTGGAGAAGCCTGGTTGCTCGCCTGCTGCCTTTGGATTATGGCCCCATGTTAAAAGACTTTTTTTCCCCAGCAGAAAAGACTTATTCATCTTTAATCGCACGAATGACTGGACCACCTGGGAGCTGGAGAGTGCTGGCAATTAGCCTCCCAGAAGCTGCGGTTAACCGCAGCTTAATTGACAATTACTGGGTGGCCGCCATTTGTATACCGAACACGAGGTCGCGGCCATTTTAAACATGCGAATGCACGGCGGTGTTCGATGCCTAACTCATGGAACTAAAAACGGACACAGTTTGGCGCGAACACCGCTGAAGCTGCCGACCTCCCTTCTTGTGTTCGGTGTTCGGGAGTTTTACCTGACTATGTTATACCCCAGATAGGAATCCCATGGAGCCCATTCGTATGAGAACTGACTTTGTAAAGACTTTGGCTCCATGGCGATTAAACTGTATTTGTGTGGTCTGAGCGCCATTCGCTTAATAATGTGCGCTCAGACCTGAGCTATCTGGGGATAGGTTAAATGTATGGTTTTAATGTTATGTGTCTTGCATGGTATATTTTAATAGTAATTCTTGTGTTAGTATTCCCACGTGCATAATGGCGATTTGCCTTTGTCCTAGGAGATAATTGAATTACTTCTCAATTATCTCCAGGGTAGAGGGGAGGAAGCCAGGATGCATTATGGGAATATAATGTGACTGTGTGTCCGGTTTGTCTACTTGTCTGTCTTTTGTCACAGTCTCCCATTTGGTCCCCTAGGGGAGTGTCCACCAGGTGGGAGACCTGCATAAATACTGGGCAGGTAGCCCTCATTAAACAGACCACTGCTTGACCCTCAACACGGAGCCTCTCTCTCCCCGGGAGATTTGGGGGGATTTACTGAATGCTGATAGAGACTGATTGCTAGGAGTGTAAGCCACTTGGATGCTTTTCCTATTCGTCTGCTAGCAGCTATTCGTATTGTGGGGATATTTATGGGATAATAATAGTAACAGTGAAAATTGCCCACTAATTCAATTCTCAGATCCCAAAGAACGTTTATCGTGTTAAGTGGAATGTATTTCATATAATAATATCACAATGTATAAAAATAGATTTTATTTATATGACAAATTAATTAATAATAATATTATGCAACATGCATGACAATAATCAATGAATATCCAGTATAAAATGATATGCAATACAAAGAAATGGGTATTACGTTTCAATGGCTAAATAGCATTTTCTGTCAGGACTTTATTTATGAGGTATCCTCACAGACTGAAAAAGTTTCACTCAGAGAACAGAATTCTTCAGAGTGCAGCGTAAGGTCGTAAAGTTTAGCTGACAGTTAGAATAACCCTTTCAATGCTGGCTAGATCTCCTAGGTAATCAAGATCTATTCTTAAGTAATTTTTAAATAAAATAACATTTAAACCAGTTCATTAGTCATTTCCTGGAACCATCCAATAAGAGAATCTACCATATTATATAAGCATATTTTAATTTGTCTAAAAGATATCTTATCTTAATTTAGAGCAAATCAATACACCTGGATAAAAACAGCGGTATGCTAACACGTGATAATATCACCTTAATATATATAATTATTCTTAATTCCACCTGCAGAATGGAATGTTTATAACTATATATATTTTAGTTAACTAAGATTTCTTAATATGGAAATCTGACCGTGCTTTATCCAGTCATATATAATGCTATTAATACATTTTAATTAATTTAATTAATTAAATGAAACCAGTATAATTACCAGTTGAGTAGATATTTCATCCGATTGGTAGATAGTCTCAGGAACTTATTTGGATGTCTCTCTGCATGGAGGTTGGTTAGAAAGTCAGTAAATTCTAAGTGTTAGAGTTTTAGGAGTAGAGTGTTAGTCTCAGATGTTGTCCGAGTTGGAATCCCCAAACTTCCAATTCCTCTCTCCTCTCCTTTGCATCTCTTGCATCTCCTGCCTCTCTCTATCTTCCCTTTGTCTTAACTTTTAAAGGGCCAGACTCTCTGTACATCATCAGTTGATAACCCAATAGAAGCACTAGAGGTGTGGTTATCTTCCAGATCGCAATTTAGTTATTTGGTCTATAGAGGGCAGTCTTGTCCCACTAAACATACCTATCCAGGAAAGAGTTAACTTTTCCTGGTGGCTATTTTGATGTCATTTTGCGTTATCTTTATAGTGCCATAACTTAAAATTTCAAAGGGTTCTTTAAGTTTTGTCCAGACTATGTGTCTGGCAAATCTAAGTTTTGACCCGTAACTTACAATGGGACCTTATATGTATAGACAGTTAAATATTATTATTTAATCTTCTCTGTCACAATTGTCTGGGTTTAGATTTGATTATATTCTTCTTATCACTTGTTTATACTATGCTATGCATTCCTTAGCTCTGGCAAAATGACTAGTCTTACAGAAAGAAATCTGGTGTCTTTTTTTTTTGTTAACTTGGAATAACAAAATGGAGTCTGGTCTGTTCAGAGTGACTCAGAATATACACTTTTAGTTTCTATCATAGCACAAAATGTCTGCCGATATAAATACCCTGACAGTATGGTTCCAGTTCGTGAGTTTGGAGTGTTATATTGTATGCCGTTTGGGAGTTTGGAGCATTCCCTTACATGCGGTTCGGGAGTTTGGTGTTCTACAGTAGCTGTGCCTGCATCTCTGCAAGGGGACGATCGCCTAAACGGTTTTAACCCCTTGTGTGCTGAAACGGTCCGTTACATAGGTGGGCAGTGTGTATGCAGTGTGTGTATATGTGTGGGCAGTGTATGCAGTCTGTGTGTATCTATGGGTGGGCAGTGTATGCAGTCTGTGTGTATCTATGGGTGGACAGTGTATGTAGTGTGTGTGTATATCTATGGGTGGGCAGTGTCTGCAGTGTGTGTGTGTATATTTATGGGTTGAGCAGTGTATGCAGTGTGTATATATATATATATATATATATATATACACATATATATATATATATATATATATATATGGGTGGGCAGTGTGTGCAGTGTGTGTGTATATGGGTGGGCAGTGTGTGTATCTATGGGTGGGCAGTGTATGCGTATATATGGGTGGGCAGTGTGTGTATATATGGGTGGGGGCAGTGTGTGCAGTGTGTGTGTACATGGTGGGCAATGTATATATATATGGGTGGGGGGGCAGTGTGTATATATATATGGGTGTGCAGTGTATGTGTGTGGGGGCAGTGTGTGCAGTGTGTGTGTGTGTATACATAGGTGGGCAGTGTGTGTGTATGTATGGGTGGGCAGTGTGTGTGTGTGTGTGTGTATATATGGGTGGGCAGTGTGTGTATATATATATATATATATATATATATATAGGTGGGCAGTGTATATATATGGGTGGGCAGTGTATATATAAGTGGGTAGTGTATATATATATATGGTTGGGCAGTTTATGCATATAGGTGGGCAGTGTATATGGGTAAGGTGTATGTATATGTGGTGGCAGTGTAAGATATATGGGTGGGGCAGTGTGCAGTGTGTGTGTACATGGTGGTGTATATATATATGGGTGGGGAAGTGTGTATATATATATGGGTGTGCAGAACATATGTGTGCAGGTATGTGTAAGCAGTGCAGTGTGTGTGTGTGTGTATGGTAAGTGTGTGTGTATGTATGGTGGTGTGTGTGTGTGTGTATATATGGGTGGGCAGTGTGTGTATATATATATATATATATATATATATAGGTGGGCAGTGTATATATATGGGTGGGCAGTGTATATATAAGGGTGGGCAGTGTATATATATATATGGTTGGGCAGTTTATGTATATAGGTGGGCAGTGTATATATATGGGTGGGCAGTGTATGTATATGGGTGGGCAGTGCATGTATATGGGTGGGCAGTTTATGTATATGGGTGGGCAGTGTATATATATGGGTGGGCAGTGTATGTATATGGGTGGACAGTTTAAGTATATGGGTGAGCAGTGTATGTACATAGGTGGGCAGTGTACAATGTGATGGTTTTTGCATCTTCCTCCAGCAGCAGTGGGGCAGACAGGCTCCTTCTCACTCTCCATCCATGCTGTATGTGTGCTCCGTGTGAGAGGGAAGCAGGGGGTGATGTCACTTCCTGCCCCACCTCCCATCCTCACATGGAGCACTGTGCACTGAGCAGGGAGAGAGAGGGGAGACCTGGTAGTGAGAGCAGGTATGCTGCCAGGTCTCTTGCTGAATGGGGGGGGAGGGAGAGGGATTATTTGCAGATTGATGGGTTGCAGGGGCCCTTCGACTCATTATGGGCCCCTGCAACCTTCTTACAGCACTTCTTTTTGCATAACGTCTGCTGTGGAGATCTCCACAGCAGAAGCATGACTGTGCTGCCGGTCTCCCTGACTGACTCGGCCCTCTGTCCATGACTGATCTGCCGGAGCTGTCAGTCCGCCCTTGATTGCACCTGTCAGAGGGCTGGATATATTAGGCAGCAAGTGAACATCCAGTTCTTGAATTTCATGTTTTGAAAACAGAGAAAATGGGCAAGAAAAGATCTGAGTGACTTTGACGAGGACAAAATAGTGATGGTTGGACAACAGCAAGTCTTGTGGGGTGTTCCAGTCATGCAGTGTTTAGGGCTAACCTGTCAAGCCCGATCACATAGAAGATCTAATGTAGCTTAAGTTGCTGAAAAACGTAATGCTGGCCATGATAGAAGGGTGTCAGAACACACAGTGCATCACACTGTGCTGCATATGGAGCTGCATAGCTGCTGACTGGTCAGAGCGCCCATGATGACCCCTGTCTACCACCAAAAGTACCTTCAATGGAGATGTGAGCATCAGAACTGGACCATGAAGCAATGAAAGAAGATTTCCTGGCACACTCATACAACAAAACATGGCAACAAAAAAAATAAATGAAATGATCTCTGTTAAAAAGTCTGCATACCCTTAGTTCGTAATACTGTATATTGCCCCCTTTAACATCAATGACAGTGCGCAGTATTTTGTAACAGTTGTCTATGGGGCACCTATTTCATGCAGGTGGTATAGCTGCCAATTCATCTTTGCAAAATGCCTCCAGGTCATGCAAAGTCTTTGGTCGTCTTTCATGAACCGCACGTTTAAGATCTCCCCAGAGTAGCTTGATGGTATTAAGGAGACTGTGATGGCCACTCCAGAACCTTCACCTTTTTCTGCTGTAATTTATCCTTTACAGAGTAAACTTATCCTTGTGCTTAGGTTTCAGTGTATTGCTGGAAAGTCCAAGAGCGTCTCATGCGCAGCCTTCGTGCAGAAGAATGCAAATTGTCTACCAGTATTTTTTGAAAACATGTTGCATTCATCTTGCCATCAATTTTGCCATTAGAGCTCACACAACCCCAAAACATCAGTGAGCCACCACCATGCTTCACAGTGGGGATGATATTCTTTTCACTATAGGCCTTGTTGACCCCTCTCCAAATAACACTTATGGTAGTGACCATAAAGCTCTATTTTGGTCTTGTCACTCCAAATTACAGTGTGTCAGAAGCTGTGAGGCATGTAAAGGTGTTTTCTGGCATATTGTAACCAGACTTTTTTGTGGCATTGGCGCAGTAAATTCATCTTTGTGGCAACTTGACCATGCAGCTCATTTTTGTACAAGTACCATCATATTGTGCTCCTTGAAACAACCACACTGTCTTTTTCCAGAGCAGCCTGTATTTCTCCTGAGGTTACCTGTGGGATTTTTTTTTGTATCCTGAACAATTTTGTAGCTGAAATCTTTCTTTATCTACCTGACTTTGGCTTGGTGTCAAGAGATCCGTGAATTTTCCACTTTTTAATACGTGATTAAACAGTACTGACTGGCATTTTCAAGGCCTTGAAAAACTTTTAATATCCTTTTTAATCTTTATAAAGTTCCATTACCTTGTTACGCAGGTCTTTTGACAGTTATTTTCTGCTCCCAATGGCTCAGTATCTAGCCTGCTCAGTGCATCCACATGAGAGCTAAACAAACTCATTTACTATTTATACACAGACACTAATTACAATTTAAAAAGCCACAGGTGTGGGAAATTAACCTTTAATTGCCATTTTAACTTGTGTGTGTCACCTTGTGTATCTGTAACAAGGCCAAACATTCAAGGTTATATAAACTTTTTATCGGGGACATTTGGGTTATTTCTGTTCTCATTATAATTAAATAAAATGTTTTTGCATGATTAGTCGTATTTTCTAAATCAATGCAAAAATTTCACAATTTCTGCCAGGGAATGCAAACCTTTGAACACAACTGTATATGTTACTGGCCCCTCTAAGGCCTAATATTACATCTTGGTTTATGTATAGGTATAGTGCTCCTTAGTTTGTAATTGACCTTGACATATTTGAAAATTGCACCAAGACAAAGTCTTGAATATTTTTATACAAATATGTTTTGTTAACTCAAATAATAATTGTTTTGTTGATTAGATGAAATAATATAATTAAATATTTTAATGCATTTCATGTGGCCATGATATAACTCAATTAAAAACATTTTTCAACTGTCATGAACAAAATAAGTTTTATCTGTATACTAATAAAATAAACACAAAATAGTGCATATAGAGCATACTTGACTTGTGGGGGTATGTATGCAGCTATTCCCAATGTCTAAAATTACTCCAAAGACACCATTAAATACTAAAATACAAGAAGAAACAAAGAGAGTGCACTATATATCTTCCAAAATACAGTGAAACATACTTTTTCCCCCTATTTTACCTTAATTGGAGGTAATGAACAGCAAAGGTAACAAACAGAACAAAATTTGCAGAGCCACATATAGCAGCCTCGGGCTCTAATGTTATGAATAACGTAAGTTTGATCAATATACTGCTCAATCTGTCTTCTTCTACAACAGTAATGTTGACAAACAGGCTAACCCAGAACCCATTTTCTGAATTTTGGTTTTATCTTTACCTCTCTTTTTTCATGACAGTTAGCTAATAGTTTTTAATTGAGTACTATCATGACCACGTGAAATGCACAATAATACTGGTTATCTTGAAAGCTGTGTAATCTATAATTATGTGGCCACTGTGGTTACTTCAAGTTCCTGTGTTCTGGAATAGCTGTAAAGAGGTTATTAAAATGCACAACAACTAGCATTTATCAAGGAAGAGACAGAGTACCCACTGGGAAATATTTTCTGAAAATGAGAAAGAAAATTTTGAAATAAACATGACTTTGTGCTATGCATCCTTCATCAATAATTATGTAATCAGTCATAAAGATAAATTATATGTTTGATTGCTTTAGGATATCGTAAACAAATATCCACTTCATCATGAATGCTGATACCATCATGTCAATTTCATGGAGGTTACAAATTTAACACCCACATTTTTCCTTTCCTTCTTAACTCTCAGCTCCCACCTACATGATTTTGCCTGCTTAGGAGCACCTCCAAAAGCAAGACCCATTTCTTCCACCACACCTACACACTGACTTCATTGCCAGTGTATCAAGATCTGAACAGAACCATGTCTGTTTCACCATATTCCTTTGGCAAACCGAGGAATATGAATGCCAGAGAAATAACTGAAACAACGACAGCAAATGCACTCTGATAGAGAGCAGTGAAAGCAGTAGGAGATTGGACACACTTTTATTTTGACTTTTAATATAATAATCTAAATCTTCTGTGTTTGCTAGCACACATTAACCATAAAATAAATTGACTTTTGGGCGTGGCCTGGCAGCGCGCAGAGATGGACAAGTGAACTGTCGGCTCCCGTGAGGGTGATTATTAAACTGCAAATAAAACAGCAATAACTACCACAAAATACACTACTTGGCTTCATTGGAGACTCTACCTCACCATGGCACAGAGAGCCCCCCAAAAAACAAAGGTACGACCTGCAACAACCCAGATTTCTTCCCTTACACCACCAAGCAATAGATTACAAGATGGCGCTGAAGGCCCAAAGTCGCCAGCGGCGAGCTCGGGCAGAAGTGACAGCACTTCGATATCGGCAGGGAATGCTGCACCTGCATCGGAACATGTCTTACAATGTATGCTCCAGAACCTCCAACACACTTTACAGGAGGAATTCGCCAAACTAGCCCACGATATCCGGGCTGATATTAAGGAAATAAGTGAGCTTACATCCTCGCTAGAAGATAAAACGGAGGAAATCATAGGAGCTCATAATAACTTGGCAGCAGCCTGTGAGAACATAGAAACTCGGGTGACCTACCTGGAGTCTAAAATTGCAGATCAAGAAGACCGTGACAGGCGCAATAATATCCGCATACGAGGTGTACCAGAGGAAATTAAACCTACGCAGTAGGATTATTCAAAGCCCTATGTCCAGGACTCACAACGGAGGAGCTCCGACTGGATCGCATACATCGCCTACCAAGGCCTAAATGGTGAATCAAGGTGCCGATATCC
>OW240912.1:328776000-328802909 GCA_933207985.1 Pelobates cultripes | reverse complement strand
CCCTGATACACACTGGACACAGAGCAGAATAGGGACCGTTCCCCCTACATAGGGTCACTTGGCAGATATGGATTGACAGCTATCCTCAGGATCCCTGAAAAACAATGACACAGAGCAGAATAGGGACTGTTCCCCCTACATAGGGTCACTTTGCAGATATGGATTGACACCTATCCTCAGGATCCCTGATACACACTGACACAGAGCAGAATAGAGACTGTTCCTCCTACATAGGGTCACTTGGCAGATATGGATTGACACCTGTCCTCCGAGCCCCTGATACACACAGAGCAGAATAGAGACTGTTCCCCTACATAGGGTCACTTGGCATATATGGATTGACACCTGTCCTCAGAGCCCCTGATACACACTGACACAGAGCAGAATAGGAATGCCACCCCAACATAGGGTCACTTTGGCAGATATGATTGACACTCCGTCCTTGTCGATACACCGGACACAGTATAGAATAGGAATGTTACTCAACATAGGGTCACTTGGCAGATATGGATTGACACCTGTCCTAAGGATCCTGATACACACTGACACAGATCAGAATAGGGAATGTTACCCCAACATCGGGTCACTTGGCAGATATGGATTGACACCTGTCCTAAGGATCCCTAATACACACTGATACACACCTACTTGGATGGTATAGACATTTTTAGCAGCTCCTGGCCCAAACACCTGACCCACATAGGAGCCGTAATAGACCGGATTAGGGAGTCCGGACTGACCCTAAAGCCCAGTAAGTGCCATATAGGAACGTGTAAAAACCTCCCCAAGATAGTAGTATAGGCCCCAGAGTGTGAACAGGCCTTCCAACAGCTCAAGACGGCGCTCATTAAATCACCTGTACTTTCTTCTCCTGATCCAACTAAACACTTTCTCGTCCATACAGACGCTTCTATGCTTGAATTGGGAGCAGTACTGAGCCAAGTCGGAGCAGATGGTGGCGAGCAACCCGGGGCTTATCTAAGCCGTAAACTTTTGCACAGTGAAGTATATTCACTGCCATTGAAAAGGAGTGCATAGCTGTGGTGTGGGCCCTCAAAAAGCTGCAACCTACTTGTATGACAACCGTTTACCTTACTCACAGATCACAACAAATTTGGGGCACTGCGCGTGCAATCTAATGTGCCACCAGATAGGAGTGGTGTGTTTAGTACTATTGTTAACAGTTTAATCACTGTTACGTCCCCTATCCGTTGATGTGGAGCAAGACGCAGCAGCAGAAGAGGACTAAGCCGAGGAGGTTATGGAAGAGGATGGAGTAGGAGTGCGAGTAGAGGAGGTGGCATGCATCGGCAGAGTACACGCTGTAGGTTGACACACCTGCTTGAAGATAACTAACTGTTCCACCCTATAACAGCGAAAGCTGTTTTAAATCCAAGCCACAGACACCACCAGTGAGTGAGCGGTGCGTGTTTAGTACCATTGTTATCAGTTTTAATCACTGTTACGCCCCCATCGGTTGATGTGGAGCAAGACGCAGCAGCAGAAGAGGACTCAGTCGAGGAGGTTATGGAAGAGGATGGAGTAGAGGAGGTGGCAGCAGGACTGCCTGCAAGTCGTGGCGGTGTCACCAACTCCTCTGCAGAGCCATGCATTCCATGCTTGGCAGCAGTCAGCAGGTTTAACCAATGCGCAGTGTAGGTGATATACCTGCCCCGACCATGCTTTGCAGACCAGGTATCAGTGGTCAGATGGACCCTTGCCCCAACACTGTGTGCCAGAGATGTTATTACTTCCTTTTGCACAATTGAGTACAGGTTGGGGATTGCCTTTTGCGAAAAGTAATTTCGGCCGGGTACCTTCCACTGCGGTGTCCCAATAGCTACAAATTTTTTGAACGCCTCAGACTCCACCAGCTTGTATGGTAAAAGCTGGCGGGCTAATAGTTCGACAAGCCAGCAGTCAGACGCTGGGCAAGGGGCGACTTTCGACATTGTCTTTACGCCAAACATGTCCTTGACAGACACATGACTGGGGAAGATGAGCGTGAACTGCTCAAGGCGGAGGCGGAGTGGCGGATGGTTGAGAGGGGACAAGGAGGACAGCAGTGGTTGACGTGGCTGAAGATGCTGGACCAGGAGGAGGCTGGCGGCTTAGAGTAGGCGAGCTGTTTGTACTCATGTGTTGATCCCATAGGCGTCTGTGATGTGAGATCATGTGCCTACGCAAAGCAGTTGTACCTAGGTGGTGTTGGACTTCCCACGACTCAGTTTCTTTTGGCACAGGTTGCAAATGGCATCGCTGTTGTCAGAGGCAGACACACAAAAAAAATTCCACACTGCTGAGCTCTGCAATGACGGCATTCTGGTGGTGGACACAGCATGCGTTGATTGGCGTGCTGTCGGGCTGACCCCGGGTGTCGATGCATGCCGTCTGACTGTGCCACTAGCTCCTTACGACGACCTTCCCCTGCTTCCAACTCGTCTCCTCCTCCTCCCTGTCTCCCCATCTGAACTTTCGCCCTGTTCTTCTTCTTGACGAGCGGGCACCCACGTGACATCCATGGACGCATCGTCATCATCAACCGCTTCACTTGTATCTGACAACTCAGCAAAGGAAGCAGCAGCGGGTACAACATCATCATCATCATCACACCGTACGTCCATGTGTGTAATGCTGCCTGCCTGAGACATATCCCTGTTATCTACATTCTCTGGCAATAATGGTTGCGCATCACTCATTTCTTCAAACGGATGTGTGAATAACTCCTCTGACATACCAACTGAAGCGGCTGTGGTGCTAGTTTTGGTGGTGGCGGCAGGCGGGTGAGTGGTATCTGAGAGGTGCCTGAAGCTAAGCTGGAGGAGGATGGTGCGTCAAGGTTCTGAGCGGAGGCTGTAGAAGATTGCGTGTCCTGTGTTAGCCAGTCAACTATGTCCTCAGAACTTTTCAAGTTCAGGGTACGTGGCCTCTGAAAACTGGGCATTATTCTAGGGCCAAAAGGAATCACAGCACCTGCCTGTCATTTTGTTGGGATTAGTGGTACTATCGTGCAAGCTACTGTGAGACCAGATATGAGTGGCAATGTGCACTGGCACAGTTGTGCAGAGCACAGGCTGTAGGCCTGACACCTGAAGATAACTAACTGCTATTCAATCTATAACAGTGAAAAGATTTTTTTTAAATCCAAAGCTTGTGACACAGATCTAATTAGTGGCACTTGTCACGTATCCACTGTTAGCGTAACACACCCGCTTTAAGGACACTGACTGCTATTCAATCTATAACAGTAAAAAAGTTTTTTTTTAAATCCAAGCTATTGTGACCAGATCTAATTGGTGGCACTGGTCAGCGTATCCACTGTTAGCGTAACACACCCGCTTTAAGGACACTGACTGCTATTCAATCTATAACAGTGAAAAAGATTTTTTTTAAATCCAACTATTGTGACACCAGATCTAATTAGTGGCACTGGTCAGCGTATCCACTGTTAGCGTAACACACCCGCTTTAAGGACACTGACTGCTATTCAATCTATAACAGTGAAAAAGTTTTTTTTTTTAAATCCAAGCTATTGTGACACAGATCTAATTAGTGGCAGTCATATCCACTGTTAGCGAACACACCCGCTTTAAGGACACTGACTGCTATTCAATCTATAACAGTGAAAAAGTTTTTTTTTTAAACTATTGTGACACAGATCTAATTAGTGGCACTTGTGATCCACTGTTAGCGAACACACCCTTTAAGGACACTGACTGCTATTCAATCTATAACAAAAAAGTTTTTGTTTTTAAATCCAAGCTATTGTGACACCAGATCTAATTGGTGGCACTGGTCAGTATCCACTGTTAGCGAACACACCCTTTAAGGACACTGACTGCTATTCAATCTATAACAGTGAAAAAAGTTTTTTTTTAAATCCAAGCTATTGTGACACAGATCTAATTAGTGGCACTGGTCAGCGATCCACTGTTAGCGTAACACACCCGCTAAGGACACTGACTGCTATTCAATCTATAACAGTGAAAAAAGTTTTTGTTTTAAATCCAAGCTATTGTGACACCAGATCTAATTGGTGGCACTGGTCAGTATCCACTGTTAGCGTAACACACCCTTTAAGGACACTGACTGCTATTCAATCTATAACAGTGAAAAAAGATTTTTTTTTTAAATCCAAAGCTATTGTGACACCAGATCTAATTAGTGGCACTTGTCAGCGTATCCACTGTTAGCGAAACACCCGCTTAAGGACACTGACTGCTATTCAATCTATAACAGTAAAAAGTTTTTTTTTTAAATCCAAGCTATTGTGACACCAGATCTAATTAGTGGCACTTGTCAGCGTATCCACTGTTAGCGTAACACACCCGCTTTAAGGACACCGACTGCTATTCAATCTATAACAGTAAAAAGTTTTTTTTTTAAATCCAAAGCTATTGTGACACCAGATCTAATTAGTGGCACTTGTCAGATCACTGTTAGCGAACACACCCGCTTTAAGGACACTGACTGCTATTCAATCTATAACAGTGAAAAAGAGTTTTTTTTTTTAAATCCAAGCTATTGTGACACCAGATCTAATTAGTGGCACTGGTCAGCGATCCACTGTTAGCGAACACACCCGCTTTAAGGACACTGACTGCTATTCAATCTATAACAGTGAAAAAGTGTTTTGTTTTTAAATCCAAGCTTTGTGTCACCAGATCTAATTAGTGGCACTGGTCAGCGATCCACTGTTAGCGTAACACACCCGCTTTAAGGACACTGACTGCTATTCAATCTATAAACAGTGAAAAAAGTTTTTTTTTTTTAAATCCAAGCTATTGTGACACCAGATCTAATTAGTGGCACTTGTCAGCGTATCCACTGTTAGTAACACACCCGCTTTAAGGACACTGACTGCTATTCAATCTATAACAGTGAAAAAAGTTTTTGTTTTTAAATCCAAGCTATTGTGACACCAGATCTAATTAGTGGCACTGGTCAGTATCCACTGTTGTAACACACCGCTTTAAGGACACTGACTGCTATTCAATCTATAACAGTGAAAAGATTTTTTTTTTAAATCCAAGCTATTGTGACACCAGATCTAATTAGTGGCACTTGTCACGTATCCACTGTTAGCGAACACACCCGCTTTAAGGACACTGACTGCTATTCAATCTATAACAGTGAAAAAAGTGTTTTTTTTAAATCAAGCTATTGTGACACCAGATCTAATTAGTGGCACTGTCAGTATCCACTGTTAGCGCACCGCTTTAAGGACACTGACTGCTATTCAATCTAACAGTGAAAAAGTTTTTTTTTTTAAATCCAAGCTATTGTGACACCAGATCTAATTAGTGGCACTTGTCAGCGTATCCACTGTTAGTAACACACCCCTTAAGGACACTGACTGCTATTCAATCTATAACAGTGAAAAAAGTTTTTGTTTTTAAATCAAGCTATTGTGACACAGATGTAATTGGTGGCACTGATCTGGGAAATGGGCACTGTGAGCCTGACACAGAAGCTGGCAGCAGTGGCAGACAACTAAGTGCATTTACATTACATAGAAAAATAAAATAAAATAAAAAGCATACCCTTATCCCTAACCTAGCTATGCTTTTCCCTATCTTATGAACAGCAGCTACACTTTCCCTCCTCTTACTAAGCATGCAGCTTGAGAATGAATCTAAATGGATGCCTTCCAGGAGGTGGGAGGGTCTGCTAGGGAGGGTGTACTGCTAATTGGCTGGAATGTGTCTGCTGACTGTGAGGTACAGGGTCAAAGTTTACTCAATGATGACGAATAGGGGGCGGGTCGAACCGCGCATATGTTCGCCCGCCGTGGCGAACGCGAACATGCTATGTTCGCCGGGAACCGTTCGCCGGCGAACCGTTCGGTACATCACTACCAATCAGGAGACCAAGAAGTTCACACTCTCCCAATGGTTGAAAGTAGAAAACAATGGATTTATTGGCATATAGTAAAATTAAATTAAAATATGGTTCATATTTTAATTTAATTTTACTATATGCCAATAAATCCATTGTTTTCTACTTTCAACCATTGGGAGAGTGTGAACTTCTTGGTCTCCAGATTGGTGTTACTACAAACGAACAGGACCTACCCCCCTACCTAAATTAAAATATGAACCATATTTTAATTTAATTTTACTATATGCCAATAAATCCATTGTTTTCTACTTTCAACCATTGGGAGAGTGTGAACTTCTTGGTCTCCTGATTGGCGTTACTGCAAACGAACAGGACCTACCCCCCTACCTATAGGGGTGGCAACCTAAAGGCTTTCAATATACAACAAATCTGTGAGTGTAACCTTGAACCATTGGGCAATTAATAAGACCACAACAGTATTACGCTATGTTGTATTTTTTATTTATGTTTTAGTGATACAAGCTGGATCCCTATTCCATATGTACCATATTATACATTCTAATAAAGCCTGATTAATATCGGGAACCCTCCTTATATTTTATATTATCAGAATTGGTTTTCTAGTCACAAAAGACTAAGTACATGCATAATAGGTGGTTAGTTTATTACAACATATGTGTAGTCTTTTTGTTCTTTGAGTATTGTTACAGTTCTTTAAATTATAACCTGTATACTATTTATCTGTACTTTAAACTAGGTTGGAGATTATTCTGGCTAGACAGGGTTTTCTCCTTTTTATCTTCAGTAAGCTAGTTCAAACTATTAGGTTAAAGTCCTTTTCCAGCACTAGTGCAATTTGACAGAAATCTGTAGTGTAGTGTATTTTTGCATCTATTGGTATGTAATAGATCTCTATCTATCTATCTAAATTTTATTATTATTGTTATCATTATTATTGTTATTTATATAGCGCCAACAGATTCTGGGGAATTTAACTATAAATAGGACAATTACAAGAAAACTTACAGGAACGATAAGTTGAAGAGGACCCTGCTCAAACGAGCCTACATTCTATAGGAGGTGGGGTGTAAACAATAGGACAGGAAATAGCAATTATAAAGGTTGGAGTGAAGCAGAGCTGGAGGAGAGAGTAGAGTGCTGCCCTTAAGGAGAGAGCAAGAGACAGATATGTAAGGTAGAGGTTACTCTGGGAGGCCATAAGCTTTCCTGAAGAGATGGGTTTTAAGGCACTTCCAAAACGATTGAAGACTAGGGGAGAGTCTGATGGTGGTAGACAGACTATTACATATGAAAGGAGCCACCCGCGAGAAGACCTGCAAGCGTGAGTTGGCTGCACGGGTGCGAGCAGCAGACAGGAGAAGGTCACGAGCAGAGCAGAGAAACCGAGAAGGGGCATACCTATGGATCTGTGAAGAGGGGCTAGAATTGGTCAATGCTTTATAGGTATGGGTTAGCACTTTGAATTGACTCCTATAGGATACAGGAAGCCAATGTAAGGACTGACAGAGGGTGTGAGAGGACCAACTAGAGAGGAAAATCAGTCTGGCGGCAGTATTCATTACAGACTGTAGCGGGGTAATACGTTTTTTGGGAAGACCAATTCTATATATCTATCTATCTGCAATGATATATATCATTGCAGATAGATAGATAGATAGATAGATAGATCGATAGATAGTGATACCGGAGAAACTGACGGAAGCAAAGCACAGAGGGATGGACACAGGTTTCTTCAGGAAGGAAGAGATTCTTTATTGGATCACCGATCGGGACTCAGAGGGACTAATGTCACCAAAAATACAGCAAGTTCTGAGCCCTGAACAATAGTGCAGGCTCCCTATATAGGCACATAACTCCTCCCATATTAAGCTCCACCCGCACATTCTCTTGACCAATCATTACAAATAAGAATTAACTTCCTGCTTGACCGCATGGCTTGTCCAGCACAATGGAGGAGGGGAATACTACATCCTGTATTCTTGCACATGCTCCGTACACTACTGATCGTATCTTGCCTCGTGCAACCAACTGATCGATACGTCAGCATATGCACGTACACATGCCACGTGGTAATCTCGGCCTACTAAATTTATTTTTACCGAGATTCCACCACATTCCCCCCTTTGATGCCTCTTGATATTTTACAATTACTTGAGGCATCACTTAACCTTGGTTTGCATACACCACAAGTTACCTTTGAACCAGACCAGACTTATCCTATGATGTGAATCTTCAACACTCGTCTTCCTGCATTGGTTCTCCCTGATCTAGAGCCTTATATTTATAAATTGCCATTATCTGTGCAGCAGCCTTCCTCTCTGCTATATTTTCTATCAGGCTTTGCACAGACCTAACTACTAAGGGTATAAGACACGGCAGGAGTAGACACAACATTAAAATCAGTAGGACTCCACCTACCACTGCCTTAAGCCCTCCAAACCACTCATACCAGCTACCAAACCAACTACTTGGATTGTACCCTTTCCATACCTGAGTAGGCACATGCGCTAGTTTAACCATATGGCTAGTAAGCTCAGCTATTGCTTGCCCTTCGTCATCTATTTGAAGACAGCAATTGCTCAGGTTAAACTTCCCACATACACCTCCCTCTACTGCCAAAAGATAATCCAAGGCTAATCTATTTTGGTAAACTGCTGTCCTCATCCTGGTATTATGCTTCGCTAGAAGATTGAGCGCTTGTGATGTCTCGTTAGTAATGATCTCAACCACCGCCTGTAACCTTATAATGCGGTTGAGCATATAAATAGGGGTTCTATAACCAAAGGTACCATCCTCTGCCCACGTGGCTGGCCCATAATAATCTATAATACGCTGGGGAGGCCATTCATTATCTTCCCAGGCACCTATCTCTATGGGTCCCCTTTTCTTCCTATGATTCACATCATACACTTTAACACCTAAAGTCTCACCTGTTTCAATAGGCAACAAGAAGAAGGATGGTTTTAACATACCCAACACACATGCCCCTTCCCAGTCCTGTGGTAACTCCGAATAGGCCTTCTTACCACAGATCCAGTACAAATTCGCTGGGGCTCTCCAGTTAGATGTGATGGATAGATCAAACCATACGTCCTTTAAATTGGCATATCTTGCAAACGGGTTAGATGGTTCTGAGACATTTGAAGCCGACCACCAAGTTGTATTCTTTGTATCATCATCATAAGCTTTTTGCCCTAGACAAGTTAATTCTCCTACAGAAGTATTATACATCATTCCTTTCCTCGCTATGCAAACATAACCTATGATGGAGGTCTTCAATCTCCACTCAGATTTACCTCTAACACTCATATGATAGTCGGCTTGTGTAGATATTAATTGGTCAACTGCCTCAGAACCGGACATTACCTCCTTTGCTTCCCAAGGCCATTGGTCTCCCATGTTAGTACCTCCACACACATAGCAGTTGGTAACATTAAGACTACCGGCAATACTCTCGGCTAAATCAATGAACAAGTTTTTAGCATTATGGGGGATCTTATTATCTATGCTCATCTCTTCATAAAAGGAATGGTATACTTGATGAGTTTGGGAGGTTACCGTATCAGTCTCTATCCCTATAAACAATATTGTCCCAGGGTCTAAACCCGTCCCATATATTTGAAACCCAAATAAATTACCATATTTATCTAAGAACTTGTCAGGGTTATTTATAAGTATATGGATTGGATTGCATTCCATAGACTTACAATATGGATTAGTAGGCAACTTAGTCACAATCATGTCCTTGTCTGCTGTCTGTCCCCAAGTCGCCCACCCCACACAAGACCAATATGGGCAGAAGTTATAATCTCTATTTGGGCATCTTGGACTTACATATTTATTTTTACTACTGGGACAAATATATTTATCGTTAGACCCATACGTCCTCTCCCATCTAAGATCCCCACATACATTCCACGGCTTTCTACCACTTGATATTGCTTTACACGCATCAAATAGCAGAGCACCTGAAGAATATACGGATTTTAATACCGTCTTATTAATTAGGGTCCCCTGAGAATCTCCATTTCTGAGAGTCAACCAAATTGTACGGGGTTGATACTCAGGACTGAAGCACTTAGGTTCTCCTACTCCTAAATGACACACACTATATTCTATATTTAAGTATCTACATCTTGATACATCTCCTTTACACTCATATTGCGAATGCCAAATTAGGGTCTGGGATATATGGTTACCTGTTCTTGTAGTCTTAATGCATACCTCACAGCTAGGAGTGTTGGTACCTCTACCTTCCTGAATATAAAAATACACATAAATAAACATTATTAAAAATACATCTTTCGTCGTCATCCTCAGTCTTCGTCCGTGTGAAGGCACCTCAGCTTCCAGGATGTAAGGACTGCAGGGAATGGAGTTCTGCTCGTCTTCACAGGGGTCCCCTCAAGACTTTCCCTGACTTATACACTCGTTGGTGAGTGGACAGGCTTTATTATGGCCTTCTCACTCACTTACCAAGTCTCTGAAACAATAAAATTTGTAATCTACAAGGTTCCTCGTCACTCCGACTGAGTCGTGCGTTTTAACCGGATCTTGCAGGGATTCTCTGGATTTGCTGTAACTTGCCAGGAATCGGCTGCTGCTGGTTTAACCCTGGAGTGATGTATCCACGGAGCCACTTCGGCTACTTTTATCGCTGTAGGGGTAGACAGAAGAACAACATAAGGACCTCTCCACTTGGGCCCTAACGGCACATTATTCCACTCTTTAATCCACACTTGGTCGCCTGGGTGGTAACTATGAATTGGGGGATAAATATTCACAGGTAATCTATCTTGTACCCATTTCTGTACCTCCTCCATAGTCTTACCCAACTCTACAACCTGCTGCCGGGTAATTCCTTCTCCCAACTGACTCAAATCCCCCCTTAAGTTACCAAGCACGGGAGGTGGTCGCCCGTACATGATTTCAAAAGGAGAGAGGCCCATCCTTCTGGTAGGTGTACTACGGATTCGCAATAGAGCTATGGGCAAGAGAACGTTCCACTTAAGTTGGGTTTCCTGACACATTTTAGCCAACTGATTCTTAATAGTTCTATTCATTCTCTCTACCTTACCAGAACTCTGGGGTCTATATGCCGTATGAAGCCTCCACTTTATACCAAGCATATGAGTCAATTGTTGTAGGCACTGATGAACAAAAGCTGGACCATTGTCCGATCCTATAGAGCAGGGTAGTCCATATCGGGGTATTATTTCTCGTAGCAGGAATCTCACGACTTCTCCTGCTTTCTCTGTACGAGTAGGACATGCTTCTACCCAGCCTGAATAGGTGCACACCACTACCAGCAGGTAGCGATGTCCACCCGATTTAGGCATCACTGTATAGTCAATTTGTAAATCGGACATGGGAAGTCCCCCCATAAACTGGACTCCTGGTGGCTTTACTGGTCCTTGTCTTGCATTATTTTTAGCACACGTTACACATCTACGTACAATGGCCTGAGTCAAGTTGGACAATCTTGGTATGTAGAAATGTTTTCTGAGAGATTCTTCTGTACTGTCTCTCCCAGAATGTGTCCCGTTATGATAGTTTTGGACAATTTCTACCGCTAGTGATGCTGGAATAACTATTCTTCCATCTTCTAACTGATACCATTTGTTCTCCAAATACTTTCCAGGTTCAGTCCTTAACCACTCCTCTTCTTGAGCTGTATAAATTGGAGTCCATTGAGACAGTGGAGTTGGTATAAGAGCAGCTATATGCCCCACATATTCCTGTCTTCCTGATTCAGCAGCACGCTTAGCTGCACTATCTGCCATCCGATTCCCTTTGGTTACATCACCATCTCCTCTCAGATGCGCCCGACAATGTATAATACCGACTTCTTTCGGCTCCCACACTGCTTCCAATAGTTGTAGGATCTCAGCTGCGTATTTGATTTCTTTGCCTTCTGAATTCAATAGTCCTCTTTCTTTATACAAAGCTCCGTGGGCATGAGTGGTTAAAAACGCATACTTGGAGTCCGTGTAGATGTTCACTCTTAAACCTTCAGCCAATTGTAACGCTCGTGTCAGTGCTATCAATTCTGCCTTTTGTGCTGATGTTCCTTTTGCCAGTGGCCGAGCTTCTATCACCTTGTCTATCGTTGTTACTGCATATCCTGCATAGCGGATCCCTTCTTTTACATAACTACTGCCGTCGGTGTAATATTGAACATCAGGGTTCTGGATGGGAAAATCACGAAGATCTGGTCTACTTGAAAATACTTCATCCATTACTTCCAAACAATCATGTTGACTTTCAGTAGGTTGTGGCAAAAGGGTAGCTGGATTTAAGATATTTACAGTCTCTAAATGCACTCTTGGGTTTTCACACAACATTGCTTGATACTTGGTCATACGGCTGTTACTAAACCAATGATTTCCTTTGTAATCCAACAACGTCTGTACTGCATGTGGAACTCGTACATAAAGTTCTTGACCCAGAGTGAGTTTATCGGCTTCAGCTACTAGCAGGGCGGCTGCAGCTACAGCTCTTAGACAAGGTGGAAGTCCGCTGGCCACTGCATCCAGTTGCTTAGACATGTAGGCAACAGGTCTTTGCCATGATCCCAAGTACTGTGTCAATACTCCCACAGCCATTCTTCTTTGCTCATGTACATACAGGTAGAATGGCCGTGTGTGGTCAGGTAGACCTAATGCTGGGGCACTCATCAAAGCCCTCTTCACATCTTCGAATGCCGTTTGCTGTTCTTGAGTCCATAAGAAGGGGTCGTGCTCTGTACCTTTGATAGCTGCATACAGAGGTTTTGCCAGTATCGCGTAGCTGGGAATCCATATCCTACAGAAGCCTGCTGCCCCAAAGAATTCTCGCACTTGTCTTCTATTCCTGGGTATCGGTATTTGGCACACAGCTTCTTTTCTCTCTGGCCCCATAATTCTTTGACCTTCAGAGATATGGAATCCCAGATATTTGACAGTTGGCAAACACAACTGAGCCTTCCTTCTTGACACCTTGTATCCTGCCTTCCAGAGAATGTGTAGTAGATCGTGCGTTGCTTGCTGACATACTTCCTTTGTAACTGCTGCTATCAACAAGTCATCTACATATTGTAATAATACACACTCTCCTGGGATAGACTCGAAATCTAGTAGATCTTGACTTAGAGCTGAACCAAATAGGGTAGGTGAATTTTAAACCCCTGGGGCAATCTTGTCCAGGTCATTTGGCGTTTCGAGCCCGTTACAGCATTTTCCCATTGGAAAGCGAAGATACATTGGCTTTCTGCGGCAATTCGGAGGCAAAAGAAGGCATCTTTGAGATCTAAGACTGTAAAGTAAGTAGCCCAGCCCGGAATTAAAGCAAGCAGGTTATATGGATTGGGCACGACTGGATGTATACTAACAACCGCATCATTGACTGCTCTCAAGTCCTGCACAGGTCGATACTCATCTGTACCGGGCTTTTGAACAGGCAGCAATGGGGAAGTACAGAATTTTAGGATACCATACCGTATGAACTTATCCAGATAAGATTGGATGTTCTTCTTAGCCTTCTGCGGAATATGATATTGTCTCAGGCTTACTGGATAAACCCCAAGTTTTAGTTCGATTTTAATAGGTGGAATATTGCGGGCCAGTCCTGGTGAGTTGTTCTCTGCCCAAACTCCTGGTATGTTAAATAAGGATTCATCACTCCTCGGGTTTTGGCTAGTCAACACTGTATAAAGTCGCCACTCTTCTTCCTTTGGTACGGATAATGTCATAATACCTGAGGGTCCATTAAACTTTAAGGATGTTGTTCCATTTGGTAGGAACGTAATCTGCGCTTGTAATTTGGATAGCATATCACGCCCCAGCAATTGGACTGGACACTCAGGCATATAAAGGAATTGATGTTTTACTACGTGGCCTCCCAATGTACAGAGTCGACTTTTAAGAACCGGTTTTTCAGCACTTCTTCCAGTTGCTCCTATTACAGTAATAGTTCTTCCAGATGGAGGAGCAACTTGGTTAGTCACCACCGAATGTTCAGCACCAGTGTCGATCATAAACGCACTCCTTTTTCCCCCTATTGATACATCGACCATAGGCTCCGCTCGACCAAGGGGGATGGAGCCCCGTCGGTATCAATAGTCCTCCATGACCGTGTCAGCCAATCCCACAAAGTCCCTACCTTCTCTATCGCGGGACCTTTGCGCTGCTGGATAGTACCTATCTTCCCTTACACTTCCTCTGTTCCCATTACTCCCTCTATTACCATTACTCCCTCCGGGGCCTCCTCTACCTCTCGCTCTGCCTCTAAAGTTTCCGTAACCTGCCCTGGGTAAGTCTCTCTCATACTGCTCTCTTTGCGGACACTCGTTCCTCCAATGCCCTTCTTCCTTACAGTACGCGCACTGATTCCTACTCAAAGGCTCCCTATTCCATCTACCATCGCCTCTATCTGGGCCCCGTCTATCTACGCCTGCGATCGCTACCGCTAGCATATCTGCCTTTCTACGCATCTTGCGCTCTTCCTCTTTCTTACTTTCTGTTTCCCTATTCATATATACTTTGTTCGCTACTTCCATTAGTTGGGTGATAGACATACCTGCAAACCCTTCTAATTTCTGTAGCTTGCGCTTAATATCTCCGTAAGCTTGGCTGACAAAGGCGGAGTTTACCATTCGGGAATTATCAGCGTCTTCCGGATTAAAGGGGGTATACAAGCGGTATGCCTCCAATAATCGGTCATAAAAGACACTGGGCGCTTCATCACTTTTCTGAATCACCTCAACTGTCTTCGACATGTTAATAGCTTTCTTCCCTCCGGCTTTCATGCCAGCAATTATAGCATCTCTATAGGCTTTAAGTTGAGCCATATCTGCGCCATTTACATTCCAGTCAGGATCGGTGTTAGGGTAATGTGTTGCGGCCCATGCTGCCGGATTGGCTTGATTTAAAGCACGGGCTCTCTCCTCTAGCGCCTTAATGGCCGCTTGGTTAATCCTTGTCCTTTCCTCATTATTGAACAATGTCATTAATAACTGCTGGCAATCAGCCCATGTCGGGTTATGTGTCTGAACTATCGAGGTGAACAGATCGGTCATAGCTTGTGGTTTCTCAGTGTACGAGGAATTGTGGGTCTTCCAATTCAAGAGATCGGTAGTCGTGAACGGGACATATACGAAGACTGGGTCAGCATGTGCCATTTGACCTGCGGCATCGATATAGGCTGACCCAGGATTCAGACGAAGAGGCATCTGATAATGTTTTAATTGTTGGGTACCGGCCAGTTGTCGGGTTAGTATGGGGCTACGTGGAGGGGCGTCAGTTAAAGGTTCCGGTCGAGAGGTAATAGGGCATGAGGATGTGGGAACTTGATTTTGGGAAAAGTTAGTGAATAGTATACTCCGAGCTAGAAGAAGCTTGACCGGAAGTTTGAAGTGGCGCCAAATCAGGATATTCAAATCTAATGGGGGTTGGTCCTGGTTCCGGAAGGGGAGTTTTAATACGAGGGGGGGTGGATTCTGTACTGGAGTAGGAAGCGGAAGTGGATGGGGGCAATAGGGAAGGGGTGCAGAGCTTCCTGCATTCGCGTCACTTCCTCTTAAAGGAAAGTAAGGAGGCGGCAAAGGGATCTCGGACTCAGGGGGCGTGTCCAAAATGGGCCTAACACCAGTCCTAGTGGACAAACAAGTCCTGGCCACCATGAGGCGACATTGCTCCTCGTGGCATATCCGAATCCATTTTGGCGAGTCGTTTACGGCCTGCCCCCAACAATCAATGTATGGAAACTGTCCGTAAAGTTCAGGCCTACCTGACACAGCCACGTGTACACGCTGTACCAGGGTTGGATCCAAACTGCCACGCGGCGGCCATGCCGCAACCAAAATAGGCCACTCCCTAGTGCACAAAGTGACCAAACGTACAGGAGACATTTTAACCCCAAAATCACATGTTTTGAATCCCTTTTTAAAATTCTTTACCATACAACCTAAGGGATCCGAAATCGTTGACTCTGACGCGCCCATACTTATCAATGGAACGTCGTTGACAACGAATACTATGCACGCGTTCTTATTCAACAGTCACACCCGTTTCCTCTGGCAACAGCACCACGTGGTACAGTTACCGAGTGAAACGTACACAATAACACAATAATCACTCAGGGAATTCCCGTACACACACAGCTGTTACACCAGTCACTAAATAATCAATATTATGCCCTTTGGCGAAACTATACAGTCACCCACGCTATAATTCTCTATATATGAATTACCCGTCTATAACACACCCCAGTAACATCGTCTTTTACTAGTATCGGTTACAGTACGGTTAGCATAGGTCAAAGCACAATTTAAGGTCACAATACAATTATTAGTGGTTACGGTGTTAAACATGCAATAGACGACAATGATTAGTACTTATATACAGTGTCAGTAAATATACAGGGTTATGGTACCGTGCACTATGATACAGCAACACACTATTAACACTCTCGCTAGACGGCTGAGCTCGCGCTATCTAACAAGATATACACTTTACTAACAATCTTTAACACATTTACAATCCCAACTAAACTATTGGCCAGTACCTTGAATGGACTACCTAAAACTATATACACCCGTTTTGGTTAGCCACACTGCCCAAACACCACATATAGCGAACTAGAGGGCGAAATTTACAAAATTGCCCTTCTAGTCTATTTACTCTATCAAAAGTCTAGTGGGTTCCAAATTTACACGCCTTCCCACTTAGCCAAGATAGGTTGAGAGCTAGCGAACCGAATTTACACAGGCGCCGCTTAGTCTCCCGGTCCCTCCGACCTAGCGAACGTAATATACACCCTAGAACGCTAGTCTAGACAAGACACCGGTGTCCGGCTAGGGCTATTTACACAGGACCCCGCCTGACTAACCAGATCAAACGGTCTTACTAAAGAGCGTTCGATCGAGCGGTGCGCCTTCGCTCCTTCCCTCCGACAGAGGGGGCAGATTCCATACACAGATTTAAACCCCTTTTGGGCCTACCGCACAATCGGTATACCCCTAGTGGGTCTGCCGTCTAAAACAGCAGTTGTCTTACCTCCTCGTTCCTGAACCTGAGTTCACACTCATCGACGGGGACACCCCAGCACTTCTTACGTAGAGGCCGATGATCTCCTGGACAACAGACCAGTGGCGCCGAGACGAAGGGAGGTCCACGCAGAAGTTCAGGGGTGCAGCCGTAGAGAACGTGGGCAAAGATAGACCGTCTCACGCCTCTGCCTCTCAGCTACCGTTGAACGATGAGCTTCCCGGCCAATGCACCAAATGATACCGGAGAAACTGACGGAAGCAAAGCACAGAGGGATGGACACAGGTTTCTTCAGGAAGGAAGAGATTCTTTATTGGATCACCGATCGGGACTCAGAGGGACTAATGTCACCAAAAATACAGCAAGTTCTGAGCCCTGAACAATAGTGCAGGCTCCCTATATAGGCACATAACTCCTCCCATATTAAGCTCCACCCGCACATTCTCTTGACCAATCATTACAAATAAGAATTAACTTCCTGCTTGACCGCATGGCTTGTCCAGCACAATGGAGGAGGGGAATACTACATCCTGTATTCTTGCACATGCTCCGTACACTACTGATCGTATCTTGCCTCGTGCAACCAACTGATCGATACGTCAGCATATGCACGTACACATGCCACGTGGTAATCTCGGCCTACTAAATTTATTTTTACCGAGATTCCACCACAATAGAATTGGTCTTCCCAATATATCATTGCAGATAGATAGATAGATAGATAGATAGATACATAGATAGATAGATAGATAGATAGATAGAATTGGTCTTCCCAAAAGACCAATGTGGATATATATATATATAGATACAATACACAAGATCCAGCGCACTCACCTATCCACTAAACAGCAACTTCAATGTTGAAAGATTTTATTTGTTTTTTTAAAAACACCTAATCTAGGCAAAAATAATGGGGGTTTAGTTACATTATATGATCATACAGTGCATAAGCCTGCCACAACGTCAATGTACCCCATCTTTGGCAGGTCCTACACTAACAGCCTAATGTCTGCTCTTATGAGATGACAAATAAAATCTTTCAACATTGAAGTTGCTGTTTAGTGGATAGGTGAGGGGATCTTGTGTATTGTATTATTTGGCCCCCAGCAGCACCCCCATTTATGCATGTTAAGGTGAGTGCAGCCAACCCCCTCTTGTTTTATATATATTTGGGAGTCTAGCCAACTCCTTGGTTTTGCACCCCTCCCTGTCACAGGTGCCTCATCCCAGGGCCCTATTTAGCCTTGTACTGCAGAGAGCCCCAGATGGAATTTTTTCCCCAAGTAGGTTAATCTCATAAGAGCAGACATTAGGCTGTTAGTGTAGGACCTGCCAAAGATGGGGTACATTGACGTTGTGGCAGGCTTATGCAATGTATGATCATATAATGTAACTAAACCCCCATTATTTTTGCCTAGATTAGGTGTTTTTAAAAAAACAAATAAAATCTTTCAACATTGAAGTTGCTGTTTAGTGGATAGGTGAGTGCGCTGGATCTTGTGTATTGTATTATTTGGCCCCCAGCAGCACCCCCATTTATGCATGTTAAGGTGAGTGCAGCCAATCCCCTCTTGTTTTATATATATATAGATAGATACACATGGCTCTTTTGTGAAATTTACTTTTTGCAAAGCATGTATTTAAGAACTATTGTAATGTCATTCTTCCAAAATGTGATATTTATTTATTGAATTCTCTTTGTAAAGCGAGTTCATATTAGGTGAAAGGTGAAAGGTCAGCCTGATGGTGTCAGTATGGTAAGGGCATGCAGTAGATTGCACTCAGAGATTCCTAAAACATTTTCCTCAGAGGTGAAGAATTTCCTGTAGATGTCAAGAGCATTTGAAATGACATTTCTTTCTCTCTTTGGAATTCCAGATATTCTTGTTATTCTTGTAATTCCTCAGCATCTGCTCTTCTTACCTCAAAAAATAAAACAACAAACAAAAAAAGTTTTAGCTGAACTTTCAATAACTAGCGTGCTATCAAAAACATAAAATGAATAGATGATTATCTACAGCGCTATGGAATTTGCTGGCGCTATATAAATAATAAAAAAATAAAAGTAATAATAGTATAGAGTGGTATGATGTAGATCACACAATTAAAGAATGTAGAAAGAACCCCCCCTCAAAAACAAGATATAATTCAAACCATATAACGTTTACAGACAACTTGCTCTCCTTAAAATGCTACGTGAAAGATGTATTAACTAATTATCACTGCTTGCAAAATATGACTGAATTAATGTATAGAAATCCTGAGGAAATATAATAATGTAAATAAATCTCACTCGCTTAAGAGAAATTACAGCAGTGTGAGTGAATGTCTAGTATAATTATTTGCACATCTAACAAAATAATATGAATATAATAATATGAAGTGCTTTGTTGCATTGAATGAGACTTTACACCAGGGCACGAATCAATTACTCTGTGTTCTTTGAATATGCATCAGCTGTTACTCATCCTGAGTTTGTTTTTTTCAGTTGAAGTCCTGTAAGACACATTTCTTTATGTAATTCTTTCTATGTCTGTGTTTAGCATGCCAAACATTCTTACCCATCCTTGTGGAGAAGGGACGTAAAAAAATGCTGCATATTTATTGCTGCTGATTATATGAAGTATTAGTCACACAACGCATTAGCATCATTTGCAATTTTTATTTTAGTTCACCTTAAAGATGTTAAATATAACTTGCACTCGGTATAAGAACTTAAAAAACAGCTGCTTACCTGGATAATAGTTCAAGAAATGCTAATCATTTTCCCAGAATCATCTGCCCAGGCGGCTTGCTTACTAGTTACATAGGCTGAAAAGAGACGTGTCCATCAAGTTCAGCCTTCCTCACATTTGTTTTTTGCTGGTGATTCAAATGAAGGCAAAAAAAACCCAACAAACTAGGAAAAACATAATCCCTCTTGACCCCCAAGTAGCAGTCAGATGTATCCTTGGATCAAGAAGCTATTACCCTACAGTTGAAAAATTATATAATTGAATATTTTGTTTTTGCAAGTATGCATCTAATTGCTGTTTGAAAATCTGTACAGACTCTGATAAAACCACTTCTTCTGGCAGAGAATTTCTCATCCTTATTGTTCTTACAGTAAAACAATAATTTCCTTTGCCTACCAGTTGCAACAAGTGGTGTGTAAAAACGTTGTAGTAAGCAGGGATCTTTTTCACTGAGAGAAAGCAAATATAAGAAAAAAAAATTATGTAGATTTATTAACAAAGTTGATTTGCATTAACAATTAAACTGATCAGCCACAACAGGTGGAGTGTATAACATTGATTATATGGTTACAGCGGCACCTGTCAAGCTGTAGGATATATTAGGCAGCAAGTAAACAGTCAGTAAATTTTATGTGTTGGAAGCATGAAAAATGAGCAAGTGAAAACATCTCAGTGACTTTGTCAAGGGCCAAATAGTGATGGCTAGACGACAGGGTCAGAGCATCTCCAAAACAGCAATTCTTTCCTTGCACCACTTTTGGTAGCACCTACCAAAAGTGGTGCAAGAAAAGACAACCAGTGAACCGGTGTCCGGGTCGTAGTTGCCCAAGGCTCACTGATGCATGTGTGAAGCAAAGGCTAGCCCTTGTGGTCCGATCACACAGCAGAGGAGTTACTGTAGCTCAAATTTCTGAAAAGCTTAATGCTGGCCATGACAGAAAAGAGTCTGAACACACAGTGATTTTCAGCTTGCTGCATATAGAGCTGTAAAGCCACAGATCAGTTCAGTGTCCCCATGATCTCCACTGCCAGAAGCAACTTCTTTTTTTTTTAAATAGCGTTTTTATTAGCAGTTAAAAATAAATAAATTTAGCGTCTGCGTAATGGGGGATTCCACACCCAGAGCGTGTGCGACCCCTGTCGAGCGGTGCCAGATGTATGCGTGCAGTGTCCTGTTTGTGCTTTCCCTATCCAGACTAGCCCACAATTTGTTAGAGGGGGCCGTGTGCCATTCTCGAATCCTCTGGAGCACTGTTGCTTGGAAGTACTTCCGAAAGTCCGGCAAAGCCAGGCCGCCCCATGGTTTGGGCAGGCAAAATCTGTTGTGTCTGAGCCTCGGCCTTCCTGCTCTCAAGACATATTTTGTTACCGCTGTTTTGAGCTTGGTAAAAAAGTCAGGTGGCAGGTGCAAGGGGATGGTGTGAAGCAATAGAGAAGGCGGGGGAGGATGTTCATTTTGATCACCGCTATGCGACCTTGCCAGGAGATGTGGTTGTACGACCATTTCTTCAGGTCTTTCAGTATGTTGCGAAGGAGGGGTGTGTAATTCCTGGTGTGTGTTTTGTCCGGGTTGCGGGGGAGCCATATTCCCAGGTGGCGAATCTGTTCCATGCACCAGTGGAAAGGGTAATTTTGTTGGAGCCTCACCTGTGTGTTCCTTGCGGTGCGTACTGCCAGTATTTCACATTTTTCTTGGTTTAGCTTAAATCCTGATATCCGTCCATATCGCTCGAACTCACCCAGGAGGGGCTGGCAGTGTGGTCTGAAGCTCTGCAACGAAAAAGAACATGTCGTCCACATACGCGGCCACCTTATGTATCTGGTCTTTCTGTTTGAACCCCCGTATCTCTGGTATCTGTCTTATCCTGTCCAGGAACGGATCCAAAGTGAGGGCAAAAAGAAGGGGGGACAATGGGCAGCCCTGTCTAGTGCCATTGTGGATTTCAAAGCTGTCGATAAGCGCTCCGTTTACAAGCACTCTGGCAGTTGGGTCGGTGTAGAGTGGCGTGATCCAGGCCCATTGCCGCCAGCGTTGCCGTCATGTTGTGCTTCCCTATTTTTCTGCGCTGATATCCGAATGAGAAGCCCCCTGAGGACGCTCTTGTGCGCCTCCCACAGGGTCAGTGCGGAGGTATCTCCGGTTTCGTTTTCAGTGAAGTAGTTATTCAGTTGTTCCACTAGCTGTGCCTGTATCGTTACGTCGGAGAGGAGCGATTCATTTAATCGCCAGGTAGTCCGGGTTGGTTTGTATACGGTTGAATCCACAAGCATGTATACCGCGCTATGATCTGACCACGGAGTAGGGCGGATTTCCGCCTCCAGTAGTCTTTGTAGACCTTCTTTCTGGATAAAGAGATAATCTATTCTGGAGTACCTATGGTGCATGGCCGAGTAGTGTGCGTGTAGACCCGATCATCCGGGTGTAAGATTCTCCATGCATCCACAAGTCGCAGGTCACGTACAGTCTTCCGGATCGTCCGGATGGCTGTTTGCGGGATACTGCTATGTCCTGTTGACGAATCTGAGATTGGGTCTAGGGGTGTGTTAAAGTCTCCCCCCACTATGAGGGCTCCTTCCGTGAAGTTGGCGAGTTTGAGGAGTGTATTGTGGAGGAATTTCGCCTGTTTGGTCTTTGGGGCGTATATGCGAATGTGTATGTCTTCTGGGCTACCGTTCCCTTTATGAACAGGTATCAGCCATTCGGGTCGGCCATCGTATCGCTCCGGGTGAAGTGGAGGTTGTTGGCCAGGAGAATCGCCACTCCTGCTTTGCGTGCCGTTGGGTGAGTGCTGTGAAGGCTGTCCGGGAAGCGTCTATCTGTCAATTGTTGTGTTTCTCCCCTCTCCCCTCTCCCTCCCCTCTCCACCATCTCTCTATTCCCCTCACCATCTCTGCCCCCCTTTCTCTGTCTCTCCCCATCCCCCCTTCCCCAGTGTCTCTCCCCTCTCCCCATCTCTCTCCCTCCCCCTCCATCATATCTCTATTCCATCACCATCTCTGCCCCTTCTATGTGTCTCCCCTCCTACCCATCTCCCCTTCCCCTGTGTCTCCTCTCCCATCTCTCTCCCTCCCCTCCACCATCTCTCTATTCCCTCACCATTCCTGTGTCTCTCCCTCTTCCTCCCCCCTCCATCTCCCTATTCCCTCACCATCTCTGCCTCTCCTCTCCCCATCTCTCCCTTCCCTTTCCTGTGTCTCTCCCCTCTCCTCCTCCATCATCTCTATATTCCTCACCATCTCTGCCCACCCCTTTCACTGTGTCTCCCCATCCCCTTCCCTGTGTCTCTCCTCTCCCCATCTCTCTCTCCCTCCTTCCATCTCTCTATTCCCTCACCATCTCCCCATCTCTCCCCTTCCGTGTCTCTCCCTCCTCCCCCTCCACCATCTCTCTATTCCTCACCATCTCTGCCCCTTTCTCTGTCTCTCCTCTCCCCATCCCACTTCCCTGTGTCTCTCCCCTCTCCCCATCTCTCTCCCTCCCCTCCATCATCTCTCTATTCCCTCACCATCTCTGCCCCTCTTTCTGTGTCTCTCCCCATCTCTCCCCTTCCTGTGTGTCTCCTCTCCCCATCTCTCTCCTCCCTCCTCCATCTCTCTATTCCCTCACCATCTCCCCCATCTCTCCCCTTCCTGTGTCTCTCCTGTCCCTCCCCCTCCACCATCTCTCTATTCCCTCATCTCTGCCCCCCTTTCTCTGTCATCTCTCATTTCTCCCTCTTTGTGTCTCTCTTCCCCCTCTGCCTCTTTCACCCCCTTTCCCTGTGTCTCTCCCTCCTCCCCGTCCCTTTCTCTGTGTCTCTCCCCTCTCCCCCCTTAGATGCGTTTCCTGCAGCAATGCTATGGATACATGGTGATTTTTCAGTTCCCGTAGGAGGTGCCTGCGCTTCTCTGGGGTGCTCAGTCCCCTACAGTTTTATGTGACGACTCGGAAGGGGGCAGCTGTGACTGCCATGTCGCTAAGTCCTCGAGGTACTTGGGTTCCGGGTGTGTCAGTCGCTGTGCTGGGAGGTTTCCCTTTGCGGGTACTGATGATGGAGGTGTGGTAGTAAGAAAGAAATATGGGTAAGGAGTGGAGATGTTGTTTTTTTTTTTTGGGGGGGGGCGTGGTTTTCCCAGTCCAGTAGTTGGGTGGAACACAGGTCCTGTCTGGGGGTGGTATGTCATGAGGTTAACGTGTCGAGTACCTAACTGAACATAAGTAACATAACTGAAAAGTAACATAACTGAACCAAAGAGGTATATGTATAGTTTCAGAGTTCATTTGCACAGTGTCCGGCGTCCCCTCCCGGCCCACCCGCCCAAATATGTGCACTGTAGCTGCCTCGGGGGGTCTCTCCATCATCTCCCATTAGATCTGGTATCCTCCCGGTCCATCAGCCCTAGCAGTTGATGTGATCGCTATGACAATGGGAGTGCCCCCAGTCTCCGTAATGACCCTTTAGTGTGAGCTGACGGGCACCAGTGTCTCCTTTAGCGGTGCCCTCCCCCGGTGGCCCCCCTCCCAAAAGGGATTCACGAGGGCCGTGGGCCAGTGGGCCAGAGTTCATGTCCCTGCTAAGTGTCTCATGGGTGCCGGAGGGTTTAGCGTATGTGCTAGGGCCAGTGTCCACGTATGTGTGTGGAATGAGACTTATCTGGTGTCTGACATCTTCTGGTAGCCGGGGGCCTCTGGGTTCCTCCTGCGGATTCCCCCCCTGCATAGGGTTAGGCCAGCGAGGGGAGGGAGGTGGGACAGCCGGGTCGGCTGCTCTCACTCCTCCGATTCGGTGGGCGCTAGCTGTCTGCGAGCTGTAGGGCGCCGTGGTGCACCATCTCTGCGTCGCCATTGTTGTCTCGGCGTCTGTGGGCCTGTTCTCTGTTCTGGTGGACCCAGGACCCAGTTGGTGACGTCCGTAGGTGGTAGTCCTAGACGCTGCAGGAATCTGGGTGCTTCCTCCGGCAAGCGTAGGGGCACCCATTAATTTTGGTGCCTGGCTAGGAGAGCAAAAGGGTAGCCCCATTTATATGGGATTCCCTCTCCTGGAGTTGTGATGTGATCGGCCTCAGGGTCAGGGGTCAGGGGTGAGAGGTCCTGGTATAGAGCCACTTCTGTGTCTTGGAATATCCACGTTGGCTTTGGCCATGATCTTTTCTTTTAACTTATATTGGTGCATACAGCATATAATATCTTGTGGCGTCCCATCAGTTGTGCGTAGCCTGTTAGCTCTGTGCGCCCGTCAAACTTAATTGTGGCCGGGGCTTCAGCTCCTAGGATTCCTCTGAAAAGTGTGCGCAGTATAGCCTCCACATCTTCCTCGCCGGCTGGTTCCGGCAGGCCACGCACTCTGCGGCCTCTGTTGTCTAGGTCCTCGGTGTGACGTCTCAGGGTGAGCAGCATATTCCCCTGCCTGGTTATGGCAAGAGTAGAGGCCTCAGCTTGAGCTGTATAAGCCTGTGTGGTAGCTTCCAGGTGCTGCAGCCTGCTGTAATGCTCCGTCATGTCTGACCGGAGCGCGATTACCTCTGTGCGGATCGCTGCATGAAGGGTATCAGAGAGGCTGCGGAGGTCATCTTTATTGACCATGTTTGCGGCAAGTGCCCTGAAATCAACACTGATGTCCGCCAGGGTGGTTTCATCGCCATCCGACATCATTGAGCGGGTCAGTGAGTCGGCCATACTGGCGCCCGCGGCCTCCTGGAGCGTGCTCGTTGCGGGTGTCAGAAACCCGTCCATGGGTCCGGCTGGGGTGCTAGGGGGGTCTGGGAGCCATCTAGGCATTTTGTATGCCTCATCCTCGTGCCTTGCTGTAGTTTCAGCGTGTTGTGAGTTCTTGTGGGTCGGAGCTCCGTGCCTAAGCTGCCATTTTCCTCTGTGTCCAGGCCACGCCCAGTCTGCCAGAAGCAATTTCAATGTGGACATGAATGTCATAACTTGACCATGAAGCAATGGAAGAAGGTTGCCTGGTCTGATGAATCACATTTATTTTTAGATCAGGTAGATGTCCCTCTTAGATGAGGTGGTGTGTGTCATTTACCTGTAAAAGGCATGGCAGCATGGGAAGACCAATTCTATTTATCTATCTATCTGCAATGTATTTTTTACACCCACCTGGCTTCCTGTGGTTACCTGAGTTCTCTTATTACTGCTTTTTATGACATGCATATCTCAAGTGAAACTTTGAAGGGATCTTCTTGGGTATTTTAACTCAAGAAATCATGTTTCCACAACTATGCTTGAGTTTTTGACATGCAAATGAGCACAGATCGACATTGTGTTTCAGACTTCATACTCCATTTCTGTTTTAAACACAGGTTCTTTGTTTTTTCCAAAGCAAAGCATGGGTTTAGATCCAAAAGGTTCAGTGACAAGAAATCAACCACGGACTGAAGTTTTGATCTTGTGGGTCTCATCAATAAGGTGCAGTTTCTGGTCTGGAAGTTGGTAGGTACCAAAAACCTATATGTTTGGATATATCGGATTTGAAAAATAAAAGTTGATGAGAAATGCTTTTTATTTTACTATTTCCATGCTTGCAGCACTAGCAGCCATTGAGCAGATAGTTAAAAAGTAAGAGCCTATAGGGGTCAATAATTAGTATAAGATAGGTTTAATATTCCCCTTATGCCCCACCTGCAGCATGGCATTATTGTAGACAGGCTAAAGAGGCTGCCAAAAATTTCCACGCTCCTCTTCCCAATTTTTCAGTGTGGCTATGAGCATGCAGATCCCAATATTATATCCCAATATTATATCGCAATATTATATCTTAGTTCTGTGGCCACTCACATTACAAACTGTGCATTTGGAGGTTCAATGAAAGATAGGTCAGAGTATCCTACAAAGGTCTCAGCCACCTCCTTAGCTGTGCTAAAGTCATTGTAGGTAGGAGGTATAGGATTTAACAGGGGGTGTTTGAAGAGATACACAATGGGGACAGGGAGGGAAAAGGGACACAAGTGAATCATGGGGCTCATACAACACTTTACAGGATAAGGTGCTGAAATTACAAAGAAGGGAGTGATGTGGATGACAAGGGCTAAGGAAACACATAAGTGGAGGTGATGAGGGCTGTAGAGACAAACAAGATACCACCAGACAATTCCACCCTGTTTCTAACTGCCTTGCAGGTACAAACTATGTAAAGTGTCTCCTTCACTGTACCTCCATTTTGGCACTGGATATTGGTACTCTGCTGCATTGATCATTTTCTGAAGAGAAAAAATAAAGCTTACCTTTTACTCACCTGCTTGAGTCTGGACAATTATTCCTTTTGGGGATCTGGTGTAGCTGCATTTAAAATCCCACCAT
>OW240912.1:328742926-328773858 GCA_933207985.1 Pelobates cultripes | reverse complement strand
TATTATTTTTTTTATGATTCCATGCTACGGGGGAGATTTACACACAAAAAAATAACACAAGGTAATGCACTTAATGTGCTATTCTAAAAAGTGGCCTAAAGTACTAAAAGCAGGAAATCAGCACAAAAACCAGTAAAACCAGCTGGCATGTTCTATTGCTTACTTTGCACTACTTTTTAGAACTTTTTCTTCCATGTTTAATTTCTAATTATTTTTCATACATAATATGATGCCTAAGTAGGTTTAGTAATATTGAGTGTAATCATTTGCCCATTTACATATCCCCAAACGGAAATCAGATGCATTTCTGACAAACAGATTTCCTGTTGTTTCCTGAGCACATATTTCGAATAAAAAAACTTTGGAAACTTTTAGCACCTTGTTGGTGATTTCTTTTTTGAACAAAAAAAAAAAAAGCTTTCAATGCAAAGCTCTTTCAATTTTCCACCCCACCCCCTTCCAAAAAACACAAAAACATTACCTTCTATTTATTTTTTTAATTGTACATGCAAGAATAAAGACAAATCCTATAAAATCATAGGCATTAATATTTCTTCATTTGGTGGTTATTTCTTAAACTTGTATTTAATCTATTTTATTATCTTCCTCCATACAGTAGCTCAGTTTGTCTGTCCTTTTGATTCTGGTAAAAAATAGACACCTGGTTTTCTGATTTGTTTCATTGCATATACTGATTTGTATACTAATTTAATTATTACCAGTATATCAATAATACTAGTATCAGCATTTACATACATTTAGATGTATATACATTAAAGGAACAGTACTGCACCATTCAGCTGATACTGTCAGACTCTCGCTGGCTACTCATTCTGAGTTACTCTCTGCTGTTTAGTAATTGAAGGGGCACTAAAGGCACCAAAACAACTTCAGATTAATTAAGCAGTTTTGTTGTAAAGAACAGTCTCACTGCTCAATACTCTGCCATTTAGGAGATAAACCGCATTGTTTAAACAGCCTTAGTCATACCTCCCTGCATGTGACTTGCACAGCCTTCCTAAACATTTCCTGGAAATAGTCATCTAATGTTTACAGTTACATTATTGCAAATTATGTTTAATTTAGATATTTTTTTTTTTTTATCTTCATCTCTGTTATTAGCTTGCTAGACCTTGCAGGAGCATCCTGTATGTAATTAAAGTTTAATTTACAGAGCACGAGATAAAAACTTCCAAAGTTACATCTGATATAAATGAAAAAAAATTAATTTTCATGCAGGCTATGCCAGTCACAGCCAGGGTAGGTGTGGCTAGGGCTGCATTAACAGAAACAAAAGTGATTTAACTCCTAAATGGCAGAGGATTGAGCAGTGAGACTGCAGGGGCATAATCTATACACCAAAACTGCTTCATGAAACTAATGTTGTTTTGGTGACTATCACATTGTTTCTATAGCTCTAGCCACACCGCTTGCATTGATTTTACTCAAAAGGCTCCATAAAAAAAAGTTTATTTTCAAACCAGTGTTACTGCATAATTTTTTACTTCAGAATTTCTTAAAGGAACTTTATTCAAACACAGAAGGCTGTTGCGGACTCTAGCAGGCTATTAACAGAGCAGGTGATAAGAATTACCAAATTAAACAGACTGTACAGTAAGGTACATTAAAACAGTTGAATTCTTTTTTGGGGAATGTGTAGGGGAGCTGTGCTATCCACAACCAGCTGTCATAAGGCTAGAGTTGCAGAAATAAAGTGATTTGACTCCTAAATGGCAGGGAGTTCAGCCATGAGACTGCAGTGCATGTGCATGGCCTATCCTCTGTCCGTACTCCCACATCTGATTCTCGCCTCCAGGGCTGCACCTTTTCTGTGGAACTATCTTCCCTTCTCTGTTAGACTTTCACCCAGTCTCCACTCCTTCAAAAAATCTTTGAAAACACACTTCTTCAGGGAAGCATATCATCTAAACTGTTAGCGGGTTTTCATTCCAGCCCCCCCTCCTCCCCATGACTCCTCTCCTGCAACTGTCAAAAATAACCTACTAAGTTCTCAGTGATTACTTTTCTAGCAACCTATTTCATAACCCCTACTTATACCCTTTGTGTCACTATACCCCACTCCCTCCGGCATGTAAGCTCATTGAGCAGGACCCTCAACCCCTCTGTTCCTGTGTGTCCATTTGTCTGGTTTCAATTACATGTCTGTTAGTCCACCCATTGTACAGCGCTACAGAATTTGCTGGCACTATATAAATAATAAAATAATAATAATTTATACACCAAAACCCATTAATTAAGCATAAAACGCTTTACACTTAATAAAGGGACGAACTCCCGAAAGCTTAGTCTAATAACAAAGGTATTAAAAGATAAAGCAGAACTTTAGGATAACACATACTTATATGTCCCTTGTAACAATGTAGGTATCAGAGAAATTATGCCACATTTCCCAGCTTGCCTTTAATCTAGTACAGATAACAGTTAAATATAAAGGATATTTACGTTTGGTTTTAATTTCTTTTATATTAATATATTTTCACATTGACATACAAGAGAAAGGTCATGACTTTCTAATGAGCAACAGAGTCTGGCTTTCAGTATAGGGTTACGTATGCTAATGAAATCATAGTTTTTCTTTACATCTGTTTAATGGTTTAAAGCAGTCTGCTTGACTTCTAGATGGCAATAAAACATTATTTAAATTGGAATTTCTCCATTTTACTTTGAAGAGGTGTTATTTTATTCATACCTTAATATGTGCCCTAATTTGAATGTACCTTTATGTAATATGAACAATAAAATCATTTAATATGCAGAAATGTTTGCCTTTAATAAATTAATGAGATTGCAAAAGCAACAGAAAAGTAAGAATTATTTAGTGATGATGCACTCTTTTAGTAGTGTAAACTGACATACTCTGACCGGCCACAGCATTAAAATCATCTTCCTCCATAGGCGTGCGCATGGGGTGTGCCTATGGAGTGAGAATGGCAGGGGAGATCTCAGGACCTTCCCTGTCGGCTCATGCAGAGCCGGCGCTATCCGAGCGCTGGCTCTGCTCTCAACCTCCCTCCCCACCGACCCACATGCAAGGAGGGAGGCAGGAGAGGACCCGGGGAGCTATTGCCGGCAGCTCCACCGGGTTCCTCTCGCGAGATCTGAGCATTGCCGCGGCAACGCTCAGATCTTGCGAGAGTGAACTCTAGCCCCGCAGGTGAGAAGGGAGGGGGGATATTAAGTAATCTGCCCCCACCTCCACTGGACCACCAGGGAAGGCAGCAAAGAACAAGAATCCCCCTTCCCTACATAAAGTAAGAAGGGAGAGGAGATATTAAGTAATGTACCCACACACATACAGCACCCACAGACATACACAGCACCCACAGACATACAGCACCCACAGACATACACAGCACCAACACACATACAGCACCCACACACATACACAGCACCAACACACATACAGCACCAACATACATACACAGCACCAACAGACATACAGCACCTACACACATACAGCACCCACACACATACACAGCACCCACACACATACACAGCACCTACACACATACAGCACCCACAGACATACACAGCACCTACACACATACAGCACCCGCAGGCATACACAGCACTCACACACATACAGCATCCACAGACATACACAGCACCCACACACATACACAGCACCAACACACAAACAGCACCCACAGACATACACAGCACCTACACACATACAGCACCCACACACATAAAGCACCCACAGACATACACAGCACCTAAACACATACAGCACCCACAGACATACACAGCACCCACACACACACATACAGCACCCACACACATACAGCACCCACAGACAAACATAGCAACTACACACATACAGCACCCACACACATACAGCAACCACACACATACACAGCACCAACACACATACAGCACCCACAGACATACACAGCACCTACACACATACAGCACCCACATACATAAAGCACCCACAGACATACACAGCACCTAAACACATACAGCACCCACAGACATACACAGCACCCACACACATACAGCACCAACACACATACAGCACCCACAGACAAACATAGCAACTACACACATACAGCACCCACACACAAACATACACACATACAGCACCCACACACATACAGCACCCACACACATACACAGCACCCACACACATACAACACCCACACACACATACAGCACCCTCACAAACAGCACCCTCACAAACACACACAGCACCATTACACACAGCACATAAACAGCATCCTCACACACTGCACACAAACAGCACCCTCACACACACACAGCACACTACCAGTACCCTCACACACAAACAGCACCCTCACACATAGTATATTAACAGCACCCTCACAAGCGCACACACACACAAACAGCACCCTCACACACAGTACATTAACAACACCCTCACAAGCGCGCACACACAAACACCCTCACCCACATAGCACACTACCAGCACCCTCACACACACATCACACTAACACCACCCTCACACAGCACACACACACACACAGCAGTGTATGTGTGTGTATATATATGTGTATATATATATATACATATAAATACATACATATATATATACGTGGCGTGTGCTTGTGCTTTAGGGTGCACACCATAATGCAATAGGCTGCGCATGCCTATGTCTGCCTCATATAGTGAAGGCCCCCCTCATGCTGCCAAAATAGCTCTGATACATTGAGCCATGTACACCACAAGACCTCTGAATGTGTCATGTGGTATACATAGTGTAGACATTAGCAGCAGATCCTTTAAGTCCTGCAAGTTGCAGAGTGGAGCCTCCATGGATCAGATTTGTTGCACATCCCACAAATGCTCAATCAGATTGAGATCTGGAGAATTTGGAGACCAAGGCAGCACCTTGAACTCTTTGTTATGTTCCGCAAACCATTTATGAACATTTTTTGTAGTGTGGCAGGGTGCATTATCTGCTGAAAGAGGCCACTGCCATCATGGAATACCATTGCAATGAAGGGATGTACGTGGTCTGTAACAATCTCTAGGCAGGTTGTACGTGTCAAAGTAACATCCACAAGAATACCAGTTCTGCAAGGTTTCCCAGCAGAACATTGCCCATAGCATAACACTGCCTCCACCAGCCTGACTTCTTTCATTAATGCATTCTGCTGTCATCACTTCTCCAGGTAAATTAGGCACATGCATGAGACCATCCTCCTAATCTAAAAGAAAATGTGATTCGTCAGACAAAACCTCCTTCTTCCTTTATTCCATTATTCTAACGCTCATGTCCCCATTGAAGGCACTTTTCAGCGGTGGACAGGGGTCATCATGGGCACTCTGAGCACTCCATGGCTACACAGCCCCATACACAGTAATTTGTAATGCATTGTGTATTCTGACACCTTTCTATCATGGCCAGCATTAAGTGTTCCAGTAATTTGACACCCCTTGACATGTGCCATTATAATGATATAATCAATTCCATTCACTGCAATTGTCGGTGGTTTTAATGTTGCTGTATGATCAGTGCATAGGGATGTAAATATACACTGATTGACAGTCTGTTGTTAGCAAGGTTTTAAATAAAGTGGCTTCTTGTAGGGATTCTTTTTATTTATTTTTTTACATCAGAATATGGTATTTGTTGTTTCATGCTTTGTAAACATAAGAATTAACAATATCAAATACCAAATCATCATTTGTTTAGTTTTTGTGCCTTTTCCTTTCATATGTATATATCTTCCTATCTCTCAGTTTTAATTATCCAATCTTTCTGCAATTATATTTAACAACCAACTACAAATATCAGACTAACCTAGACAAACATTTGTTTTGATTGCAGTGCTCCGGGACCCAAAAAAAAAATGAGGGGTTCTCCTAATTTGAAAAGGAATTAAAGTGACACTATAGTCACCTGAACAACTACAGCTTAATGTAGTTGTTCAGGTGAGATCTATAGCTCCTTGCAGGCAATCTAATATAAACACTTTATTTTCAGAGAAAATACAGTGTTTACATTGATTGATAGGAATACCTCCAGTGGGCGTCACTCAGACGGCCACCAGAGGGACTTCCTATCATGTATGGCCCTAAAAAGGCCATGTACACGTCAGACGTATTAAAATATGTCTGACGCGTGCAGGAGAGAGAAGGCACTGTGTGCGCGCCTTCTCTCTCCTGCCTGTCAGCAGAGGAGAGGGGGCGGGCAAAGACCACGAGCTGAGCTGTCAGTCAGCTCAGCTCACGGCCGCGCACACAGCGCGCATGCACGGTAGTGCACTCAGGACTTCATAGGGCGGCATAAATGCCGCCCTATTAAGTATGTGCACATGTGCGGCAAAGCCGCGCATGCGCACAAGGGCGCAATGACGAAATAGGGGGCGCGGCTTCACGAGGCTCCCGGCGCTGGAACGAGGTGAGTAAAAAGGGCTGCCTGGAGTGTCCCTTTAATCGACTAAAAGTGAGTGTAAAAAAGAAATTAATTGTCCAGGATCTCATTTTTTTTATCCATCTATCCTAATAGCTATTGATGGCCCTTCTTTGGGGCAAAGTTATCAATAGTCCATTCCATTTTACAATGTATGATACTTTGAGAGTGAATCTTGGGCCAGCTCCCCACCCTAGAAGACTTCCAGTTTCTGGCTATTGATGTTTTGACTGCCATTAAAATGTGTAAAATAACTTGTCTAGACTCTCTATTAATCATCCCCACTTCCATGGCTTCTTGCAGGAATTATTTGCAAAAAATAGTACTGACTAAATTATTATTAAAGGCAAAATATTTCATTGTTACATACCAGTACACACAGTCAGCTTTTCTGCACAATTTCTGTATTAAATAAACAAACCTCCAATGTAATCAGTGGGAATTGCTACCAGAAGAGATAACACAGAATGGTATTTTTTTTCATCACACCATTACATACTGATAGTAACCATAACAGATTATAAACTCCTCTAGGCCAGATGATAAACGTTCGGGAGCAGGTTGCCAATCTCCTTCATCCATTTTATGTCATTCCGTAAGGCCTTGTGTTCATAGCACATGCTTTCAAAAACACTGACTGATAAAGACATAGCACAAAGCCACAGGGCATCAATAGCTCTGTTTTTATAAATCAAGTACACACTATCCCTCCAGCAAAAGATAAGAATCAGTCCACCTAGTCAGCCCAGGTCATAAACTAGCCAGGGTGGCCAATGTTTTTTGAAAAAATGCAGTAGTACCTGTGAGATTGTCTATTACATATATATCTTTCAGCTTGTGAAATACCACCAGATGCATGGGAAGTTCTCAATTATGCCATCCCTCAGCCACAGCTCTACAGGTAGCCAGGGTGAATTTAGCTATAAATTTGGTGTCATGAAAAGGGAGGAAGGCACATATCGCTTCAGTTGGTGAGAGGGTTAAAAATCACAATTTGTGTGCACAAGGCTGAAAATAATGATAAAACCCACACTTATCAAATCTGCCACGATCGAGGCAATTAATAAATAGGGTGCCTATTCCAAAATTAGATTAAAAACCCACAAACACAGTTTAGCAAAAATGACTATAAATGACATTTCTATTTTTACAGAACGCTTTAAAACAGTTTAGATAAAGCCATTGAATGGTAAAACGTGTCAAGTGTATCTTAAAATTGTTTCATACAGCTATTTTACTCTAATTTTTATTTTTTATCTTTTATCAATAAAAGTACTTTTTTATTGGACCTGTTTGCTGCTGGACTCCTGAACACCTATATCCTTGGTGGGGATAATACAACCTATGCCTGTTGGATAGAGCAATCCTTATTTGCTCTACTAAACGTGAGTAGTGAGTAGTAATCTGCACTCCATACGTACTTCACTATCAGCTCTCCATGTTCCACTTGTTTTTATTACATATACTCCAATGACACCCCAGGCGCTACACCACCCCCTGTGTTTTTACCTATTTTTACAAGTTTCTTCAGCAACGTGATTCTGATATCAGATAAAGACAGACCTTAGTAAAGGTACATTTATTCCATAACAAAAATAGTGACAGAGCATCTCCACAAATGAAGGGATTTGTACCAAGTGAAAGTCCTAGAGCCCAGGGTTGCAATATTGGTCCATGCTCCAAAGCTCCATATCTATATATATATATATAAAATAATCCTTACGTACCAAAGGCACATATGCATCTTCCGTGCGGAAGGAGACTACTTGTGTATTATCAGTTAAGTCCTGGTATCTTTAATGCCTAAGTCCTAAAGCCCACAAAGTTCCAGAACAAGCAAGCCAGGTGGAAAGATCATTTTATGCAATAATCAAAATGGGATAGAGGGGCAATGAAAGACAAAGCAGGTAACCACTCCATCCCAAACTAAGATGTCGTTATGCACCACTCAATGCTTTAGGCAACAAAATGACAAATTGGGGTAAGTTTGGGCCCATCAAGTCTGATTCCAGGTCTATGAATCACTATTGGAGGGTGCCAGGCTTGGGCCAGTCTTGCAGCATAACATTATATTTGAAGGTAGGGCACTCCCAACTACTTTTAGGTCAGTACAGGACACGTTTAGTCACTCTAGGACTTTTCTCACCTCAAATAAAATAATTGTCCTCTGATGTTGCTATCTGCTCCCATGTATACTCAATTTAGAGTTGTTTTCTAGAGTTTCAGAAAATAATTCTGTATCACTATGCATATTGCCTTTATGCATGACATTACCCAAATCCTTATAATAACCCTTGAACATCTCAGCCCTTTACCAGTAATAACCCCAGTCCTAATCCTATTACCTTTAGAATGCCCATTAAAAGCTGAATGGGGGCACTGGTAATTGCCTCTGAATTGTCAAACCTTGCGTGTTATGTTACAAAGGTGTTTCAATCTCCACCAGTGAGCTCTTGAAAATTGATTTTACACTCCTTGAGAGAAAGTTAGTGCAAAACAGATGGTATTTTGAGTGCAAATTGCCATATGTTACAAGACAGTCTATTGGTGGAAATTACATTGTGGCTAGGCACAAAATATTATCCTGGTACATATGTATTGGGATAATGGTGGTCATATGTCAGTGATATCATCAACAACAGCTACATTTACGATTTTTATTGCATTGATCCAGAAGAAGAGGAAAGGGCTGGCTTTCCGACATATTCCAAAATGACATCAGAGAACAGACAAATCAGTCATCATATATGTCTCTAAAGGAAAAGTTGTTTTGAACATCCTATTTCCCTTCTTTATAGTCTTTCTATTTTGTAGGAAGTGTTGTCAACTCTCGGTCATCCCTTTAGATAGTTTAGTTGTGAAACATCTACTTTATATCAAAAGAAAGCTAAAATGTTAGGATCACTAGGGAAGCATCTGAAATTGGCTTTCTACACAGCAGGATATGTGTAGTAGAGTACTTTATTGATGCATAATAGATCTAGCCAACTTAATTAATGGTGTATAATTTGATAAAAATATCCTGTTATCAGAGGTATATTGATAAATTCAACCTTTCTGTCCGTGAGCTATTGCCATGTAATCCAAATTTTGCATGCTTTTTAAATTCCACACAGCAATATTCCAGATAGCACTCAGTATTTAGGTTCTAAGCATTTGGATTATGAACTGCAATAAATCCGCGCTATTCAGATGAATTTTTCCTGCATAGTGTATGTTTACATCATATCTTTTATAACCATGAAAAGTCTGCGGACAATGTTGCTGCATGCAATCTGAAGACTCCTCTTGTTTTTACTCTGATAAATCTGTGAATTTTGCTCCCACATGCACTTTTAACAGATCTGGAATTTCTAAACAGCTTGCCCTCAAGATCAGAAGACGGATATCCTCAAAGCAGGAGTCTATTAAATAATAAATGAAAAAATAAAATAAAAATATTTTATTTAATAATGTATATTGTGGCTGGTACGGGCCTGTTTTAAACCACATGTATGGAGCTGCCACTTCAGTAGGCTCTATGTTAATCTAGGCTAGGCAGTGGAGTTTCTGTCTACTGACACTTTATCAAGTTCGCCAAAGAAAACACTGTCCTAGCCAGCCTAGAATAAACTTGCAGACTGGACAGCAACTAGCTTGTAAGTGTGCATAAATTAGCACACTAAAAATGTTGTAAGTATATGTTTCAGACTTACACAATAAAATGCTGTTCTGTTAGCTATCGTGTGGGACTATACTGCAAGTGTAATTTTAATATATTGTTTGCTTTATTAACATTCAAATATTTTTTTATAAGGAAGCTTGATACTGCCAAGTAATGTGAGAAGCTTTGATTGAGAAGTATATGTTGATATGTTGAAATGGTCAGATTTATTTAGATGTACAGTCTACAAGATATCTCTCTCCTGGTGCTCCTCCTACCTTACCCAGAGCTATTTTAGTGTTTCTTTCTCTGACTCTGCCTCTTCCTCCCAACCACTCTCTCTTGGTGTCCCCCAAGGTTCAGTCCTTGGTCCCCTACTGTTCTCGATCTATACTGCCTCCCTTGGTAAACTCATCAGCTCCGTTGGTTTCCAATATCACTCCTATGCACATGACACGCAAATCTATCTGTCCTCCCCTGATCTCTCTCTGCCCCTCTTGACTAGTGTCTCTAATTGTCTCTCTGCTATTTCTAACTGGATGGCTAACTTCCTAAAGCTCTACTTGTCCAAAACAGAACTTCTGGTTTTTCCTCCCTCAAGTTTTGCTACTCCTTTTTTTTGTTTCCTTCCACGTTAATGGTGCTACCATCAGCTCCACCACGCAGGCTCGCTGCCTAGGTGTTTTTTTTTACTCCTACCTCTCCTTCACCCCTCATGTCAAGTCGATAGCCAAATCCTGCTGCTTCCATCTCAAACATTGCGCGCATCCGCCCCTACTTAACGCCAGATGCGTCTAAGGTGCTGGTCCATGTCTCGCCTTCACTACTGCAATCTGTTTCTCAGTGGCCTTACTTGCTCCATTGCAGTCTATAATGAATGCGGCGGCTTCCTGTCCTCCAGAACCTCCCACGCCTCACCCCTTTGTCAGTCCCTGCATTGGCTTCGAGTAACATATAGATATATTCGTAGATTTTAGGCCCTCACTGCAGGAGCTTGTGTAGTATGCAACTAGTCTTTTTAAAAATGGAAGATTTGGAGGACCCACACTACAGCTGACTGAGGAAGCTCTATTCAAGAGTGAAACGCGTTTTGGCTATTTTTAAAAGGACTTTTACTGAGGACTTTTTATATCCATTGTTTTTATACTTTTTTTACACATAATAAATTTGTTATTTTACTTTTAAGTCTTTTCAAGCCCTTTTTTGGAGCCTTAAAAAGAATCTGCATAGGGGCAGTGCCATCCCCATTCAAATGGGCACAGAGTTCATATACCAAGAGCCAGGATCCATAGGCTCAGGACCAGGTGAGCACCACATTTATATATATATATATATATATATATATATGTGTGTGTTTAATGAACAATATCTACACATTGGTATGCTTTCCCTCTGTTTTTGTTTTTGAGAATTACTCCACACCGAAGTAGAAGGGTGGTGCTACCATTATAAGCACACAATCTTTGATACGGAGCCAGTGTTTCCATATACAGGCTCCTTGGAATGTGAGTGTACCAGCCATTAAGATTACACTACTATTATTGCACTGTTACTTTGTATATACCCTCTGCACTATATTGTATTCTTCTGTATTCTTTTACATGTACCATGATATGAAACAACGCTTGGTAAGCAATATATACGTTTGAGCGCTCCACCTATAGGTGTAGGTCTTACACCGTATTTAAATCTACCATTTTGTCAAGTGGGATAGAGGATATTTCCACATAAGTGTATAGAGCAGCCTGAAAATCACTTGCACTTTGTAAAGCACCTTGTTACACACATTCCTCCGTAAAAAGAGGTCAACTTTGATTTGTATTCATAGTCTGTTAGCCAGTTCGACTCCGCCTCCAATAAATTATTAATTGATAAATATTTGAATGCTAGATTATGCTTTATCAAGCACATAAGAAATCAACGTGTGTTCAACAGATTGGGTAAAATCAAGAAAAAAAAGGTAATTCTTGAGGGCAAAATGCACTCAACAGACGTTCCCATACTGTCCCATACTGTGCATCTCCCCGATTCAGAAGAGGAGAACCATTGCATCTCACTGTGTATGGCACTTTAAAATCAGATTGGAACATCTGAATTCTATGGTCCAGTTGGATAAGTACGGGTAATCGACTGAGTGAACAATTGTGGATGAGATGTGCCTTTGCAAGTATGTACTTTGCAAGTATCTACTAAACTGTGGGGGGTTTTTTTGTTTTGTTTTTTTTGTTTTTGCTCTATTGGGCAGTAGAGTGTCTCTTTATTTCTTTAAACTATGACTGTTCAAGTACAGTATTTTCTATCCTGGACTGAACAAGGATACTCGGTTTGAATATTTGCATATGGAGAATTTGGACCAATAGAAATAATTGGCGAGGAGTTAAGTCACTGCAGCTCTGTTCAAGATTGCGTATAGTGAGAAAGCGTCACCAGATAAAGCCCATTTGATAGGATAAAATGCCTCACAGCAGATATATCAAGAAACTGCAATAGTGAGTGTCTATAGCATTGGAACGGAATATTTGGATTAAAAAATTATAAAAGTGTGTTTGATTTTTTTAGTTCCGGCACTTTATGTTTATGTATTGCCCTTAAGTATGTGTAGTGTATGCAGCTGTAAAATTTAATTGTGCACTTAATACTCATACCTCATACTTTAACCCCTTAAGGACACATGACATGTGTGACATGTCATGATTCCCTTTTATTCCAGAAGTTTGGTCCTTCAGGGGTTAATTGGCATATTAGTGTTAATTCTTTTTTCTAACTCTTTTTTTTTTTTTTTTGCTGGATCTAGGCATCTCGTAGTCACATAATAACCTGAGAGACATTATTTTATTTGGAGCACAATTTTCCAAGCCCTTTAAAAAAAAAATAATGTAGTATTAGTATTTAAGTAAAAATTCAAAGATAGGCTGTCTTAGCTCACTCACATTATTTGGATATGCATTAGAGTTTTATTTTAAATGTTCCAGTAACTTTCAATGAGTACCAACATTTTGCAGTGCATTATACAAATCATAAAGGAAAAGAACAATGTTGAATGTCCATTGTCCCTTGAAGAGCTATTTCTGCAGTCATGTCTACAGAGACCAGGAAATGAGCTTGACATTTCCTAAAAAATGCATAAAAGGCCAAAAGGAAAGGAAAAGGTTGTCTTTTCAAAATATTCCAATGTGACCCTGGAATATATGCAAATTAGAACATTCATATGATTATCAAAAACATGTTTTTGAGAAGAGCTCAAACTTTTCACTTGCCCACTAGCCATTGATGAGAAAAGAACTGAATATGTAGGCTTGCCTAGAAGCATAGGACTTGAAATTTTGAACCCTGTTTTCGAGCATCAAAACCATTTGCTGTTTCTAATTCATGAAAACATGACTACCCTCATTTTTGTAAAAACTAATGTGTATGGCAATGCTTGTTGTTTTATGTCCCCAATGAATTATTATACATTGTCCAGGAGGTGGGAGGGTCTGGGAGGGAGGGTCTGCTGCTGATTGGCTGGAATGTGTCTGCTGACTGTGAGGTACAGGGCCAGAGTTTACTCAATGATGAGTCCGCGGCGAACCGTTCGGCGAACCGTTCGGGGCATCACTAATGAGGAATGGTGAAGAGCAATGCAGCATCTACTCCAAGGCAAACAAGGCAATTGCCTTGAATGACGCTTTCCAGTGGGTGGGGGAAAAAATGTTGTCCCCTAACGCCCATTTGAATGCCCCCACAACTTTTATCATGCAGTATGCAGTTGCTATGTTTGGTATCAGCATCTTTCTTCCTTACGCATATGCCTTGGCTCCATGTAAAATCCAAAGCTCTAAAGTTCTTGTAGGATCTTGACATCACTCTAGTGGGATAGTAACTTGCAGTGTGAAGCCAGGGGCAGACAGGACTGGAAAAGGATATGTGGAAGCGCGCACCATGGAGAGGATAATCAGGGAGCATAAACAACTCAGTCAGCAGGAGTTGTGCAGACTTCAGGGAGAGCAAGCAAAGGTAACCTGACAGAGACAGTGAGCAATTGTCATATATACATACAGCAAGGACAAAAGAGACAGTGTGACGCACAGAGCATGGGGAGAGACAGCCTTATATCTATATAGTGCATAGAGAGAGACAGCTTAGTATCTATATAGTACATGAAGAGAGAGTCTAATATCTATAGTCCACATGGAGGGCAGACAAACTAATAGTGCATATGGAGGTGAGAGAACTTAATATACAGTACATGGTGAAAAGTGACAGACTAAAGTATGTGGATGGGGTATCCACTGAAATGGAAAAATCAATTAAAAGTATTGATTATTTCTTTGTGTATCTGCCCCTGGCCAAATCAATGAAACAGTGCGTGCACGCTCCCTGAAGTAATTCACACCAGACACAGGTTCCAGGTTGTTGAATAACTTGAGGAAAGTTTATTCAGAGGGGACGGCAAGTCCCTTTTAAAGCAAAATTACATCATAAGCATTGTCAGAGATAACATGGAATAATGCATCAATAATTGGTTAGGTGTTAAGTGGTTGCTCTAATGCTCTGCCTACTGTAGGTGATGTCACCGGGACCATGAGGGTCTCCCACGGTTTCCCGGCGCCATCTTGGTGCACGAGGTAGTTAGTCGATGTTAGGAAGGAGAAAGGGAAGGGAGGGGGAAAAGAGCAAGAAGCTTCTAGCAGCCATCTTAATTATAACGTGTGTGCTTAACTATATATATATATATCGTGAAATGAGTAAATAGACATTTTTCACTAACTAGGAAATATGTGTAGACCTTATTTCCACAACAGTCCCCCCTAAAATGGCTATTTACCATAACAACTGCTACTGTCCCTAATATGTCCCTAGTTGCCTGCAACCTATCTGCCTTAACTAGCATCGAACACTTCACTCCGCGGGTAACCCGCAGTGGCTAGTCCACTACATCTCCACACGTGAGACTCGCCAGTTAAGACAGACGCTTTCCCTATACTGTCCCTACAGGAAAGCAGTTGTTTGTTTAAACTGATGTGATTGAAGGGGTGTATGTGGAGTATCATCTTCGAGGTCTGTGATGTCTTGGTGTATGAAAGTAGGGGTCACGTCATCTATAGTCTTGTCCACCGCTTTCTGTAGATACTTCTGTATGCAGGGGAATATGCAACAGGTCAGAAATAAGAAAATAACGATCATTATGAGAACAGCTGTCCCCACCTGGAAGAGGGTCCTTTGCCAACCATTCATCCATCCAAACCATCTGTCCCAAGTGTCGATGACTCCTGAATTTTTCTTTAGCTCGTCTGCGAGACTATCTAGCTTCTCTATAGCCATAGTCACCTTACCATTGGGCCCAGTGTTGTCTGGAATGTATGTGCAGCATGTCATGGTCTCAGGGAGGATTTTACATACCCCCCCTTTCTCAGCTAAAATCATATCTAGGGCCATTCTGTTCTGAAATGTCATTTGGGTAGTGGCTTGTAGTTGCTCTGCTAGGCCCTGTAGGGCATCCCTAGTGTAGTTGACAAAACGCTGTTGATTATAGTAAATATAATTAATCCAATTGACATTTTTGTTAACAGTTATCATTGGAATTAGGGACTCAAATCCTGCAGCCACTTCATCTCTTGCTTTGAATTCGTTAGGCACCCCCCTTGGCACACCTATGGCATCAATATACACATGGGGGTCGAAACTCCCTCGAATAGGAGTCTCTCGTTTGATTCTAGAGTGTGCATGTGTGAGGTTTAACGTGTTATGGTCACCATCTGGAATGATATGGATAGGCATTATGACTTTAGTTAGGGCACACTCCCCCCACCATTGCCCAATTAATTGGGACCTCAATTGTTTATCCCCACATAACCAATAGATATCGCCGATTGTCTTTGTGTGGTTCATTAGCAGTGATATGGGTGGATTATGGTAAGTTGAGCAATATCCTGATGGGAATTTGCCCAGATACAGACCGGTGTTTTTAGATATTGTATAACATGTGTAATTACCTGGGTAGATAGTGACTCCATCAGGTGGTCTTACATGTCCGTGAGTGATCGGGTAAATTCTCTTCCACGATTCACATGTCGAGGAATTGGTGACGGACTGTGTGTAAAGGCTCAGAACACATGATTCTACTTCGGGAGGTAAATTCAGAGGAACTGTGCCCAGATGGGGCCTGGCTCCCCCACACACGTAACAATTGGTCTTATTGTGTGAGTTGGCATTATACCTCATCCATTCTAGCCATAAATTAGTGTCTGAAAAACCAGTCTCCACTGCCATAGTGTCTTCAAAGGTGGGGTTGGCTATAGCTACCATGTCATGTAGGGTCTTAATATGTGGTTTTAACGGGTTAACGATCATGTGAGTGGTCCCCACCCAGTCGGGGGAGGTGAGCATGTCTTGTAGGTAGAATGTCCCCAGTGCATTGTGTGAGCCACCTCCCTTCCAGTACATCCCCATCACATATTCCCCCGCGTCCCTTGGACTAGGGTGTTCTATATTCAAGGTAAGTTTAATGGGAGTTGACCCTGTGGGTTTACTAAGAGTCATTCTAGAAAGTAGGGGCTTCCCGTCTTTGTCAAGTCTGTCTAGTGCAACCTGAGGTCTGTAGCCCCATGGTCTACCTGTATTCCACCCGGCAGCTTTCCATGAACTACAGTGGTGTCCCCAAGCTCCTCCAGTCACACAAATGTATGGGTCCTTTTTGTTAGGTATGTCCTTGTATATGGCTGCATGTTGTGTCTGTGGGAATGTACAGGTAACTATGTCACAGTAATCAAAGGTGTATGTAGCTACATCAGTATTAGAAGAATTGTACCAGAAAGTGTAAACATGATTATCTTTGGTTATGGCCACTTGTTGGGCCCAGGCAAAATGCAACAATATAAGAAAACACGGGACACATAATAAATTCATGTTTCAACAAGATCAGCTTCTCCCGGAGCAGGCACTTTTTTGCAATGTGAAGCGTGTATCCAGGAACTTTTTCCAGCTAGTTTAACTGACGTTGCTGTAATCAGGAGCACTTGATAAGGACCATCAAATCTCGGTTCTAGGGTATGTTTCCTGAGGAACTTCTTAACCATAACCCAATCACCTGGAAGCAGCTTGTGTGTACCTGTATTCGACTCAGGATCTGGAATAGAAGAAAACACTTGGGCATGTATCTTGGTCAAGGCATGTGAAAGGGCAGTCACATAGTCTACCATAGCGTCTGACTGAATCTGAAGCTGTTGGGGAAAGTAGCAACCTAACCTGGGTGCTGTACCAAACAAAATCTCATAAGGTGACAAACTGTATTTTCCTCTGGGAGTGTACCTTACACTGAATAACGCTAGTGGAAGACTCTCGGGCCAGGGCATGTTAGTTTCTTGTGACATTTTAAGCATTCTGGCTTTCAAAGTGCCATTCATGCGCTCTACCTTACCACTACTCTGTGGGTGATATGGTGTGTGGAATGCAAGGGTCACCCCCAGTGCTGACCAGACTTCCCGTGTTAGCGAGGCAGTGAAGGAGGTCCCTTGGTCACTTTCAATTACTTCTGGAACTCCATAGCGGCAAACAATTTCTGTCAAGAGATACTTGGCTGTAGTCCTCGCGGTGAGATTAGTCACTGGGAAGGCCTCTGGCCATCCTGAAAACATGTCCACTATGACCAATGCATATTCATAACGTCCACTCTTTGGCATCTGAATGTGATCAATCTGGATCCTCTGGAAGGGGTATTGTGGTTTAGCTAGATGATTAGGTGCAGTCTTTATAATCTTTCCAGGATTGCATTTAGCACATATAGTACAAGATTTACAGTAATTCTGTGTTAAGGTAGTGATGCCTGGTGCTTCAAAATACTTGTCAATCAATGAGTTCATCAGATGTTTTGACAGATGAGCTGGCCCATGGGCCCATTGGACCACCGCTGGGTACATACTTCTGGGTAGGCAGAACTTGAGATTAATGGTGTAAACATCATCACGGAGTATAGCTCCTTTGTTCTTCCAACCTTGTTTCTCTTGGGGAGTAGCAGCAGCTTGCTGTTCCTTCAGAAGCCTGAGGTCTGTAGGCAATGTTTGCATAGTATAGATAGGCAGTGTATCTGTGGCCACTCTTCTGTCCACTTCCCATCTTTGCCGTGCTGCTCCTTTAGCTGCTTGATCAGCCAGGTGATTACCACGTGCTTCTTCTGTGTCTAGTCTTCCATGGGCTTTTACCTTCAGTACTGCCACCTCAGCTGGAAGTTCCAATGCGTCCATCAGCTCTGCAATGGCTCCCCCATGCTTTACTGGGGTACCAGTGGCCGTAAGAAATCCTCTGGTCTTCCAAATTAAGCCAAAATCATGTGCTACTCCCAAGGCATATCTTGAATCCGTGTAAATGTTGACACGCAACCCTTCAGACAATTTGCAAGCCACAGTTAGGGCTATCAATTCAGCTTCTTGAGCGGACTTATTTGGTTGTAGGGCAGCTGCTTGTAACACTTGACATTCTGTGGTAACTGCATACCCAGTGTGATATTGCCCTTGTTCATCAGCAAATCTTGACCCATCCACAAATAATGTTTGGTCCGGGTTGAGTAGTGCAGCTTCATAGACAGTTGGTAGATGTGTAGTTTCCATTTTCATTTGTTCAAAGCAATCATGAGGGATATCGAGGTCACAGTCTGTGGTGAGTGGATCCTCACAGGCTTCTGTATGGTACCTGGGGTACCCAGTTGTACAGTAATTAATAGTCTTTTTGTTGATTCTCGTAGAAGTCAGTTGTTCTGGGGTCATTTGACTCCAGGTTTTGGCCATCGGGCCTAGGTCTTTCCACGAGATGTCGGGGGGTCTGGTGAGAGATATGTGTGGGATCGATGTTTCCCAATGGTGATAGAGATGTGTCACACTCTCTGGGAGGTGGACCAAGATAAGCATGGTACCTGTGAGGTCCCAAAACAAGTCAGTCAGGGTAATTTGGATTTCTTTGAGTTGGAATACTTCTGCCTCGTAATTCATATCAGGGCCTGGTTCATCCCTAATCCACAAAGTGCAATGAAGTAGGGCCATTGATTGTTCATCATGTGGAGGTGCAAGTGCAGGTAGTTGCAGATTTGTTAGAACTTCCGGGTTGATATCCAGGCTGTACCAGTGGTACACAATTCCCCCCTTGGGAAGTGGCAGAAGAGTGGCCGGGTTCAGGGTTAGGCATCTCTGAAGTTTTATGTTATCAGGTAAAAGCAATGAGGTTTGCAGGCGGAGGTGGCGTTGGGAGGAAAGGTGCTTGGGTTGAACTTGTTGCAGGATAGCAGTAATGTCATGGGGGGCCAACACGGTAAGGTGATGGCCAAGCACAAAGTCATTAGTCTTGTCCAGGAGGGCACTGGCGGCAAACACAGCACGGAGGCAAGAGGGGCTGCCCCTTGCAACAGGGTCAAGCATACAGGAAAAATAGCCAATGGGCCGTTGTCTGGACCCATGTTTCTGAGTAAGGACTCCGGAAGCATGTCCTGATTTTTCAGAGACAAACAAATTGAAAGAGAGTTGATAGTTGGGTAGGCCCAAGGCAGGAGCAGAGGCAATAGCTCTTTTCAGAGTATGGAAACAGTCAATAGTTTCTTCAGTGAGGTGAAAGGGCTCGCTTTGAAGTGCATCATAGAGAGGTTGCATGAGTTTGGATGCTTCAGGTATCCAAGACCTGCAGTATGTGATGAGACCCAAGAAAGCATGAAGGGAGTGATGGGTTGTAGGTAATGGGAGTTGCAGGATAGCTTGCACCCGTTGTGAGGTTAGATGTTTGGTGCCATGGGAAAGGCAGTGTCCCAAGAAGACCACAGAGGGCCGGCACCATTGTAGCTTTGATTTGAGGCCTTGCACCCGGCAGCAGCGAGGAAACATAAGAGATCTTCTGAGTCACGTTCTGCAATTAGCAAATCAGGAGCACAGAGTAGAAGGTCATCAACATATTGTAGTAAAACAACATCGAGATGTGATTTCTGCCAGGGATCCAGAACCAGAGACATGGCATGAGCAAACTGTGTTGGGGAGTTCTGCGCTCCCTGGGGCATAACAGTCCAAGTATATTGTTGTCCTTCATGTGTGAAGGCGAAGAGAAAACGGCAGGAGGGATCAAGGGGAACACTGAAAAAGGCATTAGCCAGATCCACAACAGTAAAAATTGTTGAAGTTGGTGGCACTTGGGACAAAAGGGTATGAGGGTTTGGAACAATAGCAGTGTCCTTTATGGTTACCTCGTTAACAGCACGGAGGTCCTGTACCATACGGTATTGGTCGGGTTGACCCTTAACAGTTCGCTTTTTAACAGGGAAGAGAGGGGTGTTGCATGGAGATGTACACTTGGTGAGGGCACCTTTTGCAAGCAGGGTCTCAACTTGCTTGGTGATGGCTTCAGCTTGTGCTGGCTTCAGAGGATACTGAGGTCTACGAGGAGGGAGTGCACCAGGCAGGAGCTGGACCAGGACTGGGGGTACATGTAAGCGTCCAATATCATCCGGGCCGGTGGACCAAAGTTCTTGGGGGATACGATCCAGGGCACTGGGGGTGTGTGTGACCCGTGCATTCCCTGTATTGTCAGTTAGATTCAACAAAATTGGGAGTGAGCAGAGTACAGAAGTATCTTTCTGCGATAAGGGGGTTGTCAACTCAACCTGTCCATCAGCAGTAAAGGTAATGGAAGCCTGGAGCCGAGAGAGAACATCGGCACCTAGGAGGTTAATGGGGCAGGTGGAGGAAACAACAAAACGGGACAGGATATGTGAGCCTACATGTAAGAGCTTGGTGAGGGGGTTACTGCGTGGTGTACCATCCACCCCAACACAGGAGACATCAGTGTCAGATAGGAAGGAAGGGTCTGGCAGGTCTTGTTCCCTAAGGACACTACGGGCTGCACCTGTGTCAACTAAAAAGGTGGTTGGGTGACCCTCCACGGGGAGAACTACAGTAGCTAAAGGTCCTCCTCCATCCCCCGCAGACACTGCCATGGCAGGGGTTGCTGACACAGGCTTGCCAGTTACCTATTGTAATAAATCTAGGTGGGCTTGATCCGGTCCCTGGTACCGGCGGGAGGTGGAGGGAGGGTTAGCAGTATGCATGGGTGGGCGGGATGGACGGAGGGCATGGCGGGGATGAGGTGGGTTGTCTTGGAGGTCATCAGTATCATACCCTTCAGCGGAGGGCGAGGTGTATGCACGGGCTTCTGCTGCGGGGAGCCGGGCTTGGGAATACTCAGGAGGCGGAGGGGGAGGAGGTGGAGGAGGTAACTGAGGCAACTGTGGATGGGGTAGGGCAGGGAGATAACCGGTGGAGGGGAAACTGTAACTGGTGACATGTGGATTTTGGTACCGGGGAGTCTGTTGGCGGAACACTCTAGGGTGTGGGCAATCTCTTCTAAAGTGACCTGGCTGATTACAATTAAAGCAGGTCCGGATTGTCGTGACAGACCGGTCACGGGAGAAAGGAATTGGTGCAGGCAGTGTCTGGGGGGGCTGGGTGTACTGTTGGGGAAACATCTGAGGACCCTGGCTTGGACCAGCGAATGGGGTGGAGGTAGCATACATCAGAGGACTGGGTCTACGTTGTGTAGGCAGCAAAACAGATTCTAAGCCCTTGGCAACCAGCAAAAGAGTGTCCAGTGGAATAATTCTATACTCAGGCCGAGCTAAGATTAACCCCTTACGGATGTGTTCTCTAAGCCCTGCCACAAAGGCTGCAGATAACATCTGGGTATGTGCTTTGTTGTAAGTACTAAACCCTAAGTCTGAAAAAGTCTGAGTCAACCTAGAGTGATACTTCTCAACTGTCTCAAGTTTGTCCTGTAAAATGTCATTAATACAAGTAGCCTGATCTGCTAGTTTATCCTGTGCCCAAGCTCGAAGCTGTTCACAAAAGACTTCACCAGAACGAAAGTCAGTATCAGAAGTAAGTGGAGCGTCATTAAAACTCCGTTCCATGATTGGCCAGTATGCATCACCGGCTTTGATTTCACATAGACTAATAAGATCCCGCCAAGCAGCGGAGTACGTTTTACGGATCTGAGCCATCCGGCGGAAAAAGGGCATAGGGTGTTTTTCAGGATCGGGGAGTGAGGTCACAAGGGTAGCAGCTTGGGAAGGGTTAAAGGTAACATACATAGGCGGCGCTCCATCCGCCCCATGGTTGATCGGGATGTAACCTTGAGGGATAGTGTGCTGTTGGGGGAGCCTGTGCACCCCCACCTGGGGTGAGTTCTGGTCAACCACTACAACCTCTTCGGGCAACACTGGGCCACGGCGGAGGGTAGCCTCAGGGGTAGCTGTAGCGGGGACAACAGGGAGGGCTGTGGTGGGAAACCCGAGGCCTGGGGGGAGGCACCCATCGCATAGGGCTGGTCAGATGTCCCAGACACCTCGGATCCAACCACCATGATTGGGTAACTTGGACTGGCGGGAGGGACACGAGGGACCAAAGCCGTGGAAGGGGCTGTCACAGGGGCCGGGTGGATTGGGCGTGAAACTGTATTTAGGACATGTGCAAGGGCGGAGATTGGATCGGAGGGCTCGGGGACTTCGGCAGGAGATAAGGGTGGGGTCGGAGGTTCAGGGGGAGGAGGAGGAGGAGGAGGAGGTACGTCAATGGGAGGTGGTACGGGGGTCGCGGAAGTAACTAGGGAAGTAACAGCAGTGAAGAGGGCGGATATTGAGCCGGACAGGTCATTGGTCATGTGTGTGTCAGGGGTCATGGGGGAAAGGGTCGGAGGGACGGGACCAAGGGCCTGTGTCAGGGTCGGGGGGGCAGGGATGTCGGGGGGTGGTGACAGGGGAAAAGAGGCCGGGGGGATGGTGACGGGAGGCTGGGTTAGGGTGGTGAGGGCGGAGATCAGGGACGGCAAATCGGCCGCGGGAATAGGAGGCAACAAGGCAGAGGGGGCTGGGGTTTCAGGAGGAGGTAACGTTGGAGGAGGAGTAAGAGGGGTGACGGCAATGGGTTGGGTTAGGGCGGTGAGGGCGGAGATCAGGGACGGCAAATCGGCCGCGGGAATAGGAGGCACCAAGGCAGAGGGGGCTGGGGCTTCAGGAGGAGGTAACGTTGGAGGAGGAGTGGGAGGATCCTTGAGGATGGGAGGGGTAACTGTGGATAGGGGGCCGGAGGTAAAGGAACCGGGACTAACGGGCTGAACAAGATTCATGAGAGCGGAGAGTAGGGACGGGGGATCTTTGGAAGATGAGGAGGAGGAGGAGAGGGGATGAGAAGGAGTGGGGGACAATGGAGGTGCAGGGCTAGGGGTCACGGGGTTTCCTGAGGATACCGGAGAGGGAGGGTCGACCGGGGGACAGGGGTCCGGGGAGACAGGGTCGGTTGGGTAGGTAGGAGCGGGGGGTGTAGGACGTAGGACGGACGGAGAGGGAGAAGGAGCGGGGACTACTAGGGAAGGGGTACTCAAAGTGGAGAGGGACTGGGAGGAGGAGGCGGATGGAACTTCCATGGTCGAGGCGGGAATAGTCGGGGCAGTGCTCGGGGTAAGGACTGGCGCTGGGAAAGGTAACGGAGGGCATGGAGGTGGGGGGGCTCCGATGGACATGGCGGGACGATGGTTGAAAGAGGGGGTCTGGTCACAGGGGGGTTGGGGCATGGGAGTGGGTGGGAACGAGTGATGTGACACTGGGAAATAGTAAGCTCCGTCTACACCGAGTACAGGACATAGGGGAGTGGGGGCTGTAGGCACACCCCCGGGGGGTGGGGTCTGAGCTGTGACGGGAGAAGCAGGGCGGGAATTTACTGTTGCGCTCTGGGCGCCATCATAGGGTGGTGGCCGTGGAACAATGGAAACAACATCATCATTGTGAACACTCCTATGGTAAACATGCACAATTTGCCCTTCAAATTCCAACTCTTCCTCGACCCATCCTTCCCGTTTCAAACCTCTGGCTACACGATACCAAGCCTCTGCAACCTTTGTCAGTCCGTTATCCAACAATAAACCTTCCTTATCTATGAGTAGCTTTCTCCAAAACTCCGGTTGCAATCTCCCACTGGGTAACATCTGAAAGCCACACACCTTAGCAATCTTTTTAAGTTTCATCATAGCATCTTCCCCTGCCCTTTCTTTCACAATATCACAAGCCAATAAGCCTTTAGCAGGTCTAGCATGTTCCTGCCCCATCTTGACCAAACAAAGCGTGCCACTCGTTAAAGACAGATGATAGATAGAGGAGGTATAAGAAAGGAGGGGAGAAGGAGTGTCTACAGTGCTCGACTGCCACGAGAACTTGAGCCCCGTGCGTCTTCCCCAAACGTAGACTAGTCACGGAGATCCGCCCACCCGGGGTGGTGGTCACGGACGGGAGCGAATGAGCGTGGGTGACTAACACAGCTCTGGGCAACAGGCACAGGAGAGATAAAGCACAAAAGAAAAGATGAACGTGGCTGCGCTAATGAGAAGACATTTGCAAAAATCACAAACATATAAATGAGCATAGACTCCGGAGTCCAGAACTAACCACACAATACACACGCACACACCAAGGGTACCCACACTGTAACAACAATTAAACAAGAACCACAGGATGACAGAGAGAAAAATGGCCATGTACATGTTAATGGCACCAGTACTGAATAAACGAAGTATAGCAATCCTCAGCCTTCACCCACCAGGCTGGTCCCAGTATAACACAAGTATTAATGAGAGCACAGTAATAAACAAACAAAATCCCAGCCCCACCGGCTGTAATGCGTTCCCTGCCCGCTAGGCAGTCAAGCTAACTTAAAATCCCAGCCCCTCCGGCTGTAAAATCCCAGCCCCACCGGCTGTAATGCGTTCCCTGCCCGCTAGGCAGTCAAGCTAACTTAAAATCCCAGCCCCACCGGCTGTAATGCGTTCCCTGCCCGCCAGGCAGTCAAGCTAACTTAAAATCCCAGCCCCACCGGCTGTAAAATCCCAGCCCCACCGGCTGTAACGCGTTCCCTGCCCGCTAGGCAGTCAAGCTATCGTCTTTTAAAAAGGGGGAAAACACACACTCCGGCCGACACTCACATTCAAACAAATACAGGAGGCAGATAGACAATCGACAGGTTCACCTTAAAAGGCACACCGGATGAGTTAATTACCTGTCTCTAGTAGCCTTCTGGAAGCCGGAAGTGGACTCGGAGACAGACCGACACAAAACAGGAGAATAACACAGGCAACGGCTGTATTATGGAGGTGATCAGGCTCCGCTTGTCCCACTTTCCAGAGGTCCGCTCCGGTCCGTTGGTTCCGAACCGGCCCTCCGGTGGCCCCACGTTGGGCGCCAATTGAAATGGAAAAATCAATTAAAGTATTGATTATTTCTTTGTGTATCTGCCCCTGGCCAAATCAATGAAACATGCGTGCACGCTCCCTGAAGTAATTCACACCAGACACAGGTTCCAGGTTGTTGAATAACTTGAGGAAAGTTTATTCAGAGGGGACGGCAAGTCCCTTTTAAAGCAAAATTACATCATAAGCATTGTCAGAGATAACATGGAATAATGCATCAATAATTGGTTAGGTGTTAAGTGGTTGCTCTAATGCTCTGCCTACTGTAGGTGATGTCACCGGGACCATGAGGGTCTCCCACGGTTTCCCGGCGCCATCTTGGTGCACGAGGTAGTTAGTCGATGTTAGGAAGGAGAAAGGGAAGGGAGGGGGAAAAGAGCAAGAAGCTTCTAGCAGCCATCTTAATTATAACGTGTGTGCTTAACTATATATATATATATCGTGAAATGAGTAAATAGACATTTTTCACTAACTAGGAAATATGTGTAGACCTTATTTCCACAACATCCACTACAAAACCAAAGACTCTGCATTCACTGCACACATTACATACACTGAACAAAATTATAAACACAACCATTTTGTTTTTGCCCCCATTTTTCATGAGCTTAACTCGAAGATCTAAGACATTTTCTATGTACACAAAAGTCCTATTTCTCTCAAATATTGTTCACAAATATGTCTAAATCTGTGTTAGTGAGCACTTCTCCTTTGCCCAGATAATCCATCCACCTCACAGGTGTGGCATATCAAGATGCTGATTAGACAGCATGATTATTGCACAGGTGTGCCTTAGGCTGGCCACAATAAAAGGCCACTCTAAAATGTGCATTTTTACTGTTTTTTTGGGGGGGGAGGTCCAGAGTATTTCAGGGGGATCCAAAAACCAGTCAGTATCTGGTGTGACCACGATTTGACCCACACAGTGCAACATATCTCCTTCGCATAGAGTTGATCAGGTTGTTAATTGTGGCCTGTGGAATGTTGTTCCACTCCTCTTCAATGGCTGTGCAAAGTTGCTGGATATTGGCAGGACACGGAACACGGGGCCAATCCAGAGCACCCCAAACATGCTCTACGGGGTACATGTCCAGGGAGTATGCTGGCCATGCAAGAACTTGGATGTTTTCAGTTTCCAGAAATTGTGTACAGATCCTTGCAACATTGGGCCGTGCATATCATGCTGCAACATGAGGTGATGGTCATGGATGAATGGCACAACAATGGGCCTCAGGATCTCATCACTGTATCTCTGTGCATTCAAAATGCCATCAATAAAATGCACCTGTGTTCGTTATCATACGCCTGCCCATACCATAATCCCACCGCCACCCTGGGCCACTCAATCCACAGCGTTGACATCAGCAAACGGCTCACCCACACAATGCCATACACGCTGTCTGCCATCTGCCCTGTATAGTAAAAAACTGGGATTCATCCGTGATTGTGCCAGACACAATCGAATGTAAGCATTTGCCCACTCAAGTCGGTTACGATGACGAACTGCAGTCAGGTCGAGACCATGATGAGGATGACAAGCATGCAGACAATTTGTGCAGAAATTCTTTGGTTATGCAAACCGATTGATGCAGCAGCTGATCAGGTGGCTGGTCTCAGACGATCGTGGAGGTGAAGATGCTCGATGTGGACGTCCTGGGCTGGTGTGGTTACATGTAGTATGCAGTTGTGAGGCCGGGGGGTGCCTGAGTTTAGTCATGCCTAGGCAGTGGCGTCTCTAGGATTCATTTTTAGGGGGGGCACATGGTGGGCCAGGGACAAAAGTAGGGGGGCATATTTAACCCCGCCCTCACCGCAGTTTGACCACGCCCAGGCAACATGTTAAGCCCCACCCCCGACACAATGTGTTTTTTTGTTTTTTTTAATAATCCCTGGTGGAGAATTCATTATTTTCCACCAAGGATTATAAAAAAACAAACACATTTCCCTTGATACAGTCCATACACACACACACAGACTGCTGAGTCCATACACACACAGACACAAACACAGACTGCTGAGTCCATACACACACACACACATACACACACAGACTGCTGAGTCCATACACACACAGACTACTGAGTCCATACACACACACTGCTAAGTCCGTACACACACACAGACTGCTGAGTCCATACAAACACAGACACATAGACTGCTGAGTCCCTACACACACACAGACTGCTGAGTCCACACACACACACACACACAGAGACTGCTGAGTCCAAACACACACACACAGACTGCTGAGTACATACACACACAGACTGCTGAGTCCATACACACACACATTCATACAGACTGCTGCGTCCATACACACACACACACAGAGACTACTGAGTCCATACACACACAGACTGGTGAGTCCATACAAACACATAGACTGCTGAGTCCCTACACACACAGACTGCTGAGTCCATACAAACACAGACACATAGACTGCTGAGTCCCTACACACACACAGACTGCTGAGTCCACACACACACACACACACAGAGACTGCTGAGTCCAAATACACACACACAGACTGCTGAGTACATACACACACAGACTGCTGAGTCCATACACACACACATACATACAGACTGCTGCGTCCATACACACACACACACAGAGACTTACTGAGTCCATACATGATCACAGTCCCCAAGACACTACTACAGGACTGCTGGAGTCCACACACACACACACACACACACACACACACACACAGAGACTGCTGAGTCCAAACACACACACACAGACTGCTGAGTACATACACACACAGACTGCTGAGTCCATACACACACACATACATACAGACTGCTGCGTCCATACACACACACACACAGAGACTACTGAGTCCATACACACACAGACTGCTGAGTCCCTACACACATAGACTGCTGGGTCCCTACACACACGGACTGCTGAGTCCATACACATAGACAGACTGCTGAGTCCATACACACATAGACAGACTGCTGAGTCCATACACAGACATACATACTGCTGAGTCCATACACACACACACACACAGATTGCTGAGTCCAAACGCACACACACACACAGACTGCTGAGTCCATACACACACACACACAGACTGCTGAGTCCATACACACACAAACACAGACTGCTGAGTTCATACACACATACAGACTGCTGAGTCAGTACACACATATAAACTGCTGAGTCCATACACACATACAGACTGCTGAGTCCATATACACACAGTGCTGAGTCCATACACACAGATTACTGAGTCCATACACACAGATAGACTGCTGAGTCCATACACAGACAGACTGCTGAGTTCATACACACACACAGGCTGCTGAGTCCATACACACACACACACTGCTGAGTCCATACACACACACAAAAGACAGCGAGTCCATACACACACAGAGACTGCTGAGTATACAAACAGACACGCCGTTGCTGAGTCATACACACACACACACACACACACACACACACAGACTGCACAGTCCAAACACACACACACAGACACAGGTCCATACACAAACACAGACTGCTGAGTTCATACGCACGCCCACAGACACTGAGTCCATACCCCTGCATATAAACTGCTGAGGTCCAGCGCACGCCACAGACTGCTGTTCATATACACACACACAGACTGCTGAGTCCATACACACAGACAGACTGCTGAGTCCATACACACAGACTGCTGAGTCCATTCACACACACTGCTGAGTTCATACACACATACAGACTGCTGAGTCATACACACAGTGCTGAGTCCATACACACACTGCTGAGTCATACACACATACACAACGAGTCCACATACACACACACACACTGCTGGGTCCATACACACGAACGAACTGCTGATCCCATACACACACTGCAGTCCATACACGAACTGCTGGAGTCCATACACACGCTGAGTTCATGCACACAGACTGCTGAGTTCATACACACACACACTGCCGAGTCCATACACACAGACTGCTGAGTTCATACACACACTGCTGAGTCCATACACACACACACTCACTGCTGAGTCCATACAAACACAGACACATAGACTGCTGAGTCCACACACACACTGCTGAGTCCATACACGCAGACAGACAGACTGCTGGGTCCATACACACACACACTGCTGAGTTCATACACATACACTCACTGCTGAGTCCATACACACAGCCTGCTGAGTCCATAAACACAGACTGCTGTGCCCATACACACACACTCACTGCTGAGTCTATACACACAGACTGCTGAGTCCAAACACACACACACACCGATTGTTGAGTCCACACACACACAGAGAGACTGCTGAGTCCACACACACACACACTGTTGAGTCCACACACACAGACTGCTGAGTCCATACACACATACAGACTGCTGAGTCCATACACACAGACTGCTGAGTCTATACACACACACTGCTGAGTTCATACACACACACACACTGCTGAGTCCATACACACACAGAGACTGCTGAGTCCAAACACACACACACACTCTGTTGAGTCAACACACACAGAAACACACACAGAGACTGCTGAGTCCATACACACAGACTGCTGGGTCCATACACACACTGCTGAGTTCATACACATACACTCACTGCTGAGTCCATTCACACAGACTGCTGAGTCCATACACACACACTCACTGCTGAGTCCATACACACAGACTGCAGCATTCATACACACTGTTGAGTCTATACACACACACACACACACAGACTGCTGAGTCCATACACACACACACACTACTGGGTCCATACACACACACTCTGCTGAGTCCATACACACAGACAGACTGCTGAGTCCATACACACGCACACTGCTGAGGTCATACACACACACACAGACTGCTGAGTCCATACACACACACACAGACTGCTGAGTTCATACACACACACTCACTGCTGAGTCCATACACACACACTGCTGAGTTCATACACACTGCTGAGTCCATACACACATATTGTTGAGTCCATACACACACACTCACTGCTGAGTCCATACAAACACAGACACATACAGACTGCTGAGTCCATACACAGACACACACACACACACACACACACAGAGACTGCGGAATCCATACACACACAGACTGAGTCCACACACACACACTGCTGAGTCCATACACACACACACAGACTACTGAGTCCATACACAAACACAGACTGCCGAGTCCATACACACATACAGACTGCTGAGTCCATACACACATACTGCTGAGTCCATACACACACACACACACTGCTGAGTTCATACACACATACAAATTGCTGAGTCCATACACAGAGGCTGCTGAGTTCATACACACACACACAAGCTTCCTCACTAGCAGACAGACAGACACAAACAGACAGAGACAGAGATACACACACACTTGAGCATATCAAGCCTACCTGTTGCTGGGGGTCATACAGCCATCTTCTTGCCTTTCCAGCAGCAGCATGGTCTGCTGCTTAACGGCAGGGCGGGTCTTCGTTTGGGCACACAGCCTTGCCAGGGAGCCTGTCAGTGCTCCCTCCGGCCACAGAGAGCCCCCAGCACCGTTCCAGCTGAGCTCCTCTGCCCTGCATTCTCTCCCCTGGGCTGTAACACACTCACACACTGTTACAGCCCGAGGGAATAGAATGTAAGAACATGGCCAGCAAGTTGCTGGCATTTG
>OW240912.1:328711213-328742489 GCA_933207985.1 Pelobates cultripes | reverse complement strand
CTATCCGTTATTTTCATAGTGGATTTTCCCTGTTTCTTTTTTTATCTAACTGCATGGTTTACATCTGTTTAGGGAAACGTTTGAACCCCTTCCCTCGAGCCTGATAAGGGAATTTATTATGATTTTTTTTCTTTTGCACAGAGAACCAAGTAAATGTTTGTATGTTTGTTAGTTAGTTTGTTATGTATTTGATTGTTTAATAAAATTGTAATAGTCTTAAGATAAATAAAAGAATGAAACAGAAATAAAGCGGATAAGGATAGAGAGTGAAAGAGAAATTGAACAAAACATATGATGATTTGGTATTTGATAACTTCATTTACGATTACTTAAGAAATGAAATAACTAATACCATATTCTGATGTGCAAAAAAGAAAAAAATATATATATACGGTACCCCGGCTGGGTACCTCCACCAAGGACCGCTTCCTAGCTCGAACAGGGGACAAACCTCAGCACTCGTGCCCCAAGTTGCCGTGACTTGATTGGGTTCCTGGAACCACTCAGTCCTGGAGCCGAATGGGGAACTCGCTCTATCCACTCCCAGGCACTGGCCGACACTCAATCTTGGGAGCTCTAGTCCTTACAAGGACTTTCCCTGTTAAATCCTGCACACTGGAACAAGCTGGAGTAGTGATTAGCACTTTCCCCTTCCACTAACCAGACGACACATAGTTCTGGGAGTACAAGCTGGAATGCTTTAATCTAGCCAGATGGCCTGCTTTTATACATCTATGGACACAGTCAAACATGCCTATGACACTCACACACAAAACAGGGTATTCCCTCCCCTGTGCCTGGGAGATAATTGAGTCAGGAACTGTACAAACTCAATTATCTCCAGGTACAGAAAAACATACAATTTACAAGCACCCCAAAAGTACCTTTAAAACCCATGAAAACTCCACAGAAGTTACATCCCCTGATATCCCCGATCTGGGTGACCAACATATCCAAAAACCACCCAGATCGGTTCAGGGGTTCGAGATTTCCATGGAAGTCAATTATTTGACCGACCGCACACATGGTCCTATGACCGAAACAGTTCCATGAAATCAGGGCTAACGATTGGTCAACTTAAAATTAACATAAGTAACATAAAAATTTATAAAATACCGAACTTAGTCTCTATTTGAACCGTAGAGCTTGTTCCCCTCATCCAGACGAACGATTCCACCGAACAGTGTCCTTCTAGGATCTACTGAACCGAATGCAGGCAATGATGATCCAGTGGTGTTCAGGAGTTTCAATGTCCGATTTTAGATCCATGAACTTGACCAAACACTGCTGCCGTTCATGAGAACAAGATGGCCGCCACCACGTGGTCGTTCTTACGAATTGCGGCCACCCAGACAAACAGAACACTGAGGTGAGAACCATTCCAAGGTGTTAATAAGGGTTAACAAGCTCCAGGGTCTACAGGTTTACATGGATGTAAACATCAAACAATTGTACAGCCTGGTCAACTGCTAAGAAGTATTCATTAATACATAAAAAATGTGGATGACGCACAAAAAAGTTTCAAAATTAGCGCTAAATCAAAATGAGAAAAAATTTATATAAAAGAAAACTTTTAAAAAATTAGCAATGACACTCGGTACACCAAGGATGCACCCAGCGGGGAAGTCCAAACCTTGATACAAAATGGGAAAAAGTATCTATACAAAAACAACAAACAGGCACTCACCATGAATAATAGGGAAAGGATTTATTATAGGTACCACAATCCACAGCATAGGGGGGAAACAGAGAGCATTTAACCTAACTCATAACGTGTTTTGGGCCTGCTGGTCTTTAATCACAGGATTCATGATCCTATGATTGTGGTGGAATAAAGTTTAGCTTATTTTTTGAGTGTAACCACCCTGAGAAAAAAGACAAAATGCAAAATATTCTCTGCATTACTTTGTACTATATATATATATATATATATATATATATATATATTTATATATTTATATATATATATATATATATATATATATATATATATATATATATATATATTATGGAAGAGATGATAATAGTTTTGAAGTGCATGTAGAGTACAAACTTTGTTTAGGGGTACAGTGGGCTTTAGGGGTAAAACGACACTCCTGGTGTACAATCATATTCTAAGGGGTAACACATTTACTGGAAGGGTGCACACCAAATGTGACAGGATTGTTATGTCATACTATTAATGGGCTAAAATAGCTCTTTAAACTGAAAATAATTTGATATAGAAAAAAATCCAAACATATAAGAGTCCACAATTATGTTTAAGCCTTAAAATAACAACAACAAAAAAACAAAATATAATAAAATATATACATTTCTAATTGTTTAATTTAATGTTAAATTTCTTCCTTTATAATATTGTAAAACACTGCAGAATACGTTGGCGCTATATAAATGCCAATAATAACAACAAAATGGACTGAATATTAATAACTAATCTTATGGGTAATTGCTGAATAGGGAGGTCTCAGACCAGTATGACATCACCCAGGCCATATCTTTAAAGGGACACTTCACTGGCCAATTACAAAACAAAAATATCACTGTTTAGTAGATATACCTCAATGAAAACAGGCATGCATTATGATTTGTTTTTATCTCTGGTATATCTGAAAAAAACTTGTAAAAATTGCAGACTCTCTGTGTTTGTCCAATCACAAACTTCCCGATGCTGCTTAATGAGAAGTCTTTGCAAGTCAGGTTTTCTGAGCAATTGCTTGTATCAACTGAGCTGAATTAGCAGGAATGAACAGGACCAGTTGTCTGATTGACAGTCAGGGGGTGTACCAAGGTTCATTTTTATTAAATTCTGCACTTTTTTTTTTATAAAATACACTTTACCCAGAAAGCAATCAGAATGTCCCTTTAAGCAACTTGCAATTGCTAAATTATTTCACTCTATTTCCAAATCTGTAATAAATAATAATAAAAAAAGCTTGCAATTGAATAGAAATTATATTTCACAGAGATAAAAAAAAAGAAAAATAAGCTATTTGTTTTTATACTATTCTGTCCCTATCACAAAGCAAAGGACAACGTTTTACTAATATTAGCTCTTAGTAAGCAGAGTCTAGTCTGAGGTTAAAAAATTACAAGATTTACTGAGTTGGAATGGTTAATATACTTAGATGACAATTAAGGCTCAAGTGTCAGATAAAGGGCTCATCCAGTCATTGTCTCCCTTAAACAAAGTAATTAGGATTTAAATCTGGCAGTTATTGACCCATGACAGAAGGGGCGAGTGGATTTCAAGGGGAAAAGATTTGGAACTTCAAATCTCATACACAAAAAAAAAGGGAAGCCTAAAGAAAAAAAAAATACAAATAAACAAACAAACACTACAACTAATACTAAAATACAGCGAACCACTGAATATTTTTCATAAAAAGCGGTAAAGGGTCACAAAAGGAGCATAATTTAACCACTTTGCTACTGAGTTCTTTAAGAGTTATACAACAAATTGTACAACTATTATATGAAACAAGGGATGAATAGTTAGCACAATCTATGGGGAGGGAAAGATAGCAAAGTTATATATAAAAACTATTCGACCTTAAGATCACAAATATTCCTAACTTTAGTACTGTTAAGGTATATGGAATATGGCAGCTACCCCAAGGCTTGTGTCTTTCGAAGCCTCTTAAATTCATACATAGATAAATGTGGAGGTAACCTTACCATTAACATGATATAAAATTATATACATTTACAAAATTGCATACAACAGCACATTGCAGGAGTGGTTAAAAAAATATCCAATGTAACTATTTTATAGCTCAGATATTCCAAATTTTCAGGCTGATTTAAAACACTTTAAAAATATATATATTTTTTTCTTTTTCTGAACACTGCCTTCCTTAGAGGGTCCATGGCTCACACAGAAATTTCTATTTACCAGGGCTAAATTTTCACTTTATTGGTATGGGGATAAACACTCCGGTGTATTTGTGTACTCAAATGAGAAAAGAACAGGTTTGACCATATGAAACTCAAATGTAAAGAATCTGCCCTTTGAGTGTTAAGGGAATTACTAAATATATCATTAAGGCTAATGTGGAGGGCAAGTCTACTAGCCATACAGGCCAGTGAATGTGCAGAGACCTCTGTGTTTGTGTACGCATTGTAGGATACTCATGGTAGAATGAAATAAGGAAATTACAGAAATAACCCAATAAGACAAAAACAGGATACAAACTTACTTTTATTTCCATTTGTTTGTCAAGTGCTAGTTACTTTTTATTTGGAAAATAATTAAAGGACCACTATAGTCACCCAGACCACTTCAGCTCAATGAAGTGGTCTGGGTGCCAGGTCCCCCAGGTTTTAACCCTGCAGCTGTAAACATAGCAGTTTTAGAGAAACTGCTATGTTTACATTGCAGGGTTAATCCAGCCTCTAGTGGCTGTCTTCTTGACAGCCGCTAGAGGCGCTTTTGTGACGCTCAATGCGAAAATCGCATTGAGCATGAAGTACGTCCATAGGAAAGCATTGAGTAATGCTTTTCTATGGGCGGTTTGAATGTGCGCATGGCTCTGGCCGCGCATGCGCATTCGGCTCCACTCGGGAGCTGGCGTCGGAGTGGGAGGAGAGGTCACCAACGCCGAGGGAGCCCAGCCCTGGATTAAGGTAAGTGCAAATGTATACTCAACACCCAGGCACTGGATATCATTAGGAATATGCTATCCTGAATATTACCACAGACTGATCTTTTATATGGCTTCCTCATGAACACTGCTCTATACAGATACATTGGCCAACAAGCTAGGATTTTCACAAAGAATAGAACTGGTTTTATACATATTTTTTAATACTTAGTGCACTATGCACTCTAAGCTACGCTATAGCTTATTAACCTGCCCCAAACACTCAAAGCCAATCAATGTAGTCCAGGTTGGACAAAACTGACACTGATAACATGGAAGTGTAAATTCTGAATTATCAATGCAGCTGAGATGGGGTGTTCCCTGGGAGTCCTGGGAAGAGCATTTATTTATATCAAACTGTTCTTAAGTGGTTCAGTATTAAACCTGGTGATGTCATTAGGCGGCTTTAGGCAGAGAGCTGTCATGGTTATGTTTCTTATAGTGCCCCTTAACATGACTTTTCTCACATGGCATCCTCCATCCACTTTTTGTGTTGCTTTGCAGTACAGAAAAAAATCAGTGGAAACTCATCAGCTTTCTGGACCCCCATGGTCAATGCTGCTATTAAGCAACAATGTACTGTGTACATTGCCTACAGTCCTTTTAGCTCAATAGGAAGATAGCCTGCAGGTGGTGAACAGTGTGTGTGTGAAAAGATGGATGTGTGGGAATTTTTTGCAGAGCCCTATCAATTATTCTGAACTCCCCACTCTCAAATGTAGCATTGGTTTTGTTAAGTTACAGCAGGGCAGCAAATTGGTTGATGTTGAGATTGCACTTTTTTTATTTGCTGAAATGGAGAGCAAGAAAATTTAACTTTAGAGTGTTTGTCCTGCACTTAAATATCTGCATAGAGTTCTATACTGACAATTGATCAGACCAGAATGGCAATTCTCATATTTAATAACGCTAATTCTAGTCAGTTAACTGGGTGCATTTGGCGTCTGGTTGAAAACGAGTGCTTTTTGCATCTTAACCTTAGCGCTGCCCACGGCAAATAGTTAAACATTTTCAAATTTGGGCAGAGTTTAGTGCCCCAGCCTGGTTTTTAACAATCCAGATGTCAGCCTTCTGGCAGTATTTGATGAGTCGAATCAAATTCAGGTTCATTCTAAACAAACTTTGTAAAATCTGGACATTGTTAAAGGAACACTTCTGTACTTCTAATGTTTTAATATTCCTGCCCCTAGTGGTATTAAGTCCCCCGACCCCCACATTCAACATAGAAAGGGTCAAAAACCCTTTTTTACTTACCTTGTTCCAGTTGCAAGGTTCCCTCAAAGCTGCTTAACTCTCCTACCCCAGTGACCTCACAGAGAAGATAAGGCCTTCTCTATGATGGTCCAATCTGATGCTCCTTATTGAGGACCAAACTGCAAGAGGACAGGGACATCATCTCAATGAAGTGGTCTAGTTGACTACAGTGTTATTTTAAATAGTGTGAAACATGTCCATTGTGCAGCCCAAATGGCCCCATAAGCAACCAGATATGGTTTTGCCATAATTGGTAAGCGGCCATTTAAGCTTTAGTAAATTACCCTGTGGATCCATTTGCAATAATTTATCCTAGCACAATGTATAGATAATTCCCTCCTTATATCTTTTCAAAATTAAATGACACATACACTTTAAAATTGTTTAATTGCTGCCTACTTCTGCAATATTAATTTACCTACGCCCTACCAAAACAAGAAGTGGACTTTGTCTTATTGGTCATTGTTTTTCTTGAACTGACTATATCTCCAACAGACTGCATTTCCATGAACACCATATATACCGGTACATCTCTTTGCTGGCTGTGTGCATAAACTCATTACATTAACTTTCCCCCAACTGTTATTCAGTTGAGGAAATCAGTTCTGTCAACTGTTCTGGATGACATCCTGTCACCACTTAGTAAATGCCTTGTGTTTCTGGTTTTAACTGTGTCCTTCATATTCATGGTACAGATAATCACTACTACAGTCTGTTCCTGCTATATAAATAACTGGACTTGGTAAAGCTTTCATCACAACACATACATTTTGTGTATCCTTCTACCTCAAAATGTTTGCACTATGCACCCATACTGTGCCTCTGAAGGCATAGTTTCAAATCAAGGTGAACTTGATCTCTAAGTTGTATGCAGTTTTGTAGCTTGAAACGGAACCCTAGTGTAGTGGTTTCATAACTTTCTTTATGCCACTAAAGGGTGTCAATTTCCCTACTTGACCCCACAATGCTGCCACAATGCTGATGCCAACTGGGCACTAAATGTAATTAATTTAACCAGCAATAAGGACCAATTTATCATGCAGTTCTATTACATTACATTTCTGTGAATTTTCTTTTTTTCTTCTTTTTTTCTTTTTAATAAAAGCCAAATATTCAGCAGACTATATAGCCCCCATTACCAAATTTAATGATGTTTCCTCATTGCACTCCCCATTTATCAGTCCGTAACATGCCCACTTCCCATACTATCCTTCTCATCTCATCCCCCTCCTCCAAAACCATCCGTCTCACACCATTGAGGAGGATTTAGAACTCAATGATAAATGCACACATTCACTGACATGTAATATTAATGATGGACAAATACCCACTACTATCCAGTTTCACTGATATGCAAGTGCAGAAACTCACTCTAAGGAAATAACATTGTTTGCTTGTAGCCTTTACACACAAATGGGGTAAACATTGCACCTGGTGGAGGTTACCATATGTTCATCAGGATAGGCTATAGGGTTAGCTCCACACTCAGTGAGCGTATAACCCATGTGTCTAGTGTAGACTGAAAGTAGGGGGCCTGATAGGGAGAGGTATTGTTTGAGTGTCACGAGAGATGCAATATCGCTATTAGTCACTTAAAGATTTCTCTCCTGGACAATCACTACCTTCACTGACTGTACTAAGGTGAGCCTGAGCACATTCAGTGCACACTGGTATTGTATTAACCTTGGCCCTTGGAGTGGGACTTACAAGTGTGTGTTGATTATCTGTACTTCAGGTGAAGAAAGTGCAACTCGGTAAAGATGGCCTCTTCTCTGCCCTGAAAAAATAACCACTTGTAGTCTTGCAATGCATGTGGTTTAATGCCAAATCAGCACCTACATATTGAATTAAGATTGGATTCTTGGTTGCTGCTAATTGTAACAATTTGGAGAGTTCATTTTCCATGTTGCAGCACCCTTTTCACAGTATGTTGACAGGGTGTTACAGGCCTGCATGGTACACTACCACCACTGTTGCAGCACTATCATTTGAATAAGGTAGTGATTAAAATCTCCATGTTCTTTAATATCAAAGTTCTGGCCCAATTTACTAAATTATTTCATAGTCCATATCTTTCTGAAAACATATTATTATGCTGTCAACATATAAAAATAAACATATGTCAATTTGTCATCAATAATACTCATGATATCTGAAATATGTGGTCTGTTATTCTGATTGAAAAAGTTTTTCTTTCTAAGTACTTCATTCCAAGTATTTTTGACCTGTTTGATTATACACATTTGGACTGTGCCTTTAGAACCCTTCAGGCCTTCTCCCCAGCTACTGGACAGAACAGGAACAGGAGGTGGCTGCGCTTCTCCTTTGCTCTTGCCCCACCACTTGTCCCCTCGATTCCATTTAATCTCACTTTATCAGATCTCTCTCCCCTTATCTTGTTTCATCTTTATGCATATCTTCAACTGCTCTCTTTCTTCTGGCATTGTCTTACCTATCCTAAAAAGTCATCTCTTGACCAGTGTTCCCCATCTAACTACCTTCCCATATCTCTACTCCCTTTCTCTGTAACAATTTGTTTTTACCAGTCCAACATGCTTGCTCAACTCCAGCTCTCTCCTTGACCCTCTTCACTCTAGCTTCTGCCAACCCAATTCTACTGAGATTGTTTTTACTGAAGTAACTAATAATCTAATCGCGGGTAAATCCGAGGCCACAATTCCATACTAATTCTTCCCGACCTCTCTGCTGCCTTTTACACTGTGGATCATGCTCTCCTTGTGCAAACTCTTTGTTCTTTCCATCTCTGTGACACTGTCCTTTTGTGGTTCTCATCCTCTCTCTCCCAAATTCAGTGTCTCCTTTTCTAATAACACTTCCTCCCTATTACTGACTCAGTTGGAGTCCCCTACGGCCCTGTTCTAGGGTCCCCTCTTGCGTTCTCTTTACATTGTCTCTCTTGTCAAACGTATTAATTCCTTTGGATTTTTCTGCCACCTTTATGCCAATGGCACTTAGATAAATCTCTTCTCCCCTTTTCTCTTTCCTACTGTTCGTGTACATGCCACCAGTTACCTCTCTAACCTTTTTGATTGGATGTCCTCCTTGATGTTTAAAACTCATTCTCTCTAAGTCTGAGCTTCTTATCTTTCCTCCTCATAATACTAATTCTCCTCTTATTATTATTGCTATTTATATAGCGCCAACTTATTCTGCAGCACTTTACAATATTATGGAAGAAGGAAATTTAACAATAAAAGGAGACAATTAAAAAATGATACAAGAACAATAGGTAGATGAGGACTATGCTCAGATGAGCTTACACTCTTCCTGCAAGTGGGTGGTACACACATCAGTCCATCCTTGCAAGCTCGCTGTCTTGGTGTTATCTTCTGTGTTATGATTCTGGCCTCACCTTTACACCCTTTATCCAGTCTGTTGGCAAATTCTGTCAATTCCACCTAAAAACACACACAAGATTTTACTAAAACGCTTGTTCTTGTCTTTGTAATTTATTGCATTGATTACTGTAAATCTCTTCTGATTGGTCTCCCAGAAACAGTACTGCCTTGTTATAGTCTGTAATAAATGCTGCTGGCAGGTTTACTTGTTACACTTTGCCCCTCTGATTTTTTTTAATTTTTTTTTTATATTCTTTATTTTTGTTGTGCAAAAAGGTTTACAAACAGGCCTGTAGAGCCACGATAGCAGTAACAGGCAAATCAAGGCATTCGGTATCATGACATAGGATAGAACTGCACAATTTTAAATAAGTAAACAGTGTAATATAGTAACATAGGTCTCGGCAGAAGACAAGCAGGTATGAGTGGTACTAAACAGATATATAGACTGACATATGTGGTATTTAAAATAGAATAATAATAGCATGTTTCACAGGTATAATCAGCTTCTGATTTATATATTTGAATAGGATTGTAGATAAATGGGAAATCGTTTAGGTAATTTGCACATCAATCGACATGGTAAGCCTGTTGGTTAGGCATGAGCAGTGATATTAGGTCACAACCCGTGAAGCTGCTGGTCAAGGTTGCTCCATGTATAGGTAAATAGGAATGAAAAGCAAACAAACAAACATTAAAAAACCCGTATCTTTATGCCACTGGGTTGGGACAAAAATACAGATGTCACTGGAGACCGATACCACTGGGTAGGACAATGTGCAAAGAGTTTAAAAAGGAAAGTAGTAAATTAATCTAAGAAACTGTAGTACAATTGTGTTAACAGTTTCATTGCATTGTTTAAGCTGGTTGGTCCTGACCTCTAGTTGTCTGAGCTCTAGTTGTGTTATGGGAGCTGTGAATCCGGCAAGGCATTATCTAGTGCAATAATACCTGGCACTGACTGTGAGCTGCATCTCTGGTACCTGCTATACACGTGTAGGGTTAAGGTGTGTCGCTGAGCGTTTCACGTCGTAGTAGCTACTAGATCTTGTGCGGAAGATCCTAATGGGGAGATCTGATTGGGCTCTGTGGTGTTCTTTGAGGCCGTGAAGACCCTGGATGGTGAGGGGTGGGCCCTGTATCACGTAGTAGTTAAGCCCCTCTGTTAATTCTTACATTGGATACTTGTTCCTTATAGCATTCAATTCAAAATACTAACTCTTACCTTCACCTATAAAGCGCAACATATTTCTTCACTAATTCATAGCTTTGGCCTTTCTTGGTATCTCTGCTCTGCCGGTGACCTTGTCTGCTGCCCGTACCTTTACTGTTAACTCTCCCTTCCAAAACTTCTACCTACTCCCTTTAGACACTCTCCTAGTCTTCAATCATTTAAGAAGTCCCAAAGAATAGCCCATGGCCTTCAGAATAGCCTATGGTCTCCTGTAGTAATTTTTCAAAGCTATCTCTCTTAAACGTTCACTCTCCACTCTCACTTTTTGATTATGCGACTTCTTACCTTGTCACTTGGTTGCTATTCCCTATGCTACCTTTCCTATTGTGTTTTTATAAACCACCTCCTCTAGATTGTAAGCTCTTTCGAGCAGGGTCCTCATCAAACTACTGTTCCTGTAACATTTTGTAATTGTCACATTTATTGTTAAATTTCTCTTTTTATAATTTTGTAAAGCACTGCGGAATAAGTTAGCACTATATAAATTCCAACAAAGATATATATCATTATTATTAGCATTCATACAGGGCTAGCAAACTTACAATCTATAAGGATTTGAGGTAGGTGGACATATGCTGTTACTGAGGTGGTCTGAATGCGATTCAAACCTTGGTGAGTTTCCTGGTTTTAATGCAGTGGCATTATCACTGCTTTAACCTATTAAATGAGGCATTATTTTGAAAGAAAACTTATAAGAGGAACCCGAATGCAACTACTAGCTAGATTCCTGGTGAAATTGAATTGCTTTAGCAAAAAACAACGGCATTACAATTTTAATACAAAGATAAATTACCATCCACACTGATGAGAAAACCCTTTAAAATGTGTCCCTTCACAAAGCAGACCAGCAGTTAAATAAACTCACCATCTAAAGAAAACCAGCGAAGAGCAGTGAGCCCCATCTGCTGATGCTCTGAGGTAAGTACAAAAAAAAAAGATTACATTTAGACAGTAAAGGATTTGTAAAAAGATGCTGACTACATAGCAGAGATTCTAAGAACCAGGAAACCCAGAATCATTTTATCCTTGCTGTTTGGAAAATGGTGCTGTAATTGGGTGATTGGTCATGGAGACTCCTCGGTCCACTCATATTTTTTTTTTTCTCAAACCGTTTTTATTTGTAGAAGTTGTACAACGACATATTGAAGTGTGTCATCAAAGATATAAATCAAAATATCAAATATGATATTATACTGTAATAACAGACAAAAACACTGACATTTTAGGTCTACTTATTTTTATTATTAAGCATCGATTATACAGCTCCAGAGGATGATAGGGCATAACTTTTATGGCAAACTGCTAAATATATAAAATCTTTATCCCACCACATGTGGGGTAAAAGGAGAGGAGGTTACTTTTAAAGGACATTGTTAATAGAGACCTCTTCCCATGTTTCTTAGGTGGAAAAATAACTATTTTTTTACCCTCTTCAGTTACTCCCCCAACTTACTAAAAGTTAAGTAAATCTCTTTTTTTATGGAGTAGTGAGTGCAATGAGTGCATCAACAATGATTATACAGGAAAAGAAAGCATAGTGCATTAAGTTATCTATACTAAAAGTGCTATTTCATTATATTGCTAGATGTCTGTATACTGTGAATGAAACTATGTTATTCTCAAACGAGATGTGGCCAGTGTTTTATGGAGATGGATTTTTTGGCCCTTATATTCTAATTTTCACACATCCGAATCTGTTTCCACGTCAGCAAGCAAACATACCTGCACTTTAGAATGCTAACAAAAAATAGTGGGAATTGTCAACAAGGTAAAATAAAGCCACAGTGACTAATTAGGGACTAAAGGTTGGTCAGAAAAACAATACACGAAGTCACAAACAGAGGGTGGACGTTTCCCTGCAAGCAATCCTACAACTCCAAAAGAAACCAGTCTAGCAATGCAGCTGTCACTTTCTTATTTGTTCAGTAAGTTCCAGCTGCTATTTAATGTCACAGAACCTCAGGGCTCATTGCGCCAATCAAGTTCTGGGATCCTGCTAGTAGCAACTGTCTAAAGAATAGAATGCCTGCTTTGTTGGCTAGTTTTATCCTAACTGGGAACAAATTAAAAATAAACTAACAATAAATAATGCACCTTTACTTTAATAGATTATTTATTTGAATTAAAAAATGTTCTTATCTGAAAAAAAAGACTTTTCTTGTTTTCAAGTCTGACCAATACAGTTACAAGTGCTAACATATTTTTTTCAAACATACATTTTTGATATAGTATAGTGAAAACACTGCCCTGCAGGCTGCAGTATGTTTAATAAATATACTGCTGGATAAAAATCAGTAAATTAATCATGACCGTTCTTTTGTGTCACTTTAATTAACTTATAAGCCAAAACTGCATACTAAGAGTACCTAGGACCAGGGTGTTAGATTAAGGGACACTCCTAGAGGACTCTGTTTTGTGTGGAGGAGTTTGAGTGTTGTGTGAGTGATTATTGTGTGTGCAGTGTCTGAGTGTGTGTTTCGCCTCCCTCTTACATATGTTTTCCTGGTGGTCCAGTGGAGACTCAGTACAAGCAGAATTGCTGGAAGTCCAGTGGCTGTTGTGGTCTACACCAATATTGGGTAACTCAGAGCACTGGCTGTGTAGATCTAAGACATTGAGAAGCACTGGGGAACAATGAGGGAGCTCTTAAAGCAATCTGCACTTGATACAGGTGCACACCAGAAAGCTCCCTCAAGCAAGGAGATCTTCTAATCTACCTGTCAGATCAGGGAGGGCCCCCTCACAGGCATATCTCCAGTGTGGGCTCTGGGCACCTACCTATTCTGGGTAATCTGACTCTGGTATAGGGTGATAACCTCTGCCACACAATTAATTATAGCCTGCTGCTGGTGGATGGTTATTGCAATGGGGTTAAAACCAGCCACCTAGCCACCTATCCTGCATTTGACTGAAAGATGGAGTGTGTGTGAATAATTGTTGGGCTATTATCTGATCATACATACTACCAAAATCATAAAGACCCCACCAAAGACTACACAACAGACCTCAGTTATTTAATTAAATAGTTTCTAAAACACTCAGAACCAGAACTAAAGCAGCTCATGTCCAGCAATTCCTTCAACCCATTACCAAAAATTCATAAACCCCAGCAGACCTATAATAACAGTCAGGAATACACTTACATGAACAGATTGGGGTTCTAGTGGACAAAAATCTTAAAGCATCTGCTCAAGAAAAAAAAGGCTTCATACAAGATGTTGCATACTTCTTCAGGAAATTAAGCCAGGTTGTGCAGCTTTTACACAATACCGAACTTGTAACCATTGGTATGGAATTCATGTACACACATAAAGATGGATTGATGCCTGTTTTTATTTTCTCTTAATTCATAACTACCGCCAAAAGTATAGACCCAAGTCATCACAAAACTGATAGAGCTCATTCTCACCATAATGACTACAGTTTCAACAAAAACATATACTTACAAACAATGGGTATTGCTATGGAAACTAAAATGGCAATATGTCAATCTGTTTATGGCTAAACTATAAAATAAATTTCTTGAAACACAAAACTACAAATCTTACAAATACTATCGCTACATCAATGATACATCATTTAGACATAAGGACAAGAAAATAAACTAAAGTAATTTAATGACTCTTCATTTTTTTCCATCCATCAAATGGCACTCTCAACAAATCTGTGCGCAGAAAACCCACAGATAGATGCAGCAACTTACTCACTTTGCAAACTTTGTCAGTATATCTGCGCAAATAACATAGCCACTCACAGCAGTAAAACATATAACAAAGGATCATTTCCCTGTACATTAAGAATGTTGTATACATAAATAATAATTATTATTATTATTTATATATAGCCAAAATATTCTGCAGTGCTTTACAATTATAAAATGGGGGTATTTACATACGGAATATAACAGACAAAAGGTGAAGAAGGTCCTGCTTTAACAATATTACAATCTATGAATGAATGCAGGAAATGCAACAAGAGGTGTTAGTGATGTTACCATTGAGTGGGTGAGACCATCCAATGATTAAATAAAAGAATGAACACACACAGATCACACTCTATAACAAAATACAAAGATGATAATTACTCTTTGCCACTTAGACACCACTTCCCGCAGAAAGACCAGTCCGTTCTGGACCTTAAAATCAAAATACTCAAAGGGAAATTAAAAAATACAAAGAAATACTCTGTCAGAGTTATTTACTAAATTTAGAATTAAAAGTGAATTTCAAATTTGAGGCACAATAACCAAAGCGGAAAAATTCTCTAAGTCAGCTATGCTTACAGTATAGAAACTTTGGCCTTACATTTGAAGTTATTTTGAATTCTCTTTGAATTGTCCCTTTAGTGAATAACTCTATCTATATCATGGGTCGTCAACCTGGTCCCTACTGCCCACTAGTGGGCGTTTCAGGGTTCCAGGTGGGTGGCAGGGATTTCCTCATTTTGAGAGATTGGGCGGGCAGGCGGGCGGGTGTGAGCCGGCGGTACCCCTGCGAATGGTACCGCCGTTAACATTTGCAGTCCTGGCCTGCGTGGCAAACCGCTGGGGCCGCCGTCCAAGGGGTCCATCGGGTGGCCCATGCGGTCAGGGCCTCCAGATGGATGTGGATTGTAAGGGGGCCCAGTCAGCGCTGGGCGCTTCAACAGCGCGACCGGGCCCCCTGTGATTACATCACAGAGCTGGGAGGAAGTGACCGCACTTCACTCCTACCAGCTAACACACAGATCATGCAGGAGGAAGCAGAGGGGAACTCTGACTTTGTATGTATGTGTGTCTTATGTATGTGTCTTTGTATGTATGTGTGTCTTGTGTCTGGCTGTATGTGTCTTTGTATGTATGTCTTATGTTTGTGTCTTTGTATGTGTGTGTCTGTATGTATGTGTGCATGTATGTGTGTGTGTATCTGTATGTATGTGTGCCTGTCTGTTTGTATGTATGTGTCTTGTGTGTGTGTGTGTGTGTCTATATGTATGTATGTGTGCCTGTCTGTTTGTATATATGTGTCTTTGTGTGTGTGTCTGTATGTGTGTATGCGTGTCTTGTGTGTGTGTCTGTATGTATGTATGTGTGCCTGTCTGTTATAGTGGACTATAGTAAGTAATAGTAAGTGGGCTACCTAGCTCAGCCTTCCTACTGGGCATTGCTATAAGGAAGGTTAAAAAATAGAAAAAAGGAGAAAAAAAAGGTGGGGAGGGGAATTGAGGAGGGAGAGGAGATGATTTGACGCACAGATGTGAAATCATATTATGCGCAAACAGAGAAGTTGTCTGAACATCACCGAAGAGGAGACCTTTGTTTGTTCCTTACGAAAATCGAACCAGATATCAAATATTTAGTCTCGCAGCATCAACCTCAAGGATCTCATTAATCACTAGTACAGGTAATTTCAATTTACTTTATTGTTTTCTCATTAAACTTTATAAAGTTAAAAACATTCTAAACATGCATTAAGTAGAAATAAAAAGATAAATGTACTTACATTTATTTATTTTAAAACACCCACCTTTCTAAAAAATATTCTGCACTTGCGCGAAAACTGGTGGGCGGTAAGGACATTTTTCCATCAAGAAAGATGCATTAGTGGGCAGTAGGTAGAAAAAGGTTGACTACCACCGATCTATATTGAAAAAATACAAAATTTCTTTTTAAAGTTAGTGTTCCTGTAACTGAGCAAGGATAAAACATAAAGGAGCATTGAGTTTAGGTGCATAGCACTAAAATGTTGCTCCTCCTAGTGACAGTTTTAGTTTACTGTATTTGAAACTGATTAAATGCGCCTGTTAAAAGTCACTTTCAATTCATCACCATTGGAAAAATAAAGATTGTATTGTTCCTTTGATTACTATATGATGTGAAAACAATTATGATTCCATGTATCTGTAATTGCTATGCAATTGCATATTTTTTCCTGAGCTTATTTATTTATTTTTAAATGTAAATATTTCCAATTTTACCATTATTTCCCCAGATAATCATGGCAGCATATACAACTGGGTAGGTCTGTCCAGTCACAGCAGATAGAATAGGAAAAAGAACATTATTCATTTCCTTAGCATGTGGCCCTGTTTTTTCCTGTCCCCCGCAACTGAAAGATGGAGTCTACTTTACCAGACTGTTTTATTTTAGACCTCAACGGTCAGAGACGTTTAACCTCTCTTTCCCGAAGACTCATAATTTTGATTTAGTGTTGTATTGTTATTTTTTCTCTCAAAATATATTCACTCAAGAATGCAAGTAAAGATAGAAGGCATTTTCTTGTTCTTTTTGGTACAGTGCTATTGTCATCCTTAGATTGCCTGAGCATTTAAAGGGATACTATAGGAATCAAAACAATTTTAGCTTAATGACGCTGTTTTAGTGTATAGATCATGCCCCTGCAATCTCACTGCTCAGTTCTGTGCCACATATTTGTTCAATCACTTTTGTTTCTGTTTGTGCAGTCCTAGCCATCCCTGGCTCTGACTGACACAGCCTGCATGAATAAAATAGTTTCATTTTCATTCAGATGTTAACTCGCTTAAGAGGTGTTTATCTCCTGCTCTGTAAATTTCGGTTTAATCACACACAGGAGGCTCCTGCAGGGTCTATGAGGCTATTAATAGAGCAGAAATTGTAGACATTCTCTTAATAATCTAAACATATATAACATTATTCAAAAACATATTTTATTACTGTAGAGCTATATAACATTTAGGCATTCTGCACATTAAGTGCATTTTATTATTAGGGTAACACTAGGCATTATTATGAGTTGTATTGCAATAGAAACTTAAATAACAAGCTTCCCATAACCAGAACATAAACAAGGTTACTCACTAAAGAGACAATTCAAAGTGAATTTAAATTTTAAAGCCAAAACAGCCTTATTAGAAGACAAAAAAGGGTCCCTAAGTCAACTGTTTCCATTTCAGCTGATTTTAAATTCACTTTGAATATTCACTTTAGCTAATAAGAGAGAAAAAAAAAATAGGGGTATTTGTAAAGGACATTTGTGAGACTTGCAAATGATCATAACAAAGCATATTGCACTTTATATTAATGTTTGATGTTAGTGTTCTGTGAGTGCTCGTGTGCAGTGTCACTGTCAGTGTGTGTCACAGCACTGCTACACGTGCCTGGTCACAGGGACAGATTCCCAGCATGCCTCACTCCTCTTCCCACACTAGTGGGCGGAAGTCGCGTCTTGTGCGTCATTGCGCCCTCCTTACCCGGCATGCATCTGAGTGGTGTAAGATGGCGGCGTTAGATGAAACGGAACTGTAACGTTAGAGACCGAGTAAACCGAGGTGAGTATCTGTGCAGGAAGCGCGAGGAGAGGAGAGGGCACGTGCGGCTGGGTGAACACGGCGTGTTATCTCCGAGCTGTACTCACAGTGAGGGACAGGGGCCCCATATAGAGAGATCGCATGCATGGTACATAGCGCGTTAACTTATCGCTGCCGAACATATCGTTTGGTTTAACTAAGCAGGTTCGTAAACTAAAGTTTTAATTCTAGAAGGTTCAACATTTAGGTATAAATGATAGCTGCCTGGAAGCTCTGTCCATGGTAATGGCTGTGTGCTCAACTTGGAATACATTCACTCAGTATCCCGGATAACGCGCAGTTTAGTAACTAACGCTGTAACGATCAATGCAGAGCGATGATATTATTATTATTATTATTATTGCCATTTATATAGCGCCAACAGATTCCGTAGCGCTTTATAATATTCTGAGCTTCTGTCAACTATTGCGATACATTCTATCTGTATGTCTGCCAGGCGGAGGTGGTGGTGGTGGTGGTGGTAATGTAAAAGAGTGATCTGTGATGAATATAATTTTACTAACTAAGGAAGTAAGATATGAGGTAATGGTTTTTGTTGTGATTTTAGTGTAGGGCACTGTTTCTCGACTTTATACAAAGAAGTACCCTTGCAAGTTAAAAAAAAATAATAATCCCTAAGTACCCCTGCCTCGAAAAAATAATTTCGATTGATTTCAATTCCAAGTGTCCCTTTAAATATCAGTGTGTAGACACTGATCTTTCAAGGTACACTATAGTCACCATAACCACAACAGCTTAATGTAGTGATGTCTGCAGTCTGTTCACGCAGGCTTTAAAAACAAAAAAGGAAACAATGCCTTTTTTTTTTTAAGTGAAATATTATACAAATATACATTTCTATTTATGTACATGTCTTAGTGTTTGTATATATTATAAATCTAATTGATAAAATTATGCTTTTGATACATATACGTATATAGTGATACAATACACATAAATTATACTGGCGGCAGCCAATTAACCTTTTTTTTTTTTTTTTTTCCCCCACATAGTTTTCAGTGCTGAATATACAAGCTGTCAGTCAGCATTAGACTCAAGCCACATGTATGCAGAATTTCCCAATTTACTAATGCAAGCATCTCCTTCTTGATATTTGCAATCTGGCTGTACTGTCCAGACTAAGGTGCCACGGCCCACTGGTAAATTTTTAAGTATCCTGGTGGTCCAGGTTGAGGATAATTGTTCTGTTTTGTTTTCCAGATAAGAAAATTTTATACTATTGAGGTTTTGAGAAAATAAAACCTGAAATAGGTTTTGATCCCTTGCAAGGTAAGCTGTTCTTTATGATGTATAAGTGTGTGTATTAGAGCTGTGAAATATGGAGAAAATGTTTGTTTTAATGTTGCTCAATGAAGTGGTCTAGGTGCCAGGTCTCCCAGGTTTTAACACTGCAGCTGTAAACAAAGCTATGTTTAAATTGCAGGTTTAATCCAACCTTTAGTGGCTGTCTTCCTGACAGCTGCTAGAGGCACTTCCGTGACTCTCAATGCGAAAATCGCATTGAGCACACAAGACGTCCATAGGAAAGCATTTAGTAATGCTTTCCTATAGACGGTTTGAATGCGCATTCGGCACCACTTGGGAGCTGACGCCTGAGGGGGTGGAGATGTCACCAGTGCCGAGGGATCCCGACGCTGGAGTTTTAACCCCCTTCAGCCCAGTAGGGGGGGGACCTAAGGATTATATATTATAATAATATATATGTTTCTTTCCCCCTTTTTTGTGTCTGCTCATTTCCCACACATGTCACTCTGCCCATGCCCTCCTATCCCCCCACCTATGCCACTGTGCCCATACGCTCCCCTTTGGTCTCTTTCCCACCATCTGTCACTCCCTGCTCTTTCGACTTTTATTCTGGTAGCATAACAAGGGTATCAGTCCTAGGAAAAATCATGCGGGTTGCTGGTATCCTTGTTTCTTCATATCAATCTGGTATTTCATCAGTTAAAAAAAAGTGAACAAACACTGTTGTGCCCTGTCATTGTAAATATAATGTTTAACCCCTTCAGGACGGAGTCAATAGTACACGTTCTGGTCAAAACAAAAACTGGAATTTGCGCTATATGTCTTTTCAACCATTATTCACCTCTTTCATATTAAATGCACCCACACTTATTATATATCATTTTGTTCAGGAAAAACAGGGCTTTCATTTCATATCAAATATTTAGCTATGAAACATAATTTATTATGAATAAAATTAAAAAAAAACTGAGAATTTTTATTTATTTATTTTTTTTAATTTGTAGTTCCGCCTCAAATTTTAGCTGTAAATGTCATAATACTGTTAGGTTGTACTGCAAAAAAATGCACATATTTGTAATCAGCGATGTCTCACGAGTACAACAGTACCCACCATTAACAGGTTTTATGGTGTTTTGGAAAGTTACTGGGTCAAATATAGAACGTTCCATTTTCAAACTGAAATTTGCCAGATTAGTAATGTTACCTTTAAGACGGTGTGGTAGCCCAGGAATGAGAATTACCCCCATAATGGCATACCATTTGAAAAAGTAGACAAGCCAAGGTATTGAAAGTGGGGTATGTTTAGTCTTTTTTAGTAGCCACTTAGTCTCAAACACTGGCCAAAGTTAGCGTTCATATTTATTTTTGTGTGAAAAAAGCAAAAAACTAATATTTGGCCAGTGTTTGTCACTAAGTGGCTACTAAGAAAGACTGGACATACCCCATTTGCAATACCTCGGGTTGTCTACTTTTGCAAATGGTATGCCATCATGGGGGTAATTCTCATTCCTGGGCTACCATACGCTCTCAAAGGCAACATAACCAATCTGGCAAATTTCAAAAAAATGAAATGCAAGCCTTATATGTGACAATCTAACTTTCCAAAACACCATTAAACCTGTACATGGGGGGTACTGTTATTCTCAGGAAACTTCACTAAACACAAATATTAGTGTTTTAAAACAGTAAAACATATTACAACAATAATATAGTCCATAAAAGTGCCGTTCGTTTGTAAATGCAAAAAACGTCACTTTTACTTAAAATATAATCGTTCTAATACAATTAACCAGTTATAAACACTAATATTTGAGTTCAGCGAAGTCTCCCGAGTAAAACAGTACCCCCTATGTACAGGTTTTATGGTGTCTTTGAGAGTTAGAGGGTCAAATATAGTGCTTGTGAATTAAATTCTCTGCACTTTCTCCCTGTGTTGGTAGGCATGTCAATCAAATTTTAATTAATCAAATCACATAATTATGTTAAGATTACTTAAATATACACGTAAAATTTTAATATATATGCATTTATAGGTATTTAAATTCTACGTGTATACTAATGTAATCTTTTATGTAAAAAAGCCAAAAGCAGTTCACCTATATGAGTGGAGCTTATAGTGATGATCACAGGCACCTACCCAACTTAAAGGGTCATCTGGTCCTAATGTTGTAATAAAATCACTTCAAATTTCAGCACATATACAATAGAGAGAAAAACATATACAGAAAAATAATAGTGTAAATCTGTATAATCATATATAATCTTATATAGTAGTCTTGAGAAGTGCCAACTCACATATTTCAGAGCCCAAGTAAGGATAGGCTCAAATCACTTGCGCTTTTTGGTACCGTCTGGTGGTACTGTCCCCTCTCTTTTGAGCACGTGGATAAATTGGGCTCAAAACAAGGTGAGCGTTCATTTATTTACACAATAAATTCACCTCTATCCGAAGTTACTGCACTATATCTTCTTCCCATGTGTAAATTTTATTTCTGAGGTAATTTATCCACGTGCTCAAAAGAGAGGGGACAGTACCACCAGACGGTACCAAAAAGCGCAAGTGATTTGAGCCTATCCTTACTTGGGCTCTGAAATATGTGAGTTGGCACTTCTCAAGACTACTATATAAGATTATATATGATTATACAGATTTACACTATTATTTTTCTGTATATGTTTTTCTCTCTATTGTATATGTGCTGAAATTTGAAGTGATTTTATTACAACATTAGGACCAGATGACCCTTTAAGTTGGGTAGGTGCCTGTGATCATCACTATATGCTCCACTCATATAGGTGAACTGCTTTTGGCTTTTTTACCTTTTTCTATAGTTCTTTTAATTTGAGGTGGGTGTGAGGGACCCCCACAAGAGTGTTGTAGCATTTTCTATACTGTTCTCCACAACCTATAAGCGCCTCTAAAACACAGTTTTCTTTTCTCTTAATCTTTTATGTAATTATATATATGTGTGTGTGTATATGTATATATGTGTGTGTGTATATGTATATATATATATATATATATATATATATATATATATATATATATATATATATATATATATATATATATATTTTTTTTTTTTTCTAAGTGTATTTTGTTACCTATATATATATTAATAACAAAAATACAGTTAGAATGAAATTACATATGAATATATAATTTATATATTAAAGGACTGACTATAGTGCCCTGAGGGTGCCCCTCACCCTCAGGGACCTCTTCCCCGCCGGCTCTGGAGAGGAAGCGCTGCAACACTACCTTCCAGCCTCGGGTGTGGGGAGCGCCAGTACTCCTCCTCTCCCTCCCTGCTCGCTGACACGCCATCGGGTTGAGCGCGCATGCGCTGCAGGAAGCCGCGCCACAAGATTCAGCCGGTCGCGATAGGAAAGTACTTCATAATGTGCTCTATAGACGTGCTATGCGTTCCTCACCGTGGCTCTCACAGCAGGCACGCAAGCGCCTCTAGCGGCTGTCAATGAGACAGCCACTAGAGGCTCTGGAGGCTGGATTAACCCTCAGTATAAACATAGCAGTTTCTCTGAAACTGCTATGTTTATAAAAAAAAAAAAAAAGGGTTAATTCTAGAGGTACCTGGCACCCAGACCACTTCATAAAGCTGAAGTGGTCTGGGTGCCTAGAGTGGTCCTTTAAATTTTGTTTCAATATTTTATTTATTATTGTAATTATATGTATATATTATTATTATTATTATTATTATTATTATTATTATTATTATTATTATTATTATTATTGCCATTTATATAGCGCCAACAGATTCCGTAGCGCTTTACAATATTACGGGGGGGATTTAACTATACATAGGACAATTACAAGAAAACTTACAGGAACGATGGGTTGAAGAGGACCCTGCTCAAACGAGCTTACAGTCTATAGGAGGTGGGGTATAAGACACGTTAGGATATATATGTGTGTGTGTGTGTGTATATCTATTATATAAAATATATATGTAATGTCATTCTAAGTGTATTTTAATATTAATATATACTATTAGTGTTAAAATACACTTTGTATGACGTTACATATATATGTATGTGTGTGTGTGTGTGTATGTGTATATATATATATATATATATATATATATATATATATATATATATATATATATATATATATATATATATATATAATTTTAAACCTTTTTTTTTTTTTTTACACTTTACACCAGCAGGGGGACTGTCTGATATTTCAGACAGTCCCCTTGCTGGCAGATCCACAGCCAGCTATAGGGGGCCATGTGATCGCTCTTTGAGAACTGTCAGGCAGCCCTCCAGAAGAGGATCGCGGCGGAGGTAAGTAAATCTTACCTCCCCTGGGCTTAAGCCGTTACGGCGTTCTATGCCGCCGCAACAGCTTTAAAGCCGCGGCGGCATAGAACGCCGTAACGGCGTTAAGGGGTTAATGACCAATTTCTACATAATCATGCGTGTTTACTTTTAAATATAGGCTTTAGGGGGGTGGGGGCTGACTGATGGAGGAGAGTCACATGTTAAGTGAGCTCCTCTACTAATTTGCCCTAAGAAAAATGTACAAACACAATCTATGACAAAAAAGACAAATTCTGTGATGTGGCAACTCGCTGACCTTCCTGACACACTTGGTGACAGTCGAAGTGCTGCAAGAAGTCTCCCTTCCTCCACTTTGCTGATGTGGCCTAGTACCCGAAGGGCAGGAGAAGCAGCTGATCTCCCAGCCCAGAGGGAACTACTTGCCAGCGAGACCCCTATTTACTCCCCTCTTGGACCGGTTGGGGTGATCCCGGTCTACTTGTGGGAGGCAGCCCAGTGCTTGCGAACAGGCAGATCAGAGCCATCCAAGCCATGGAACATCATGGGGACACACACAAAATGGCTGAAACCGCGTGTTTACCTATCAGGGAGACACTCTCGGATATGGAATCCAGGATAAACAGGCACATTCGACTTCTGGAAGCAGTTGATTAGCAGGCAACCCTATTGTGATGCATAGCATACCCCACCTGAACGCCGACAATGCTTACAGGCTCCAGATCCCAATTGGAGACAGCAAAAAGTGATGACGGTGAAGGCTCCAACATGGAGGAAGCGCAAGCAGTGGAGCTCAACGAAACTAAAAGGGCACAGAGACGGGAACATGGAGCAAGCCACAACCCTGCACCAAGCCTGATATGCCATGGAAAGCCCCGGTCAGGGACTGTGCTCTACAGTATGGGCAAGGACTGTGCCCTACAGATACAATAGGGTGAATGGGGATTGTAGTATGGTTACTGAAGGGGGAACTATTAGCCTTAATTAGCTATATGGGAAAATATTCTCCTGATGTGTTTTTGTTTTCTTTTTCCTCCTCTCCTATTTGTTTTCTGAGCCCAGCCAGGTCTGTTAGTATTATACCTGTTGTCTTATATTCTGTTCTTTATAAGTGGCTTCCCAGGAAACCTTTCTCGCTCAGCTATATAGCCTCTGTTGTTTCTTTATTTTTTATTTTTGTTTAACTTTGTCAGACGAGTCAGTCACCAAGCTTCATTTCACCTTTCCATGTATGCATTTTATTCCAATAAAACATTGTGTTTAAACATGGGGGCTTTATAGGAGTGCAAGCAAATCTACCTGCCACCCTGCAATTCTCAAATTATTAGTGTTAAACACAATTGTTCTTTATATTCAGATGGCAGGGGAACTGACTGATAAGAGGGACCGTGATTTGTCTCCATCCAAGGAGCGTAAGCGGTCCCGTTCAAGATCTGCTGAAAGAGAACGTGATAGGAAAGGCTCACCCTCCAAAGACCGAAAAAGGCACCGCTCTCGGGAACGAAGAAGATCTCGTAGCCATTCGCGCTCACGCTCCAAATCCAACGAGAGGTAACAGTAAAAATATTCATGTTTAGCTAATAAAATTAAGAGCAGCAACACTTTAATATAAGCATTGTCTAGCCTTTGAGGCCCATGGTCCAAAATCCTTTGACAACATATTGGATTTATCTATGATAAGATCAAATACAATGTTCACTTTTGTCACATTTGTTTCCAAATCTAATTTAATTTGTTGTTTATGATTATTGTTAGAGATAGAAGACAAAAAGACAGAAAGAAAGAAACTCACCGTCGAGACAAGGACAGAAAGCGATCCAGGTAGGCTATTAATCTTGGTAGGAGAAAGGTTTGATATATTGTTCAACAATATTTACATGTGTATTGTCTTGTTTAGGACTCCTTCTCCCAGTCGAGGAAAGGATTCGAAGGTGAAAAAAGAAAAGGAGATAAAGAAAGAAGATGATGAAACCCAGACCGACAAGAAAACAAAGGTTAGTGGGACTTCTTCGCCCCCTAGTCATCAATAACAGACTGTTTTCATGGCCAATATTGGAAATTAGAAGATACAAATTATATAATCCAGTTGTTCCCAATGAGACAAGCAAGGAGGCATTTAAGTGCCATCCTAAGTAAGCAAGATTTATACTCCTTCTCCGAAAAAGGAAAAGCTGAATATAAATACAACCTACAAAATAAATACTGCCTTTCTTTGACCCCCTCCTCGTGTTTACATATGCTGCTGAAGCCAAAAACGTAAGGGTGGCAAGGACTCGATGGGCTTGGATTGTGCTGTTAATTCTGTGAGAGATCCCTATTTACCTATCAACTAGTGGAAATCTTTGTCTGTATTAATTTCTTGTGAAAACATGTTTCTGTCTCAGTTGCAGCAGCATTGAAATGTTGTGTATATGGTCAAACTCACCATGCATCTTATAACATACATAATTTTTGTGTGGTAGAAGGCAATGTAAAAAGTCAAATTTTTCCTTTTTTTGGTCAGGCACAGCCTCTGTCTCTGGAAGAGTTGTTGGCCAAGAAGAAACAAGAGGAGGAAGCGGAAGCTAAGGTATGCCAAAACTTGTGTATGTGATAGGTCTACTGTTCCTTTTTTTTTTCATTATGCGTTAGCAAGTGCTAGATTATATATTGTTGTAGGGTTTTGTTTGTATTTCCTTTTGATTTGTCAAATATATAGTGTAAGAAATATTGAACAAGAGTCAGTATTTACATTAATTTAAATGGTGAAAATGTGTGTCAATGGTATAGTGGGGGGTTTAAGAGAAGCCCTTCGTGAAAATGACTTTCCTGACGTTTAAACACTTTGGTGAAACTATTAGAGTGTGTGTGTTTCACATCATGTTGAGTCTTGCTTAATCCGTTATATTTTGCAGCCAAAGTTCCTTTCTAAAGCGGACAGGGCGGCTGAAGCTATTAAACGAAGGCAGATGGAAGTAGAGGAGAAACAGAAGCTACTGGAAGAGGAACGGAAGAAAAGGAAGCAGTTCCAAGAGATTGGCAGGAGAATGATGGGTAATAACATTTCTGCTTTTATGCATTTATTGATTCATGGTACACAAGCCACAAACAGTTACCAGCAAATCTCATTGTGCAGCTGATTCTGATTAAAAAATAAAATAAAAAAATCTTCCTGTAACTTTTTAATTATTAAATAACTACACTAGTGGAAACAAATATTTTTACATCTTCTCATCTTATATCAATGTTTTTTCTTGTGTTACTAAAGGTCATGGACCCTCATTTAGTGTTCCATTGCTCACAAATGGTTTAACATTGAATGAACGGACAGTGCCAGAGGACTCTAGGAACTACAATCAATTCAATGAGATAAAATGGATTTAGTGCCTATAGTGTCCCTTTAAATCTGAATGGGAAAAATAGAGCTCACAATAGCAAGCTGTGACTGTAACGGAGTTTGAGAAATTATCCAAATCAGCTGTCTTAGCCTCAGATTTACCATTAAAATTTTATTTGTACAACTTCAGTTTGGTGAATAACTCTTTGTGTTTTGTGTTGGGGACAAAAAGAAAATCTTCAAAAGATGTTTGTTTAATTTGAAACTCCTTAAACTCTCCTAATTTTGTAGTTTCTGCTCACAGAGTAGCTTCAAACTTGTTTTTATCTGCTCTGTTCCTCCTGTTCTTATTTGACAGAGGATCCGCAGGAAAGGGAACGAAGAGAACGCAGAGAGAGAATAGAAAGGGAGAACAATGGTAACGAGGATGATGAAGGAAGGATAAAAGTCCGTGAGGAGAAAGACAAAACTAAAGAGCTCCAAGCCATAAAGGTAATCATGATGTCAGCTGCTACTTTCAAGTGTTTTGTAAATGTAGAACTGTTTTGCTCTTAGTATAAAATTCATAGTAGAAATAATGCTACAAACCATTGTCAAAATCTCCACTCTAGCACCGATATGTAACATAAGATCAGATGCAGACCATCCACCAGGATAAACAAGTATGTGCAAAATTAGTTCTGTATAAATTTTAGATTTAAAAAAGTGGCATGGAAATTTTGACAAATTTAGGATTAAGACGAACAGTAGTGTGATCAATTTGTATTACTGTATAGTGGGATAGGCAACTTTTAGCACCCCAGATGTTGTGGACTACATCCCCAATAATGCTCTTACAACCATAATGCTGGCAAAGCATCATGGGAGGTGTAGTCCAATACATCTGGAGTGCCGAAGGTTGCCTATGCCTGGTATAGACTATAATTTAAAAAACAAACCTGTCATGCTATTTTCAAAAATTATAACTTTATTTAGACACAGGTGTCCTTAATGTCTTATAAGGTAAACACAATACATGGCAGGTTATTTCATATGCTTTTTATGTTGGCTTTGGTTGAAATGTGTTTCTAGAGATTTTTAAAAATGATGTTAAACATTTTTGTTAATGGGAGTCCTATTAAAGGGATACTGTAGGTACCAAAACAATTTTAGCTTAAGTGATTTTGGTGTATAGCTCATGGCCCTGCAATCTCGCTGCTCAATTCTCTGCCATTGTTTATGCAGACCTAGTCACACCTTCCTGCATGTGTCCTGCACAGCCATCCTAAACTCTTCCTGTAAAAAGAGATTTAATAAAATAGTTAAAGGGGAAAAAAACCCATCCCAGAGTTATCCACCAAAGTTTGAACCAAAAGTGAACTGAAGAGAAACTCCAAACTCTGGTTCAATATAGCTGATATGGAAAAATATTTTCGCATTCAGTCACTTCAGCCCCAAATATAAAATTCACAATGAATTCCAAACAATTCGCACCTAAGTGAACAACTGCTCTCTGTATCGGAGTTCTGTTAAATTAACATACGCACAACGTAGCAGCCAAGTTTTCAGCCCAGATGCAAAGAGTGAAAATGAGCAAAAGCGGCAAAATAGGGATTTTGTGAAAATGATAACCAGTACATAAGTCCCTGTTACCAGAATGGGACAAGATGCATAATACACTCATAAATTCCGGTTAGTTGACCGATTTTCATTTAATTGAAGGGTTACTGCTACATATTCCACTACCTGGAGTATGCGACATGGTAGAAAGGCAGAGCCTAGAATCACGTTCTATATATAGTTAATATACATCTTGCACCTGAAAGGACAGCATATATTTCAAAGAGAAAATGTTATAAAAAATATGATTTTATTGAAGCAAACACTTGTGTTACTCTGCACTTTGCATTCTGTATATTCCCCCTATAAGTGCCGATATAGCACTTTTAACTAAAATCCATTTACATCTTAACCTAGGTATCAAATCTGAGATACTGCAGTGTCCGATTGTAAAAGCTCTAGAACCCAATATCAAAAGCAGATTCATTAAGTAAATGTTGACCTGTAATGAGCAGATAATCCATACAAATAGAAGACATGCAAAACAGAAAACAGAACGGTAAAACACAATAATAAGCTTAAATATTAACTGTAAGCCAAACACTCCTCCCGTTATTGACAGTGAGAAGATATCATTCAAACAGAGAAATGAGTTGCTTTGGTGAATTATTAGATACTGTCCAACATGATAAAGTTATATACATTGTTCTAAAACATCATGGTGACCTACTAGAATCTGTTTTCATGTAGATATGAAGTTGCTGTTGAGGTAAAAACCTCTCTAGAATCCATGTCAAACCTTGAATTGAGGGCAGGAATTCAGTTAATATTTTAATGCAAACATGTGGATCATCTGCAATAATGAGGACACAATTTAAATTGCACTATAATGTTTGTAAAGAGACATTATAGCAATTTGAAATTAGCCCACACTAAATTACAGTGAATATTTAAAATTTCTCTTTACAGAAGTTAGAACCCAGTTTGCAGACCATGTCTCAATATAGTTGAGTAGGACTTCCCTTATAATGTATAACCTAAAACCAATTCCAGGTCCAATACGAACCTGTCTTATCTGCAAATATATCACAAAATGCAGGAATAAACGTAATGTATTAAGTTCTTGGCGTGGCAGTGATACGAAATACCAGCCAAAAGAAGCTGTAGGCAACAGAGAGTAAGCACACTGTAGTCCTGGATATAAAAACTAACAAGAGCAACAAGTAAAGAGAGAGATGTATATTGCCATGTATCTCAGTAAGGTATCTGCTGAATAACGTACGTCTACAATGGCCATATATAAAATGGCTAAGAGGATCCAGTAAAATGTTGGCTACATGTATACTTTGAATCTTAAACCCCCTTTCAAAAGTACTCCAGAACATTAAGCCACACCATGGCTGGAAGCCCTGACAGTTGGTAGTCAAGAAGATAAACAAAACTTCCAGAAGTGGTTTTCATGTACAGGGATTCCTAGAATTATTACTAAATTTTAACAAATAGTAAACTGCATAAACCTGCTAAGACTGTTTGAGAACAGAGGTTGGCTAAAACAGTATTTGCTCTGCTTATGTGCTATGTGAAACTTTATGGCGATAGATGCTGCCTATTGGTAATTAAATCACATGAAAAAAAAGAATTGAAACTTAATAGGTTTAGTTTTTCCCTTACAAAGTATGATTTTACTTTGAAACGCATGCACCGACCCCTCACACCCCCTTATAAATATCTACCTGTTACATTTCAGGAGGTAGAACCTATTTAGGGGTTATCCCTGAAAAAATAAGCACTTAACTCATTAAGTGCCAAAGACATGCCATAGATGACAAATAAAAATAAGGTATTGGAAAAATAAAATATATGTTAAACATTTGCATGGAGAAGATTGCAACCTCCAGGAAGGGAATAATAGGAACAGATACATTCTTACATGATAAAGTGTCAAAACTATGACAATGCTAGTGCATTGTTCCTCTCGCTAGGTCGTTGAGGCTCGTTTACCATGGCGACACTTGCAAAATATATAATTGCTTTAATATCTCCCCTCACACACATGCACTGCACCCCTAAACACATTACATTCAAGACATACCCACTGGATCCTCTACACATACACAGTATATTCCCCTCTCTCTATCTATCCTTATACACATACACACAATAAAAAAAAAAAATTCTCCTACTCACACTCTGGGTCCTTCACACCTACATTAGATCCCCTACACACAATAGATCCCCTATAGGGACGGACACACACACACACTATTGATCCCCTATTCACACACTAGATCCCCTATTCACACACTAGATTCCCTGTAAGCAAACACATACTAATTTCCCTACATACACTACAGCCCCTATGGACACTATGATTGATATATATATCCACACACACACTCTCCCACAAGCAGGCTTTCCTGGCCCTTTTTGTATACTGATTTTGCACTTATGGAGACACCAGAGACAAGTCACAAGCAATCACAGTGCAAGCATGTTAATAAATTTGCCTGTGCTGCGCAGAACAAACACATGGTCTTTTTCTCATGCAAGAGCTTTTCAGAAGAGCACTAAACCAACATAATCACTTTGACTGGGAGTACGCTTGTCATTGGTGATGACAAAAGACCCACTCTCTGTCCCCCCTCCCGCCCCTAACTGGGCCGCTGTGATTCAAAGATTTAAAAAAATGCCTAGGCCATATTTTTTGCCTTCTAGAGTGTGTAGGGAACTGCACTCACTCCCATCAGTCTGAGCCAGGGTGCATTAGCTGTACCGGAACCAAACACCAGATCCCCAAAGTAGTAAGATAAAGGAAAAAAGGTCCAGACACTTTATTAGAACCACAGCAACGTTTCGACCATATATTATCAAGCTAACAAATACACCATCTAACCCAGTATATATAGGTAAATTTAAACAGTCAAATAACATACAGCACACATGTGAATGTGTATAATTAACAGGCAAGTGACAGCCATGGAGTCGGCTATGTATAGGTACTGTTTACTGGCTGAAGGAGCAAGATGCTGAACCCTGGCAAGTCCATAGAAAA
>OW240912.1:328663377-328711113 GCA_933207985.1 Pelobates cultripes | reverse complement strand
AGCAGTGAGTGCTCCCTCGCGCGCCCGCCTTCCTGCCCGACCGGCCACCCGCCCAGGAGCCCAGCAGCACCACTGGACCCCAGGGAATCCCCCCAGCACTCCAAAAGGTAAGGAGGCTGGGGGGATTACATTTTTAAAATAAAAAATGTGTGTGTGTGTGTGTGTGTGTATGTGTGTGTTTGTTTGTGTGTGTGTGTATGTGTGTGTTAGTGTTTGTGTGTTAGTGTATGTATGTGTGTGTTAGTGTATGTGTTTGTGTGTTAGTGTATGTGTGTGTTAGTGTATGTATGTGTGTTAGTGTGTGTGTTTGTGTGTTAGTGTATGTGTGTTAGTGTGTGTGTGTGTTGGGGTGTGTGTGTTTGTGTGTTAGTGTATGTGTGTTAGTGTATGTGTGTGTGTGTCAGTATGTCTGGTGTGTGTGTCAGTATGTCTGTGTGTGTGTGTCAGTATGTCTGTCTGTTCGTCTGTGTGTCAGTATATATGTGTGTGTATATCGTGTGTGTGTCAGTATGTGTATGTGTCAGTATGTCTGTCAGTGCGTCAGTATGTCTGTTAGTGCATGTGTATGCATGTGTCAGTATATCTGTCTGTGTGCCGGTATGTCTGTGTGTGTGTGTCAGTATATCAGTCTGTGTGTGTCAGTGTATGTGCCTGTGTGTGTCAGTATTTCTCAGTGTATGTGGGTGTCAGTATATCTGTCAGTGTGTGGGTGTCAGTATTTCTGTCAGTGTATGTGTGTCAGTATGTTGATCAGTGTATGTGTCTGTGTGTGTGTGTCAGTATGTCGGTATATGTGTCTGTGTGTCAGTATGTCTGTATATGTGCCTGTGTCAGTATGTCTGTCAGTACGTCTACCAGTGTATGTGTCTGTGTGTGTGTCAATATATGTACCTGTGTCAGTGTGTCTGTCAGTGTATGTGCCTGTTTATCTGTATGTAGTCAGTGTATGTATCTGTGTATCTGCTTGTGCGTCAGAGTGTGTACCTGTGCATCTGAGCCGCAACTTTAAATACAAATACACCCCTCCATTCAAACTTCAACACTACATATAAAACACACTCCTGCATTGAAACATCAACACTACATACAAGCACACTCCTACATTCAAAAACAAACACTACACATAAATGCACACTTGCATTCAAACTCCAGTACCACATACAAACACATTCACACAAACATACTCCATACAAACACATGCTTACATTCAAACATACTAACATGGCTCAGTGCTAAATACAACCCTGCAAGCATGGGAAATTGGTAGAGTCCCAGCTGTCAAAGCATTGTTGGAGTTGCACGACAGATGGGGTTCTACCTTTAGTCCAACCTTGCAATTGGGGGTCCCAATAAAATTCATTCTACTTTAGTACCGCCACTGCGTTGGGATGGATGCCGTGATTGCATACCAGGGAGTGAGGGGCGAGAGCGGCAGGGCACAGGGGGCCCAAGCAAACACTTGCCCAGGGTCCATTCGTTATTAAAGACGGCCCTGATTCTGCAGCACTTTACAATATTATGGAAGAAGGAAATTTAACAATAAAAGGAGACAATTAAAAAATGATACAAGAACAATAGGTAGATGAGGACTATGCTCAGATGAGCTTACACTCTTCCTGCAAGTGGGTGGTACACACATTAGTCCATCCTTGCAAGCTCGCTGTCTTGGTGTTATCTTCTGTGTTATGATTCTGGCCTCATCTTTACACCTTTTATCCAGTCTGTTGGCAAATTCTGTCAATTCCACCTAAAAACACACACAAGATTTTACTAAAACGCTTGTTCTTGTCTTTGTAATTTATTGCATTGATTACTGTAAATCTCTTCTGATTGGTCTCCCAGAAACAGTACTGCCTTGTTATAGTCTGTAATAAATGCTGCTGGCAGGTTTACTTGTTACACTTTGCCCCTCTGATTTTTTTTAATTTTTTTTTTATATTCTTTATTTTTGTTGTGCAAAAAGGTTTACAAACAGGCCTGTAGAGCCACGATAGCAGTAACAGGCAAATCAAGGCATTCGGTATCATGACATAGGATAGAACTGCACAATTTTAAATAAGTAAACAGTGTAATATAGTAACATAGGTCTCGGCAGAAGACAAGCAGGTATGAGTGGTACTAAACAGATATATAGACTGACATATGTGGTATTTAAAATAGAATAATAATAGCATGTTTCACAGGTATAATCAGCTTCTGATTTATATATTTGAATAGGATTGTAGATAAATGGGAAATCGTTTAGGTAATTTGCACATCAATCGACATGGTAAGCCTGTTGGTTAGGCATGAGCAGTGATATTAGGTCACAACCCGTGTAGCTGCTGGTCAAGGTTGCTCCATGTATAGGTAAATAGGAATGAAAAGCAAACAAACAAACATTAAAAAACCCGTATCTTTATGCCACTGGGTTGGGACAAAAATACAGATGTCACAGGAGACCGATACCACTGGGTAGGACAATGTGCAAAGAGTTTAAAAAGGAAAGTAGTAAATTAATCTAAGAAACTGTAGTACAATTGTGTTAACAGTTTCATTGCATTGTTTAAGCTGGTTGGTCCTGACCTCTAGTTGTCTGAGCTCTAGTTGTGTTATGGGAGCTGTGAATCCGGCAAGGCATTATCTAGTGCAATAATACCTGGCACTGACTGTGAGCTGCATCTCTGGTACCTGCTATACACGTGTAGGGTTAAGGTGTGTCGCTGAGCGTTTCACGTCGTAGTAGCTACTAGATCTTGTGCCGAAGATCCTAATGAGGAGATCTGATTGGGCTCTGTGGTGTTCTTTGGGGCCGTGAAGACCCTGGATGGTGAGGGGTGGGCCCTGTATCACGTAGTAGTTAAGCCCCTCTGTTAATTCTTACATTGGATACTTGTTCCTTATAGCATTCAATTCAAAATACTAACTCTTACCTTCACCTATAAAGCGCAACATATTTCTTCACTAATTCATAGCTTTGGCCTTTCTTGGTATCTCTGCTCTGCCGGTGACCTTGTCTGCTGCCCGTACCTTTACTGTTAACTCTCCCTTCCAAAACTTCTACCTACTCCCTTTAGACACTCTCCTAGTCTTCAATCATTTAAGAAGTCCCAAAGAATAGCCCATGGCCTTCAGAATAGCCTATGGTCTCCTGTAGTAATTTTTCAAAGCTATCTCTCTTAAAGGTTCACTCTCCACTCTCACTTTTTGATTATGCGACTTCTTACCTTGTCACTTGGTTGCTATTCCCTATGCTACCTTTCCTATTGTGTTTTTATAAACCACCTCCTCTAGATTGTAAGCTCTTTCGAGCAGGGTCCTCATCAAACTACTGTTCCTGTAACATTTTGTAATTGTCACATTTATTGTTAAATTTCTCTTTTTATAATTTTGTAAAGCACTGCGGAATAAGTTAGCACTATATAAATTCCAATAAAGATATATATCATTATTATTAGCATTCATACAGGGCTAGCAAACTTACAATCGATAAGGATTTGAGGTAGGTGGACATATGCTGTTACTGAGGTGGTCTGAATGCGATTCAAACCTGGGTGAGTTTCCTGGTTTTAATGCAGTGGCATTATCACTGCTCTAACCTATTAAATGAGGCATTATTTTGAAAGAAAACTTATAAGAGGAACCCGAATGCAACTACTAGCTAGATTCCTGGTGAAATTGAATTGCTTTAGCAAAAAACAACGGCATTACAATTTTAATACAAAGATAAATTACCATCCACACTGATGAGAAAACCCTTTAAAATGTGTCCCTTCACAAAGCAGACCAGCAGTTAAATAAACTCACCATCTAAAGAAAACCAGCGAAGAGCAGTGAGCCCCATCTGCTGATGCTCTGAGGTAAGTACAAAAAAAAAAGATTAAATTTAGACAGTAAAGGATTTGTAAAAAGATGCTGACTACATAGCAGAGATTCTAAGAACCAGGAAACCCAGAATCATTTTATCCTTGCTGTTTGGAAAATGGTGCTGTAATTGGGTGATTGGTCATGGAGACTCCTCGGTCCACTCATATTTTTTTTTTTCTCAAACCGTTTTTATTTGTAGAAGTTGTACAACGACATATTGAAGTGTGTCATCAAAGATATAAATCAAAATATCAAATATGATATTATACTGTAATAACAGACAAAAACACTGACATTTTAGGTCTACTTATTTTTATTATTAAGCATCGATTATACAGCTCCAGAGGATGATAGGGCATAACTTTTATGGCAAACTGCTAAATATATAAAATCTTTATCCCACCACATGTGGGGTAAAAGGAGAGGAGGTTACTTTTAAAGGACATTGTTAATAGAGACCTCTTCCCATGTTTCTTAGGTGGAAAAATAACTATTTTTTTACCCTCTTCAGTTACTCCCCCAACTTACTAAAAGTTAAGTAAATCTCTTTTTTTATGGAGTAGTGAGTGCAATGAGTGCATCAACAATGATTATACAGGAAAAGAAAGCATAGTGCATTAAGTTATCTATACTAAAAGTGCTATTTCATTATATTGCTAGATGTCTGTATACTGTGAATGAAACTATGTTATTCTCAAACGAGATGTGGCCAGTGTTTTATGGAGATGGATTTTTTGGCCCTTATATTCTAATTTTCACACATCCGAATCTGTTTCCACGTCAGCAAGCAAACATACCTGCACTTTAGAATGCTAACAAAAAATAGTGGGAATTGTCAACAAGGTAAAATAAAGCCACAGTGACTAATTAGGGACTAAAGGTTGGTCAGAAAAACAATACACGAAGTCACAAACAGAGGGTGGACGTTTCCCTGCAAGCAATCCTACAACTCCAAAAGAAACCAGTCTAGCAATGCAGCTGTCACTTTCTTATTTGTTCAGTAAGTTCCAGCTGCTATTTAATGTCACAGAACCTCAGGGCTCATTGCGCCAATCAAGTTCTGGGATCCTGCTAGTAGCAACTGTCTAAAGAATAGAATGCCTGCTTTGTTGGCTAGTTTTATCCTAACTGGGAACAAATTAAAAATAAACTAACAATAAATAATGCACCTTTACTTTAATAGATTATTTATTTGAATTAAAAAATGTTCTTATCTGAAAAAAAAGACTTTTCTTGTTTTCAAGTCTGACCAATACAGTTACAAGTGCTAACATATTTTTTTCAAACATACATTTTTGATATAGTATAGTGAAGACACTGCCCTGCAGGCTGCAGTATGTTTAATAAATATACTGCTGGATAAAAATCAGTAAATTAATCATGACCGTTCTTTTGTGTCACTTTAATTAACTTATAAGTCAAAACTGCATACTAAGAGTACCTAGGACCAGGATGTTAGATTAAGGGACACTCCTAGAGGACTCTGTTGTGTGTGGAGGAGTTTGAGTGTTGTGTGAGTGATTATTGTGTGTGCAGTGTCTGAGTGTGTGTTTCGCCTCCCTCTTACATATGTTTTCCTGGTGGTCCAGTGGAGACTCAGTACAAGCAGAATCGCTGGAAGTTCAGTGGCTGTTGTGGTCTACACCAATATTGGGTAACTCAGAGCACTGGCTGTGTAGATCTAAGACATTGAGAAGCACTGGGGAACAATGAGGGAGCTCTTAAAGCAATCTGCACTTGATACAGGTGCACACCAGAAAGCTCCCTCAAGCAAGGAGATCTTCTGATCTACCTGCCAGATCAGGGAGGGCCCCCTCACAGCCATATCTCCAGTGTGGGCTCTGGGCACCTACCTATTCTGGGTAATCTGACTCTGGTATAGGGTGATAACCTCTGCCACACAATTAATTATAGCCTGCTGCTGGTGGATGGTTATTGCAATGGGGTTAAAACCAGCCACCTAGCCACCTATCCTGCATTTGACTGAAAGATGGCGTGTGTGTGAATAATTGTCGGGCTATTATCTGATCATACATACTACCAAAATCATAAAGACCCCACCAAAGACTACACAACAGACCTCAGTTATTTAATTAAATAGTTTCTAAAACACTCAGAACCAGAACTAAAGCAGCTCATGTCCACCAATTCCTTCAACCCATTACCAAAAATTCATAAACCCCAGCAGACCTATAATAACAGTCAGGAATACACTTACATGAACAGATTGGGGTTCTAGTGGACAAAAATCTTAAAGCATCTGCTCAAGAAAAAAAAGGCTTCATACAAGATGTTGCATACTTCTTCAGGAAATTAAGCCAGGTTGTGCAGCTTTTACACAATACCGAACTTGTAACCATTGGTATGGAATCCATGTACACACATAAAGATGGATTGATGCCTGTTTTTATTTTCTCTTAATTCATAACTACCGCCAAAAGTATAGACCCAAGTCATCACAAAACTGATAAGAGCTCATTCTCACCATAATGACTACAGTTTCAACAAAAACATATACTTGCAAACAATGGGTATTGCTATGGAAACTAAAATGGCAATATGTCAATCTGTTTATGGCTAAACTATAAAATAAATTTCTTGAAACACAAAACTACAAATCTTACAAATACTATCGCTACATCAATGATACATCATTTAGACATAAGGACAAGAAAATAAACTAAAGTAATTTAATGACTCTTCATTTTTTTCCATCCATCAAATGGCACTCTCAACAAATCTGTGCGCAGAAAACCCACAGATAGATGCAGCAACTTACTCACTTTGCAAACTTTGTCAGTATATCTGCGCAAATAACATAGCCACTCACAGCAGTAAAACATATAACAAAGGATCATTTCCCTGTACATTAAGAATGTTGTATACATAAATAATAATTATTATTATTATTTATATATAGCCAAAATATTCTGCAGTGCTTTACAATTATAAAATGGGGGTATTTACATACGGAATATAACAGACAAAAGGTGAAGAAGGTCCTGCTTTAACAATATTACAATCTATGAATGAATGCAGGAAATGCAACAAGAGGTGTTAGTGATGTTACCATTGAGTGGGTGAGACCATCCAATGATTAAATAAAAGAATGAACACACACAGATCACACTCTATAACAAAATACAAAGATGATAATTACTCTTTGCCACTTAGACACCACTTCCCGCAGAAAGACCAGTCCGTTCTGGACCTTAAAATCAAAATACTCAAAGGGAAATTTAAAAATACAAAGAAATACTCTGTCAGAGTTATTTACTAAATTTAGAATTAAAAGTGAATTTCAAATTTGAGGCACAATAACCAAAGCGGAAAAATTCTCTAAGTCAGCTATGCTTACAGTATAGAAACTTTGGCCTTACATTTGAAGTTATTTTGAATTCTCTTTGAATTGTCCCTTTAGTGAATAACTCTATCTATATCATGGGTCGTCAACCTGGTCCCTACTGCCCACTAGTGGGCGTTTCAGGGTTCCAGGTGGGTGGCAGGGATTTCCTCATTTTGAGAGATTGGGCGGGCAGGCGGGCGGGTGTGAGCCGGCGGTACCCCTGCGAATGGTACCGCCGTTAACATTTGCGGTCCTGGCCTGCGTGGCAAACCGCTGGGGCCGCCGTCCAAGGGGTCCATCGGGTGGCCCATGCGGTCAGGGCCTCCAGATGGATGTGGATTGTAAGGGGGCCCAGTCAGCGCTGGGCGCTTCAACAGCGCGACCGGGCCCCCTGTGATTACATCACAGAGCTGGGAGGAAGTGACTGCACTTCACTCCTCCCAGCTAACACACAGACCATGCAGGAGGAAGCAGAGGGGAACTCTGACTTTGTATGTAAGTGTGTCTTATGTATGTGTCTTTGTATGTATGTGTGTCTTGTGTCTGGCTGTATGTGTCTTTGTATGTATGTCTTATGTTTGTGTCTTTGTATGTCTGTGTCTGTATGTATGTGTGCATGTCTGTGTGTGTGTGTCTGTATGTATGTGTGCCTGTCTGTTTGTATGTATGTCTTGTGTGTGTGTGTGTCTATATGTATGTATGTGTGCCTGTCTGTTTGTATATATGTGTCTTTGTGTGTGTGTCTGTATGTGTGTATGCGTGTCTTGTGTGTGTGTCTGTATGTATGTATGTGTGCCTGTCTGTTATAGTGGGCTATAGTAAGTAATAGTAAGTGGGCTACCTAGCTCAGCCTTCCTACTGGGCATTGCTATAAGGAAGGCTAAAAAATAGAAAAAAGGAGAGAAAAAAAGGTAGGGAGGGGAATTGAGGAGGGAGAGGAGATGATTTGACGCACAGATGTGAAATCATATTATGCGCAAACAGAGAAGTTGTCTGAACATCACCGAAGAGGAGACCTTTGTTTGTTCCTTATGAAAATCGAACCAGATATCAAATATTTAGTCTCGCAGCATCAACCTCAAGGATCTCATTAATCACTAGTACAGGTAATTTCAATTTACTTTATTGTTTTCTCATTAAACTTTATAAAGTTAAAAACATTCTAAACATGCATTAAGTAGAAATAAAAAGATAAATGTACTTACATTTATTTATTTTAAAACACCCTCCTTTCTAAAAAATATTCTGCACTTGCGCGAAAACTGGTGGGCGGTAAGGACATTTTTCCATCAAGAAAGATGCATTAGTGGGCAGTAGGTAGAAAAAGGTTGACTACCACCGATCTATATTGAAAAAATACAACATTTCTTTTTAAAGTTAGTGTTCCTGTAACTGAGCAAGGATAAAACATAAAGGAGCATTGAGTTTAGGTGCATAGCACTAAAATGTTGCTCCTCCTAGTGACAGTTTTAGTTTACTGTATTTGAAACTGATTAAATGCGCCTGTTAAAAGTCACTTTCAATTCATCACCATTGGAAAAATAAAGATTGTATTGTTCCTTTGATTACTATATGATGTGAAAACAATTATGATTCCATGTTTCTGTAATTGCTATGCAATTGCATATTTTTTCCTGAGCTTATTTATTTATTTTTAAATGTAAATATTTCCAATTTTACCATTATTTCCCCAGATAATCATGGCAGCATATACAACTGGGTAGGTCTGTCCAGTCACAGCAGATAGAATAGGAAAAAGAACATTATTCATTTCCTTAGCATGTGGCCCTGTTTTTTCCTGTCCCCCGCAACTGAAAGATGGAGTCTACTTTACCAGACTGTTTTATTTTAGACCTCAACGGTCAGAGACGTTCAACCTCTCTTTCCCGAAGACTCATAATTTTGATTTAGTGTTGTATTGTTATTTTTTCTCTCAAAATATATTCACTCAAGAATGCAAGTAAAGATAGAAGGCATTTTCTTGTTCTTTTTGGTACAGTGCTATTGTCATCCTTAGATTGCCTGAGCATTTAAAGGGATACTATAGGAATCAAAACAATTTTAGCTTAATGACGCTGTTTTAGTGTATAGATCATGCCCCTGCAATCTCACTGCTCAGTTCTGTGCCACATATTTGTTCAATCACTTTTGTTTCTGTTTGTGCAGTCCTAGCCATCCCTGGCTCTGACTGACACAGCCTGCATGAATAAAATAGTTTCATTTTCATTCAGATGTTAACTCGCTTAAGAGGTGTTTATCTCCTGCTCTGTAAATTTCGGTTTAATCACACACAGGAGGCTCCTGCAGGGTCTATGAGGCTATTAATAGAGCAGAAATTGTAGACATTCTCTTAATAATCTAAACATATATAACATTATTCAAAAACATATTTTATTACTGTAGAGCTATATAACATTTAGGCATTCTGCACATTAACGTGCATTTTATTATTAGGGTAACACTAGGCATTATTATGAGTTGTATTGCAATAGAAACTTAAATAACAAGCTTCCCATAACCAGAACATAAACAAGGTTACTCACTAAAGAGACAATTCAAAGTGAATTTAAATTTTAAAGCCAAAACAGCCTTATTAGAAGACAAAAAAGGGTCCCTAAGTCAACTGTTTCCATTTCAGCTGATTTTAAATTCACTTTGAATATTCACTTTAGCTAATAAGAGAGAAAAAAAAAAGAGGGGTATTTGTAAAGGACATTTGTGAGACTTGCAAATGATCATAACAAAGCATATTGCACTTTATATTAATGTTTGATGTTAGTGTTCTGTGAGTGCTCGTGTGCAGTGTCACTGTCAGTGTGTGTCACAGCACTGCTACACGTGCCTGGTCACAGGGACAGACTCCCAGCATGCCTCACTCCTCTTCCCACACTAGTGGGCGGAAGTCGCGTCTTGTGCGTCATTGCGCCCTCCTTACCCGGCATGCATCTGAGTGGTGTAAGATGGCGGCGTTAGATGAAACGGAACTGTAACGTTAGAGACCGAGTAAACCGAGGTGAGTATCTGTGCAGGAAGCGCGAGGAGAGGAGAGGAGAGGAGAGGAGAGGGCACGTGCGGCTGGGTGAACACGGCGTGTTATCTCCGAGCTGTACTCACAGTGAGGGACAGGGGCCCCATATAGAGAGATCGCATGCATGGTACATAGCGCGTTAACTTATCGCTGCCGAACATATCGTTTGGTTTAACTAAGCAGGTTCGTAAACTAAAGTTTTAATTCTAGAAGGTTCAACATTTAGGTATAAATGATAGCTGCCTGGAAGCTCTGTCCATGGTAATGGCTGTGTGCTCAACTTGGAATACATTCACTCAGTATCCCGGATAACGCGCAGTTTAGTAACTAACGCTGTAACGATCAATGCAGAGCGATGATATTATTATTATTATTATTATTATTATTATTATTATTATTGCCATTTATATAGCGCCAACAGATTCCGTAGCGCTTTACAATATGCTGAGCTTCTGTCAACTATTGCGATACATTCTATCTGTATGTCTGCCAGGCGGAGGTGGTGGTGGTAATGTAAAAGAGTGATCTGTGATGAATATAATTTTACTAACTAAGGAAATAAGATATGAGGTAATGGTTTTTGTTGTGATTTTAGTGTAGGGCACTGTTTCTCGACTTTATACAAAGAAGTACCCTTGCAAGTTTAAAAAATAATAATCCCTAAGTACCCCTGCCTCGAAAAAATAATTTCGATTGATTTCAATTCCAAGTGTCCCTTTAAATATCAGTGTGTAGACACTGATCTTTCAAGGTACACTATAGTCACCATAACCACAACAGCTTAATGTAGTGATGTCTGCAGTCTGTTCACGCAGGCTTTAAAAACAAAAAAGGAAACAATGCCTTTTTTTTTTTAAGTGAAATATTATACAAATATACATTTCTATTTATGTACATGTCTTAGTGTTTGTATATATTATAAATCTAATTGATAAAATTATGCTTTTGATACAATACACATAAATTATACTGGCGGCAGCCAATTAACCTTTTTTTTTTTTTTTTTTCCCCACATAGTTTTCAGTGCTGAATATACAAGCTGTCAGTCAGCATTAGACTCAAGCCACATGTATGCAGAATTTCCCAATTTACTAATGCAAGCATCTCCTTCTTGATATTTGCAATCTGGCTGTACTGTCCAGACTAAGGTGCCACTGCCCACTGGTAAATTTTTAAGTATCCTGGTGGTCCAGGTTGAGGATAATTGTTCTGTTTTGTTTTCCAGATAAGAAAATTTTATACTATTGAGGTTTTGAGAAAATAAAACCTGAAATAGGTTTTGATCCCTTGCAAGGTAAGCTGTTCTTTATGATGTATAAGTGTGTGTATTAGAGCTGTGAAATATGGAGAAAATGTTTGTTTTAATGTTGCTGATGCAGTTTTATTTGAAATTTTGTGTTGGTATTTTACCATACATTTTTATTGTTAAACTAACTGGCTTAAAGGGCCACTATAGTCACCCAGACACCTTCAGCTCAATGAAGTGGTCTAGGTGCCAGGTCTCCCAGGTTTTAACACTGCAGCTGTAAACAAAGCTATGTTTAAATTGCAGGTTTAATCCAACCTTTAGTGGCTGTCTTCCTGACTGCTGCTAGAGGCACTTCCGTGACTCTCAATGCGAAAATCGCATTGAGCACACAAGACGTCCATAGGAAAGCATTTAGTAATGCTTTCCTATAGACGGTTTGAATGCGCATTCGGCACCACTTGGGAGCTGACGTCTGAGGGGGTGGAGATGTCACCAGTGCCGAGGGAGCCCGACGCTGGAGTTTTAACCCCCTTCAGCCCAGTAGGGGGGGGAACCTAAGGATTATATATTATCGCCATTTATATTGTACCAACAGATTCTGTAGCGCTTTACACTATTAGAGGAGAGATTTAACTATAAATAGGACAGTTACAAGAAAACTTACAGGAATGATAGGTTGAAGAGGGCCCTGCTCAAACGAACTTACAGTCTATAATATAGTGCCAGAAAAACGAGTTTGTTTTCTTGGCACTATAGTGGTCCTTTTAATGTGTGTTTTGCTGTTGTTTCTTAGGGTTGGAAAAGAAAACAAACATAATGCACTGTTTTTGGTAACGTTAAAAAATAAATAAAAAATTAATGGTAAAGATTAGTCCCTCTGTATAACTGTCTTCCAGTCTCCTTCTTTTCCCACTTATGTCACTCTGCTTATGCAACACCTTCTCCTAATTTTATCACACTCTTCATGTTTCTTTCCCCCTTTTTTGTGTCTGCTCATTTCCCACACATGTCACTCTGCCCATGCCCTCCTATCCCCCCACCTATGCCACTGTGCCCATACGCTCCCCTTTGGTCTCTTTCCCACCATCTGTCACTCCCTGCTCTTTCGACTTTTATTCTGGTAGCATAACAAGGGTATCAGTCCTAGGAAAAATCATGCGGGTTGCTGGTATCCTTGTTTCTTCATATCAATCTGGTATTTCATCAGTTAAAAAAAAGTGAACAAACACTGTTGTGCCCTGTCATTGTAAATATAATGTTTAACCCCTTCAGGACGGAGTCAATAGTACACGTTCTGGTCAAAACAAAAACTGGAATTTGCGCTAAATGTCTTTTCAACCATTATTCACCTCTTTCATATTAAATGCACCCACACTTATTATATATCATTTTGTTCAGGAAAAACAGGGCTTTCATTTCATATCAAATATTTAGCTATGAAACATAATTTATTATGAATAAAATTAAAAAAAACTGAGAATTTTTTTTTTTTTTTTTTTAATTTGTAGTTCCGCCTCACATTTTAGCTGTAAATGTCATAATACTGTTAGGTTGTACTGCAAAAAAATGCACATATTTGTAATCAGCGATGTCTCATGAGTACAACAGTACCCACCATTAACAGGTTTTATGGTGTTTTGGAAAGTTACTGGGTCAAATATAGAACGTTCCATTTTCAAATTGAAATTTGCCAGATTAGTAATGTTACCTTTAAGACGGTGTGGTAGCCCAGGAATGAGAATTACCCCCATAATGGCATACCATTTGAAAAAGTAGACAAGCCAAGGTATTGAAAGTGGGGTAAGTTTAGTCTTTTTTTTTTAGTAGCCACGTAGTCACAAACACTGGCCAAAGTTAGCGTTCATATTTATTTTTGTGTGAAAAAAGCAAAAAACTAATATTTGGCCAGTGTTTGTCACTAAGTGGCTACTAAGAAAGGCTGGACATACCCCATTTGCAATACCTCGGGTTGTCTACTTTTGCAAATGGTATGCCATCATGGGGGTAATTCTCATTCCTGGGCTACCATACGCTCTCAAAGGCAACATAACCAATCTGGCAAATTTCAAAAAAATGAAATGCAAGCCTTATATGTGACAATCTAACTTTCCAAAACACCATTAAACCTGTACATGGGGGGTACTGTTATTCTCAGGAAACTTCACTAAACACAAATATTAGTGTTTTAAAACAGTAAAACATATTACAACAATAATATAGTCCATAAAAGTGCCGTTCGTTTGTAAATGCAAAAAACGTCACTTTTACTTAAAATATAATCGTTCTAATACAATTAACCAGTTATAAACACTAATATTTGAGTTCAGCGAAGTCTCCCGAGTAAAACAGTACCCCCTATGTACAGGTTTTATGGTGTCTTTGAGAGTTAGAGGGTCAAATATAGTGCTTGCGAATTAAATTCTCTGCACTTTCTCCCTGTGTTGTCAGGCATGTCAATCAAATTTTAATTAATCAAATCACATAATTATGTTAAGATTACTTAAATATACACGTAAAATTTTAATATATATGCATTTATAGGTATTTAAATTCTACGTGTATACTAATGTAATCTTTTATGTAAAAAAGCCAAAAGCAGTTCACCTATATGAGTGGAGCATATAGTGATGATCACAGGCACCTACCCAACTTAAAGGGTCATCTGGTCCTAATGTTGTAATAAAATCACTTCAAATTTCAGCACATATACAATAGAGAGAAAAACATATACAGAAAAATAATAGTGTAAATCTGTATAATCATATATAATCTTATATAGTAGTCTTGAGAAGTGCCAACTCACATATTTCAGAGCCCAAGTAAGGATAGGCTCAAATCACTTGCGCTTTTTGGTACCGTCTGGTGGTACTGTCCCCTCTCTTTTGAGCACGTGGATAAATTGGGCTCAAAACAAGGTGAGCATTCATTTATTTACACAATAAATTCACCTCTATCCGAAGTTACTGCACTATATCTTCTTCCCATGTGTAAATTTTATTTCTGAGGTAATTTATCCACGTGATGACCCTTTAAGTTGGGTAGGTGCCTGTGATCATCACTATATGCTCCACTCATATAGGTAAACTGCTTTTCTATAGTTTTAATTTGAGGTGGGTGTCAGGGACCCCCACAAGAGTGTTGTAGCATTTTCTATACTGTTCTCCACAACCTATAAGCGCCTCTAAAACACAGTTTTCTTTTCTCTTAATCTTTTATGTAATTATATATATATGTGTGTGTGTGTGTGTGTGTGTGTGTATGTGTATGTATATATATATATATATAATTTTTTTTTTTTTCTTTCTAAGTGTATTTTGTTACCAATATATATATAAATAACAAAATACAGTTAGAATGAAATTACATATGAATATATAATTTATATTAAAGGACCACTATAGTGCCCTGAGGGTGCCCCCACCCTCAGGGACCCCCTCCCGCCGGGCTCTGGAGAGAGGAAGCGGTTAAACACTTACCTTTCTCCAGCGCCGGGCGGGGAGCTGTACTCCTCCTCTCCTCCTTGCTCGCGACGTCATCGGCTGAATGCGCATGCGCGGCAGGAGCCGCGCGCGCATTCAGCCGGTCGCATATGAAAGAATTTACAATGCTTTCCTATGGACGCTTGCGTGCTCTCACTGTGATTTTCACAGTGAGAAGCACGCAAGCGCCTCTAGCGGCTGTCAATGAGACAGCCACTAGAGGCTCTGGAGGCTGGATTAACCCTCAGTATAAACATAGCAGTTTCTCTGAAACTGCTATGTTTATATAAAAAAAAAAGGGTTAATTCTAGAGGTACCTGGCACCCAGACCACTTCATAAAGCTGAAGTGGTCTGGGTGCCTAGAGTGGTCCTTTAAATTTTGTTTCAATATTTTATTTATTATTGTAATTATACGTATATATTATTATTATTATTATTATTATTATTATTATTGCCATTTATATAGCGCCAACAGATTCCGTAGCGCTTTACAATATTACGGGGGGGATTTAACTATACATAGGACAATTACAAGAAAACGTACAGGAACGATGGGTTGAAGAGGACCCTGCTCAAACGAGCTTACAGTCTATAGGAGGTGGGGTATAAGACACGTTAGGATATATATATGTGTGTGTGTGTGTGTATATCTATTATATAAAATATATATGTAATGTCATTCTAAGTGTATTTTAATATTAATATATACTAATATTAGTGTTAAAATACACTTTGTATGACGTTACATATATATATATATATATATATATATATATATATATATATATGTGTGTGTGTATATATATCATGTCAGGCAGCCCTCCAGAAGAGGATCGCGGCGGAGGTAAGTAAATCTTACCTCCCCTGGGCTTAAGCCGTTACGGTGTTCTATGCCGCCGCAACGGCTTTAAAGCCGCGACGGCATAGAACGGCGTTAAGGGGTTAATGACCAATTTCTACATAATCATGCGTGTTTACTTTTAAATATAGGCTTTAGGGTGGTGGGGGCTGACTGATGGAGGAGAGTCACATGTTAAGTGAGCTCCTCTACTAATTTGCCCTAAGAAAAATGTACAAACACAATCTATGACAAAAAAGACAAATTCTGTGATGTGGCAACTCGCTGACCTTCCTGACACACTTGGTGACAGTCGAAGTGCTGCAAGAAGTCTCCCTTCCTCCACTTTGCTGATGTGGCCTAGTACCCGAAGGGCAGGAGAAGCAGCTGATCTCCCAGCCCAGAGGGAACTACTTGCCAGCGAGACCCCTATTTACTCCCCTCTTGGACCGGTTGGGGTGATCCCGGTCTACTTGTGGGAGGCAGCCCAGTGCTTGCGAACAGGCAGATCAGAGCCATCCAAGCCATGGAACATCATGGGGACACACACAAAATGGCTGAAACCGCGTGTTTACCTATCATCAGGGAGACACTCTCGGATATGGAATCCAGGATAAACAGGCACATTCGACTTCTGGAAGCAGTTGATTAGCAGGCAACCCTATTGTGATGCATAGCATACCCCACCTGAACGCCGACAATGCTTACAGGCTCCAGATCCCAATTGGAGACAGCAAAAAGTGATGACGGTGAAGGCTCCAACATGGAGGAAGCGCAAGCAGCGGAGCTCAACGAAACTAAAAGGGCACAGAGACGGGAACATGGAGCAAGCCACAACCCTGCACCAAGCCTGATATGCCATGGAAAGCCCCGGTCAGGGACTGTGCTCTACAGTATGGGCAAGGACTGTGCCCTACAGATACAATAGGGTGAATGGGGATTGTAGTATGGTTACTGAAGGGGGAACTATTAGCCTTAATTAGCTATATGGGAAAATATTCTCCTGATGTGTTTTTGTTTTCTTTTTCCTCCTCTCCTATTTGTTTTCTGAGCCCAGCCAGGTCTGTTAGTATTATACCTGTTGTCTTATATTCTGTTCTTTATAAGTGGCTTCCCAGGAAACCTTTCTCGCTCAGCTATATAGCCTCTGTTGTTTCTTTATTTTTTATTTTTGTTTAACTTTGTCAGACGAGTCAGTCACCAAGCTTCATTTCACCTTTCCATGTATGCATTTTATTCCAATAAAACATTGTGTTTAAACATGGGGGCTTTATAGGAGTGCAAGCAAATCTACCTGCCACCCTGCAATTCTCAAATTATTAGTGTTAAACACAATTGTTCTTTATATTCAGATGGCAGGGGAACTAACTGATAAGAGGGACCGTGATTTGTCTCCATCCAAGGAGCGTAAGCGGTCCCGTTCAAGATCTGCTGAAAGAGAACGTGATAGGAAAGGCTCACCCTCCAAAGACCGAAAAAGGCACCGCTCTCGGGAACGAAGAAGATCTCGTAGCCATTCGCGCTCACGCTCCAAATCCAACGAGAGGTAACAGTAAAAATATTCATGTTTAGCTAATAAAATTAAGAGCAGCAACACTTTAATATAAGCATTGTCTAGCCTTTGAGGCCCATGGTCCAAAATCCTTTGACAACATATTGGATTTATCTATGATAAGATCAAATACAATGTTCACTTTTGTCACATTTGTTTCCAAATCTAGTTTAATTTGTTGTTTATGATTATTGTTAGAGATAGAAGACAAAAAGACAGAAAGAAAGAAACTCACCGTCGAGACAAGGACAGAAAGCGATCCAGGTAGGCTATTAATCTTGGTAGGAGAAAGGTTTGATATATTGTTCAACAATATTTACATGTGTATTGTCTTGTTTAGGACTCCTTCTCCCAGTCGAGGAAAGGATTCGAAGGTGAAAAAAGAAAAGGAGATAAAGAAAGAAGATGATGAAACCCAGACCGACAAGAAAACAAAGGTTAGTGGGACTTCTTCGCCCCCTAGTCATCAATAACAGACTGTTTTCATGGCCAATATTGGAAATTAGAAGATACAAATTATATAATCCAGTTGTTCCCAATGAGACAAGCAAGGAGGCATTTAAGTGCCATCCTAAGTAAGCAAGATTTATACTCCTTCTCCGAAAAAGGAAAAGCTGAATATAAATACAACCTACAAAATAAATACTGCCTTTCTTTGACCCCCTCCTCGTGTTTACATATGCTGCTGAAGCCAAAAACGTAAGGGTGGCAAGGACTCGATGGGCTTGGATTGTGCTGTTAATTCTGTGAGAGATCCCTATTTACCTATCAACTAGTGGAAATCTTTGTCTGTATTAATTTCTTGTGAAAACATGTTTCTGTCTCAGTTGCAGCAGCATTGAAATGTTGTGTATATGGTCAAACTCACCATGCATCTTATAACATACATAATTTTTGTGTGGTAGAAGGCAATGTAAAAAGTCAAATTTTTCCTTTTTTTGGTCAGGCACAGCCTCTGTCTCTGGAAGAGTTGTTGGCCAAGAAGAAACAAGAGGAGGAAGCGGAAGCTAAGGTATGCCAAAACTTGTGTATGTGATAGGTCTACTGTTCCTTTTTTTTTTTTTTCATTATGCGTTAGCAAGTGCTAGATTATATATTGTTGTAGGGTTTTGTTTGTATTTCCTTTTGATTTGTCAAATATATAGTGTAAGAAATATTGAACAAGAGTCAGTATTTACATTAATTTAAATGGTGAAAATGTGTGTCAATGGTATAGTGGGGGGTTTAAGAGAAGCCCTTCGTGAAAATGACTTTCCTGACGTTTAAACACTTTGGTGAAACTATTAGAGTGTGTGTGTTTCACATCATGTTGAGTCTTGCTTAATCCGTTATATTTTGCAGCCAAAGTTCCTTTCTAAAGCGGACAGGGCGGCTGAAGCTATTAAACGAAGGCAGATGGAAGTAGAGGAGAAACAGAAGCTACTGGAAGAGGAACGGAAGAAAAGGAAGCAGTTCCAAGAGATTGGCAGGAGAATGATGGGTAATAACATTTCTGCTTTTATGCATTTATTGATTCATGGTACACAAGCCACAAACAGTTACCAGCAAATCTCATTGTGCAGCTGATTCTGATTAAAAAATAAAATAAAAAAATCTTCCTGTAACTTTTTAATTATTAAATAACTACACTAGTGGAAACAAATATTTTTACATCTTCTCATCTTATATCAATGTTTTTTCTTGTGTTACTAAAGGTCATGGACCCTCATTTAGTGTTCCATTGCTCACAAATGGTTTAACATTGAATGAACGGACAGTGCCAGAGGACTCTAGGAACTACAATCAATTCAATGAGATAAAATGGATTTAGTGCCTATAGTGTCCCTTTAAATCTGAATGGGAAAAATAGAGCTCACAATAGCAAGCTGTGACTGTAACGGAGTTTGAGAAATTATCCAAATCAGCTGTCTTAGCCTCAGATTTACCATTAAAATTTTATTTGTACAACTTCAGTTTGGTGAATAACTCTTTGTGTTTTGTGTTGGGGACAAAAAGAAAATCTTCAAAAGATGTTTGTTTAATTTGAAACTCCTTAAACTCTCCTAATTTTGTAGTTTCTGCTCACAGAGTAGCTTCAAACTTGTTTTTATCTGCTCTGTTCCTCCTGTTCTTATTTGACAGAGGATCCGCAGGAAAGGGAACGAAGAGAACGCAGAGAGAGAATAGAAAGGGAGAACAATGGTAACGAGGATGATGAAGGAAGGATAAAAGTCCGTGAGGAGAAAGACAAAACTAAAGAGCTCCAAGCCATAAAGGTAATCATGATGTCAGCTGCTACTTTCAAGTGTTTTGTAAATGTAGAACTGTTTTGCTCTTAGTATAAAATTCATAGTAGAAATAATGCTACAAACCATTGTCAAAATCTCCACTCTAGCACCGATATGTAACATAAGATCAGATGCAGACCATCCACCAGGATAAACAAGTATGTGCAAAATTAGTTCTGTATAAATTTTAGATTTAAAAAAGTGGCATGGAAATTTTGACAAATTTAGGATTAAGACGAACAGTAGTGTGATCAATTTGTATTACTGTATAGTGGGATAGGCAACTTTTAGCACCCCAGATGTTGTGGACTACATCCCCAATAATGCTCTTACAACCATAATGCTGGCAAAGCATCATGGGAGGTGTAGTCCAATACATCTGGAGTGCCGAAGGTTGCCTATGCCTGGTATAGACTATAATTTAAAAAACAAACCTGTCATGCTATTTTCAAAAATTATAACTTTATTTAGACACAGGTGTCCTTAATGTCTTATAAGGTAAACACAATACATGGCAGGTTATTTCATATGCTTTTTATGTTGGCTTTGGTTGAAATGTGTTTCTAGAGATTTTTAAAAATGATGTTAAACATTTTTGTTAATGGGAGTCCTATTAAAGGGATACTGTAGGTACCAAAACAATTTTAGCTTAAGTGATTTTGGTGTATAGCTCATGGCCCTGCAATCTCGCTGCTCAATTCTCTTCCATTGTTTATGCAGACCTAGTCACACCTTCCTGCATGTGTCCTGCACAGCCATCCTAAACTCTTCCTGTAAAAAGAGATTTAATAAAATAGTTAAAGGGGAAAAAAACCCATCCCAGAGTTATCCACCAAAGTTTGAACCAAAAGTGAACTGAAGAGAAACTCCAAACTCTGGTTCAATATAGCTGATATGGAAAAATATTTTCGCATTCAGTCACTTCAGCCCCAAATATAAAATTCACAATGAATTCCAAACAATTCGCACCTAAGTGAACAACTGCTCTCTGTATCGGAGTTCTGTTAAATTAACATACGCACAACGTAGCAGCCAAGTTTTCAGCCCAGATGCAAAGAGTGAAAATGAGCAAAAGCGGCAAAATAGGGATTTTGTGAAAATGATAACCAGTACATAAGTCCCTGTTACCAGAATGGGACAAGATGCATAATACACTCATAAATTCCGGTTAGTTGACCGATTTTCATTTAATTGAAGGGTTACTGCTACATATTCCACTACCTGGAGTATGCGACATGGTAGAAAGGCAGAGCCTAGAATCACGTTCTATATATAGTTAATATACATCTTGCACCTGAAAGGACAGCATATATTTCAAAGAGAAAATGTTATAAAAAATATGATTTTATTGAAGCAAACACTTGTGTTACTCTGCACTTTGCATTCTGTATATTCCCCCTATAAGTGCCGATATAGCACTTTTAACTAAAATCCATTTACATCTTAACCTAGGTATCAAATCTGAGATACTGCAGTGTCCGATTGTAAAAGCTCTAGAACCCAATATCAAAAGCAGATTCATTAAGTAAATGTTGACCTGTAATGAGCAGATAATCCATACAAATAGAAGACATGCAAAACAGAAAACAGAACGGTAAAACACAATAATAAGCTTAAATATTAACTGTAAGCCAAACACTCCTCCCGTTATTGACAGTGAGAAGATATCATTCAAACAGAGAAATGAGTTGCTTTGGTGAATTATTAGATACTGTCCAACATGATAAAGTTATATACATTGTTCTAAAACATCATGGTGACCTACTAGAATCTGTTTTCATGTAGATATGAAGTTGCTGTTGAGGTAAAAACCTCTCTAGAATCCATGTCAAACCTTGAATTGAGGGCAGGAATTCAGTTAATATTTTAATGCAAACATGTGGATCATCTGCAATAATGAGGACACAATTTAAATTGCACTATAATGTTTGTAAAGAGACATTATAGCAATTTGAAATTAGCCCACACTAAATTACAGTGAATATTTAAAATTTCTCTTTACAGAAGTTAGAACCCAGTTTGCAGACCATGTCTCAATATAGTTGAGTAGGACTTCCCTTATAATGTATAACCTAAAACCAATTCCAGGTCCAATACGAACCTGTCTTATCTGCAAATATATCACAAAATGCAGGAATAAACGTAATGTATTAAGTTCTTGGCGTGGCAGTGATACGAAATACCAGCCAAAAGAAGCTGTAGGCAACAGAGAGTAAGCACACTGTAGTCCTGGATATAAAAACTAACAAGAGCAACAAGTAAAGAGAGAGATGTATATTGCCATGTATCTCAGTAAGGTATCTGCTGAATAACGTACGTCTACAATGGCCATATATAAAATGGCTAAGAGGATCCAGTAAAATGTTGGCTACATGTATACTTTGAATCTTAAACCCCCTTTCAAAAGTACTCCAGAACATTAAGCCACACCATGGCTGGAAGCCCTGACAGTTGGTAGTCAAGAAGATAAACAAAACTTCCAGAAGTGGTTTTCATGTACAGGGATTCCTAGAATTATTACTAAATTTTAACAAATAGTAAACTGCATAAACCTGCTAAGACTGTTTGAGAACAGAGGTTGGCTAAAACAGTATTTGCTCTGCTTATGTGCTATGTGAAACTTTATGGCGATAGATGCTGCCTATTGGTAATTAAATCACATGAAAAAAAAGAATTGAAACTTAATAGGTTTAGTTTTTCCCTTACAAAGTATGATTTTACTTTGAAACGCATGCACCGACCCCTCACACCCCCTTATAAATATCTACCTGTTACATTTCAGGAGGTAGAACCTATTTAGGGGTTATCCCTGAAAAAATAAGCACTTAACTCATTAAGTGCCAAAGACATGCCATAGATGACAAATAAAAATAAGGTATTGGAAAAATAAAATATATGTTAAACATTTGCATGGAGAAGATTGCAACCTCCAGGAAGGGAATAATAGGAACAGATACATTCTTACATGATAAAGTGTCAAAACTATGACAATGCTAGTGCATTGTTCCTCTCGCTAGGTCGTTGAGGCTCGTTTACCATGGCGACACTTGCAAAATATATAATTGCTTTAATATCTCCCCTCACACACATGCACTGCACCCCTAAACACATTACATTCAAGACATACCCACTGGATCCTCTACACATACACAGTATATTCCCCTCTCTCTATCTATCCTTATACACATACACACAATAAAAAAAAAAAATTCTCCTACTCACACTCTGGGTCCTTCACACCTACATTAGATCCCCTACACACAATAGATCCCCTATAGGGACGGACACACACACACACTATTGATCCCCTATTCACACACTAGATCCCCTATTCACACACTAGATTCCCTGTAAGCAAACACATACTAATTTCCCTACATACACTACAGCCCCTATGGACACTATGATTGATATATATATCCACACACACACTCTCCCACAAGCAGGCTTTCCTGGCCCTTTTTGTATACTGATTTTGCACTTATGGAGACACCAGAGACAAGTCACAAGCAATCACAGTGCAAGCATGTTAATAAATTTGCCTGTGCTGCGCAGAACAAACACATGGTCTTTTTCTCATGCAAGAGCTTTTCAGAAGAGCACTAAACCAACATAATCACTTTGACTGGGAGTACGCTTGTCATTGGTGATGACAAAAGACCCACTCTCTGTCCCCCCTCCCGCCCCTAACTGGGCCGCTGTGATTCAAAGATTTAAAAAAATGCCTAGGCCATATTTTTTGCCTTCTAGAGTGTGTAGGGAACTGCACTCACTCCCATCAGTCTGAGCCAGGGTGCATTAGCTGTACCGGAACCAAACACCAGATCCCCAAAGTAGTAAGATAAAGGAAAAAAGGTCCAGGCACTTTATTAGAACCACAGCAACGTTTCGACCATATATTATCAAGCTAACAAATACACCATCTAACCCAGTATATATAGGTAAATTTAAACAGTCAAATAACATACAGCACACATGTGAATGTGTATAATTAACAGGCAAGTGACAGCCATGGAGTCAGCTATGTATAGGTACTGTTTACTGGCTGAAGGAGCAAGATGCTGAACCCTGGCAAGTCCATAGAAAATATTGGCCATAATATAAAATCTAGGCCTGCTAAAGCTGGCTGCTTCCTAACTGTTGTAAAATACATGGGGAAAAAAGACTGCCTAAAAGGGTATTATTCATATTAATTTCATAGTTCTGTTTCCTGAGCTTTCTTCTGTGAGGGGAGGAGCCAACCCTTACGTCAATGCTGCCATGGCTTAATCAGGAGAGTTCAATTTACAGAACATGAGAGAAAAACTTCTAAAGTAAATTATCGGATTAAAATTAAACCATTTTTTCATGCAAGCTTTATCAGGACAGAAACAAAAGTGATTTAACTCCTAATTGGCATGATCTATACACAACAACTTCTTCATTAAGCTAAAATCGTTTTGGTGACTGTAGAATCCATTTAAGCTTATACTTGGGTTTATTGGATGAACTGGCATTTATATAATGGTATAGAGATATATGTATGTTTGGTCATGATGTAGCTAAATTAACTTTTCTTGTGCAGGAGCGTTATTTGGGAGGTATAAAGAAGAGGAGACGGACTCGGCATTTGAATGACCGAAAATTTGTGTTTGAGTGGGATGCCTCTGAAGATACATCAATTGACTATAACCCACTGTAAGTGAAACGCCCACCATATAGTTTTTTAAAATGTGTTTATTTTTTGTGCAGGTGAGTACAGATCATAATCATCAAACGCCACAACAGCGTACACAGATACATACAGGCTAAACAGTGGCATGAGAAATTGCACATTTTTTGTTTTTTGAAACATGCTTAACGTAACTGACATGTCTCAGGAGTGAGTAGGTTGGTAGTCAAGATTAGGAAGACATGCATACGGTTCAATGGTAAATTGATTCAAGTAAAACATGTATAAGCTTGGTGAGAAATATAGCTTTTTTTTTTTTTTTTTTAATTATTATTATTATTATAAAGCATGGTTAAACGACACCTGCCCGGTGCACACAAGGCCGCATGCTTTTACAAGTGTAGCGGCTTCCAACGGATCACTGACCCCAACAGCAGATCCCAGCTAGCTCAGTAGTCGATGTAGGCTCCTGTTTCTGCCTTAATCGAGCTGTAAGGGGCTGTATATCGTGTTAAATGTCAAGCTTGTGGAGGAGCCCAAGAGAAACACGTCTCTCCTCCATGACTGTCAGTTCCCCCCAATATGTTTTTTTTTTTTTTGGTCAATCAGGAGCAGGTAACATGCTCATCACTTGTTAAAGTAGTTGTCCCCATCATTATGATCTTGGAGTGGCAGCTTAATGTATACGGATGTTATAGATTTATTCTAGTTTAAAGTATTTATCTGTACTCATTTTCGGTTTACATTAGACCCTTGTTATTTTCTAATAATGCATTATAGTCACAAGTGACCAATGTCTGAATTTCAAGTTGAAATTTGGTGCAACTCACATTTGGGTCACTGCAGCACTGTTGCCTATGTGTATTTTTCCTTTGACTTTCATTAGAATTTAGGAGGCATGTACTACACATGAATGTTCTACCCGTCTAAAGCTTACTAACTATGCAAAGATGTCAGCGAGATGTTCATTCACTGGGTCTGGCTCCCTCTTTAATACTTTAAGGACCCAGTTTCATAAGTAAAAGGCAAGCATGATGGAAAATTTTCATCAAGTGTCTTTAAGGGGTTAATCACGTTTTATATTTAAGATAACCAGTTTGAATTGTATTCTATAAACACGTCTGAGGTTGGGATCTTGTTTCCAGGTACAAAGAGCGTCACCATGTTCAACTGCTTGGCCGTGGCTTCATTGCAGGTGTAGATCTGAAACAACAGAAGCGCGAACAGTCCCGGTTCTATGGTGATCTCATGGAAAAGAGACGGACTATTGAGGAGAAGGAGCAGGAAGAGTAAGTAGAAACTCTGTACTACATCCTGTCTTGCACGTGTTTGAAATCTGATCCTGATCATGATCATTACAGTCTTACCATGTTGTAACACACACCTCCGGTCCGCCAGCACTCCTCCCACTCTCCCAATATATACCATACATTTGCTAGCACAATTTATAGATAAAAATGTATGCTCTATAAAATGAGTATAAGTAGTGTGTCCCATGACATGCACAATTAAACAAGGATTCCCAATGCTAAATACAGATGTAAATATTTTACACTTGTAAGCAGGTCATTACGTGTAGTGTCAAACCATGCAATATATTCAAGAACTGTGAACTACTTCGTTGAAATCTAAAAATATGTTCACTCACATTATGTGGCATATCATGTTTTGTCTACCATGGTTTCAGCATAGTACCATTTTGGTAGATCCTAAATCAATCCCTTATGTGGGAGAGTCATGGTTTACTCCTGGGCTAAGCATTATAACGTATAATTTGGTAAATTTTGTAATGCATATTTTAAAAGTTTATTTTTGTAATGTGGTTGTGGACTGGCTCCATTGTGCATCAAACCTTTAAATAAAACTGATTTTGCCATCTACAGAGTGAGACTCCACAAACTTAGAAAGAAGGAAGCAAAACAGCGCTGGGATGACAGACACTGGTCTCAAAAGAAGCTGGATGAAATGACTGACCGAGACTGGCGTATCTTCAGAGAGGACTATAGCATTACCACAAAGGGTGGCAAGATCCCCAATCCTATACGATCATGGATCGATTCTTCACTGCCCCCACATATCCTGGAAGTTATTGATAAGTGTGGATACAAGGTACTTCCTACATTTGCATATTTTTTTTTTTTTCATTCTTTATTTTTTGGGGTCATGTAAGATGTGTACAACATCCCAATAAACAGTGAGAGCTTTGGTTCATAAACAGAGAATGCAGTCAAAAAGTATATGCTCTTATAGTCATTTGCCTCATTTTTGTAGTTTTTGTTCAAGTACAAACTAAATACAACTGTGCACGTGTGGTACATCAGTCTGAAAGGTCCTATAGTGAGCATGTGCATTAGATTTAAGAGACATGTAGAAATAATGAGAAAGCTCAGTGTGTGCGTGTGATCTTACATCATTGGCATATGAGGTGGTTGGACGCACTTGGATTGACTACAACTCAGGTGCTATCTTTGGGTGCGTTTTTTCCATGGAGAGCTGATCTGCTGCGCCCTGCATTGGAGCTGTGACCGCTGTGTTATGGACCCATTGCGGTGTGGAGATTGGCCCGGTGAAAATATAGTGTGTCGGGGCTGCTACAGGCGGGATCAATGAGAGGTGGGTGGTGAAGGGTTAGACCCTTTCAGAATGAACTGGTCTGTCAGCTGTTCTGTGCCAGAAGGGTACTGGGGTGTCTCTCACAGTCGCTGTGGTTGTGGCGTGTGCTGAGGCTATGTGTAAGAGTCCTGACCGCACCCCGTGGACATCTTGGTTGCGTGGTGCGCACTGATTTATGAAAAGGGGGGGGGAGGGGTCCTGTCTATGGTCGCGTGCGCTGTGTATCTATAATTAAGTAGTATGGTGTCGAGATTATGAGTATTGTGCGCATTGTGTGGTTTCAGCAAGAATTAACTTGAATAAACGTAATAAAACAAAATTAAATATGAGTAGCCATTAAGTCCGTGATGGTTATTCCCGTTGTGGGGTTTGAGAGCAGGGGGCGCTGGTCTCAAGTGGTGGCTGCAGTATAGGAGTCCAAGAGGGCTCTCCGTGGCGTGAACGGCTGGATGCTCGCTGGATCCCATCTGGGTATGTTTACAGTATCTTAAGGTAGCCCCAATGTTGCCATGAGGGTATTCGCTTCTTGCAGGTCATGCACCGTGTGGGTGGTCTTTCCTTGCTGGATCTGTAGGGACCTTGGTGAGCACCAGCGGTAATGCAGGCTGTGGGCCCGGAGTAGGGTTGTAAAGGGCTGCATGGATTTACGCCATGCCAGGGTTTCTCCAAAGAGGTCCTGGTAAAATGTGAGTGTCATATTTTCAAACGTGAATGGGGATTTACTCTTCAGTGCGGCCTGGACCACCTGCTTGTCGGCCATATTGTGGAATCTTACTAAGTCCCGAGATGCTGCTGTCGGTGCTCGCTGGGCTTTTGGAATTCAGAAGATCCCTTTCGAAGGCGAGGTGTTTTGACTTGTTTAGGTGTCAGCAATGCCGCCATCATCCTTCGCAGTAGGTAGGGGAGATCTGCCTCTGGGATCTCCTCCGGTATGCCCTGGAGCTTTACGTTTTTCCGTCGCCGTGCATCCTCCAGGTTGGCAAAGCGGTGGTCGGTGAGTGCCTGCTGTTTCTTTAGCGCTTGCACTTCCAGCTGAAGTTCCGCCATCGAGTCGGCTTGTTTCTTCGCGGCGGTCTCGACCCCCTCTAGGCGGCCTACCAAGCCCGTCAGGTCGGAGTGTAGTTGGGCCACATCCGACTGGAGGGTTTTTTGGATGGCGCCCAGCATTTCCTTCAGGATCTCTGCCGTCACCGGGGCAGTCTCTCCCCTCTCAGGCACCAGGGCCTGTTGCAGTGAAGTCGGCATTCCCAGGCTCCTGCTGTCTAGTGCTAGGTCCTCTGAGGAGTCGAAGTAGTCCTTGAAGTCAGCGGCCATTTTGGGCCCATACGCGCCCTGAGCCCGTCGAAACAGGTCTCTGATATGCGTGCTCGGCCCAGATTTATCTGCCCTGGTTTTTTTTGTTTTGCATCCCATTTTGGTCTGGGGAGTGTTTACTGCCGTTTTCAGACTCTGGGTTCACTGTATTTGTTGGCCACAGTATGGAGCCGATGTAGACTGCGTCCTGCTTGTTCAGCCACTTGGCTCCGCCTCCCACATTTACATATTTTTAATATTCATGCTGCAGATTGGCTGGTTGTGAAACACATACTTCATCCTTCTCTTTAAACTGTTGATGCTTTAAAATTACATTGGACAGCAGACCATTATTATAATTATTATTATTATTATTATTTATAAAGTGCAACCATATTCCACAAACGTACAATATACGCAATCCAATACAAAAGGTAGAGTGCCATGTCTGTTTTCGATGATCTTGCCATTGAAGCTCTTTCATACAAAAGGCTTCCAATCTCCGTTCTTAACCCCTTAACGCCGGAGGGCGTACTATTCCATCCTATTTTAGGCGGCTCTAAACACCGCCGGGCGTAATAGTATACACTCCGTTTTGTTTTGCGAATTTCAAATGTAACGTGCTATATTTGACCCTGTAACTTCCCAAAACACCATAAAACATGTACATAGGGGGTACTGTTTTACACGTGAGACTTTGCTGTATACAGATATGTGTATTTTATTGCAATAAAAGCAAACAGTATTATGACATTAACAGTTAAAATGTCATGTAGAACTAAAGAAAATCGAAAATAATCTTCTTTTCTCCCATTTTTTTCATATTAAATTATGTTTCACAGCAGAATATTTGATATTAAATGAAAGCCCTGAATAAAATTATATATAATAAGGGTGGGTGCATTTACTATGAAAGAGGTGAATTACGGTTGGACAGACTTGTAGCGCAAATGCCAGGTTTTGTTTACATTTTGTTTTGTTCACAACGTGTACATTTGGCTCCGTCCTTAAGGAGTTAATAATGGTGAATATGCACTTTTTTTTTTTTTTTCTACTTTAATGATAAGTTGTAATATAGTGGACATGTCTATGCTTCATTAATTTTGTTTTCCTTCAGTTCTAAACTATAACTTTTCTTTGTATTTTCCTCTTTAGGAACCAACACCTATCCAAAGACAAGCCATTCCTATTGGATTACAGAACCGTGATATCATTGGTGTGGCTGAGACTGGCAGTGGTAAGACTGCAGCCTTCCTTATTCCCTTGTTGGTCTGGATCACAACCCTGCCCAAAATTGACAGGTGAGCCTGTGTTTTATTACACGTTTGTTTGTTTTTATTGTCATATGTTAGATTTTCAGACATGTTTATGGACTAGTTTGCACAGTTACATTCTGACTCTTTTGATGTCTCCACTTTTAGGATTGAAGAGTCTGACCAAGGACCATATGCAATCATTCTGGCTCCTACAAGAGAGTTGGCACAACAAATTGAAGAGGAAACTATTAAGTTTGGAAAACCACTTGGAATTCGTACTGTTGCTGTTATAGGAGGCATCTCTCGTGAAGATCAGGGCTTCCGTCTAAGAATGGGCTGTGAGGTAAACATTTACATTTGCTTCTGTCTGGATAACTATATAAATAACCATTGTCATGGTAAAATCAATTTTATAGTAAATGAAAGAAAATAGAACTTCTATATATTGAAGAACTTTATGCAAATATGTGGGTTGGTAGAACAACCTCTTTAAAATTAGGCCCCTCTCCTCCTATCAATCACTTCTTCAGCTTAGACCTCTATTTTGTAGAATTGACTGAGAGGGAGAGCAGGAGAACCCTCCTAAAGCCAGCTAGAGGAGAATAAGAACTGAGTGATGGATAATACTTTGTTCACATTCAGATCCAGTGATAATGGAGCCAAATCCTATCCAACCTCAGGCTGAGCCTTACCTTAAAGGAACATTAAAGCTCTAAGAATACGCATCTGCATTCCAAACACTTTAGTGTTCCTGCCCATATTTGAAAGGAGGTTGTTGTCACTCCTCCTTTATATTTTCCATATAATACAATTATTTTATTTATCTTTTACTTCCAGTGAGGTTTCCTCAGTGCTGATACCTGTCCACCTCCAACAGCATCACGGAGGAAGCATGGCCTCTTTCAGTGATGTTAAATCATAGGAGCATTGAAACAATGCTTTCCTGCGGCGGCTTCCGCATCTCATGACAGTTGTATTCTGTCACTGCTCCAGAAGCTCCTCTAATGGTTGTCAGTATGACAGCCACTAGAGGAAGCTTTAACCCTGCAATGTAAAGATTGCAGTTTTAAAAAAATAAAAATAAGTTTTTTACATTGCAGGATTACAAGGACAGGGTCACTGCACCCAGACTGCTTCAAGTGAAATGAAGTGGCCTGGCTGACTTTAGTGGTCCTTTAACCAATACTTTCTCATATTGTTCCAGTAGAAGAATTCACAAATGTTTGTCTATAAGTTCACAAAACATCCTTTTAGGATCAACCACATGCACAGTGTAGACATGCTATGAATCTAATTTACTGGCATGCTTGACAACAACCCTTCCCAAGTAAATGAAATGTGGTTTGCATTTGTATGCTTGTAAGGTGGCATTAGGGTTTGGATGATTGTTTAGTAAATATATAATTACCATTAAAGTACGGTATATATGATGCATGGATAACCAGCCCATTAATATTTCTATATTGTCTGAGGAATTATCAATTACTTTCTATATCGCCCCATCTATGTTTGTTTCAAGAATGTACGGCTGTCATTATTTTTTTTTTTGAATGATGAAAATATTTACATTTTTTAATTGCATCCAGATATAAGTAAAGATAATTTTATAATCTATATTATGGTCTTGCTATTTAAGTGACTTTTTATGATTTTTTTTTCTTTTCTATAAAGATTGTAATTGCTACCCCTGGTCGTCTGATAGATGTGCTGGAAAATCGATATTTAGTTCTGAGTCGTTGTACATATGTGGTACTGGATGAAGCTGACCGTATGATTGACATGGGTTTCGAGCCTGATGTCCAGAAGATTCTGGAACATGTGCCAGTCACCAACCAGAAGCCAGATACGGACGAGGCTGAAGACCCAGAAAAAATGATTGCCAATTTTGAGTCTGGAAAGCACAAGTACAGACAGGTGAGCTTATGGATAATAGTTGAAAAATATTGTCATATCTTATACATATCATCAGAAACTTGAAGTTAAGATGAAGCTTTGAAAATCGGTGCAAATAAACCTTAAAAGCCCAAAGCATGCATCTGTGGTCGGTTACAATACAGTGTCCACATGATTGTACTGGACATTCAGTGACACATAATCTTAATGCCCATCAAAGCTGAATGTTATAGGCTCTACTGATGAATGTATTTTACTATGATTATTCTGAATATAACACAATACTATAAATTGCATATAAACTTGAATGTTGTTCGATCACATTTAGTCTCTCTTTAGTTTGGAATTGTTTATAATCCAAGCCATAGATAAAACTGATGAGATGAACATCCTTATTGATAGCTTTTAGACCGTTATTGCTTATACCGGTTTACACATTCTTTAGCATATAGTATATGTAACACTTATTTAACTTTAGTTTGTAGCTTATCCTCAACATTCATATCTGTGATAGAGGATGTATCATTTAGAGATGAGATATATATATATCTCCCTCTCTCTCTCTATATCTCTCTCTCTCTATCTCTCTCTCTCTCTCTCTCTCCCTCCCTCCAGATGAGAACCATTCGGCCCATCTAGTCTGCCCAATTTTCTAAATACTTTCATTAGTCCCTAGTCTTATCTTATAGTTAGGATAGCCTTAGGCCCATCCCACGCATGCTTAAACTCCTTTACTGTGTTAACCTCTACCACTTCAGCTGGAAGGCTATTCCATGCATCCACTACCCTCTCAGTAAAGTAATACTTCCTGATATTATTTTTAAACCTTTGTCCCTCTAATTTAAGACTATGTCCTCTTGTTGTGGTAGTTTTTCTTCTTTTAAATATAGTCTCCTCCTTTACTGTGTTGATTCCCTTTATATATTTAAATGTTTCTATCATATCCCCCCTGTCTCGTCTTTCCTCCAAGCTATACATGTTAAGATCCTTTAACCTTTCCTGGTAAGTTTTATCCCGCAATCCATGAACCAGTTTAGTAGCCCTTCTCTGAACCCTCTCTAAGGTATCAATATCCTTCTGAAGATACGGTCTCCAGTACTGTGTACAATACTTCAAGTGAGGTCTCACCAGTGTTCTGTACAATGGCATGAGCACTTCCCTCTTTCTACTGCTAATACCTCTCCCTATACAACCAAGCATTCTGCTAGCATTTCCTGCTGCTCTATTACATTGTCTGCCTACCTTTAAGTCATCAGAAATAATCACCCCTAAATCCCTTTCCTCATATGTTGAGGTTAGAACTCTATCAAATATTCTGTACTCTGCCCTTGGGTTTTTACGTCCAAGATGCATTATCTTGCACTTATCCACATTAAATGTCAGTTGCCACAATTCTGACCATTTTTCTAGTTTACCTAAATCATTTGTCATTTGGCTTATCCCTCCTGGAACATCAACCCTGTTACATATCTTAGTATCATCAGCAAAAAGACATACCTTACCATCAAGACCTTCTGCAATAAATATATATACTTTATTTTTTTTCTTAGTACATATTAGAAATTCCCTTTGTTTTTACTTTACAGACTGTCATGTTTACAGCAACCATGCCCCCTGCTGTAGAACGTTTGGCAAGAAGTTATCTGCGCCGTCCTGCAGTGGTTTACATTGGCTCAGCTGGTAAACCTCATGAGAGAGTTGAACAGAGAGTGTTCCTCATGTCTGAAGGCGAGAAGAGGTAAGTGTGGTGACAACATATCTTTGTAGTTTTTGGTTCGTGATTAGTGTTCGACCATCAAAGGAACAACTTGGGTAAGAGGGACTTCAAAGTAATTACGCAATCAAAAAGCAGAGTATGGTGCATTATTATGTAAGAGAAAATGTCTATAGTATATTAGTTTTGAAAATTTAGGAATATAAAAAAATGCAAATGCTGTAAAAATTTCTTACAACGGAAATGACGAAACACGCAGTGATCTTTACACCAGTAATTATGAAGTTTAGCTTGAATATTTCAGTCTGATAGCTACTACAATTTTTAGTTTTATTTTAATAATCGGCCTGCTTGCTTTCTGTTTTTTAGGAAGAAATTGCTTAACTTCCTCGAGAAAGGATTTGAGCCACCAATCATCATCTTTGTCAACCAAAAGAAGGGTTGCGATGTGTTGGCTAAGTCACTCGAGAAGATGGGGGTATGTACAGGGTTCCTTTTGTTGCATGTTTTACGATTTAAACAAAAATACATGATGTACATATATTTTATTTTTTTTATAAGGGCTTCCTCCTTTGCACGTTTTGCTACTTTAAACATGACTGTGGACATGAACAATTAAATTCTATCCACACATGCGTGAGCATTATCTATTCATACTAATATTTGTTTAAACCCCGGAGATTGCCTCTTGCCACTCAAGCTGTTGTGGCTTTCCATTCTAATCGTCTTCAGTCCGTGTTTGTCTGAGAGTTTCAATCTAGTGCAGCTAGAGATGAAGGGAAAAGGTAACCTCTCACATTCCAGCCAGCTTTATACGGCAACCCACATTGCCTCTCTGAGCTTGATAGGGTTGGCAGTTGTACAGTCTGTAGCATTCTGCAGCTCACCTTATGCTTTATTCAGTAAAGGCAATTTATTGGATCACAAATAAATACTATTTAAATATATGTGCTCTGAATGTATACATAGTAAATCTCTCCTGTTTGATATACTACTTTATGTGGGAACTCAGAACTTCTAAGAATTTTTTTTTCTCCTGATTTTTTTTTTGTCCCTACCGGTGCACATAATTTCCCAAAATGCACAACTCACTGATATTGAAAAATCTACAACAGTTTTATGTATTTGATTTAGATTTCCAAATGTTCTCAAAGTATTAAAAGCAATTATGTAATTCTAATTTTTCAGTTTTTTGCTTTTGTTTTGTGATCAGTAGTAATGAGTGATATGTTGTTTTTTTTGTTTGTTTTTTTTTTCACAGTACAATGCCTGTACTCTCCATGGTGGTAAAGGTCAGGAACAGAGAGAATTTGCTCTGTCTAACCTCAAGTCTGGAGCTAAGGATATCCTGGTGGCCACAGATGTGGCTGGTCGAGGTATCGATATTCATGATGTTTCCACTGTGGTCAACTATGACATGGCTAAAAATATTGAAGGTAAGTTCCACTATAAGGTGTATGGGATCACCTTATGTAGATCTAAGGCTTTAGTGACTTTTAGTCAATTTTATGGTAATTTTCAACTTTTTTTTAATTTTTCCCTTGTAGATTATATCCATCGTATTGGAAGAACGGGCAGAGCTGGAAAGAGTGGTGTTGCCATCACCTTCTTGACCAAAGAAGACTCCTCCGTGTTCTATGATCTCAAACAAGCCATTCTCGAAAGCCCAGTGTCATCTTGTCCACCTGAGTTAGCCAACCATCCAGATGCCCAGCACAAACCTGGCACCATACTTACTAAGAAAAGGAGGGAGGAGACCATCTTCGCTTAACTGTTTATCATTTCCACTCTTTTTTTAAAAATATTGGAATATGACATACTTGTACAATCCTTACTGGATCTACTAGAATATAATGTGTTTTAAAAGTATGGGTTGCTTTGGCATTGAAAGACACTTGACACATTGTCTGGAATGTTCTATTTTAATGAACAAGTAGCACAAAAATGATATTGTGCCACAAATGCTATAATATGTAGAGATTTTGTGCTTTATTGAGATATTACAAGAGGGAATATTGTGTGGAAAATATTTTACAGATCATTAGTTTGGTTGGGCTACGTGGTCTGTTTTAGTTGATCTAAAACAGAGGAACAGGAATCTGTCCCTTTACTGAGTGTGTCACTGCATTAAATGGACTTACAAAGATGCTGCAGACAGAGTATACACTTAATTGTTTTTTTTTTTTTTGTTTTTTTTTTAAAACATTTTAAATAAAGAATACCCACCTTTTGGATGTCCATTTGTTGGAGTACCAGAGCGGTTGGCACACACAAAAATATATACTGAGCAGTAGGTTTCCTTGGGGGAAAAAAAAAATCAAACTTAGTTTCCCTACTTGTTTCTCTTTTCCTATAAGTGGAGGAAAACAAGGATTGGTGGTGCAATAGTGCATGTACGTTTAGTATTTTCATCAAAAGTCATGCATCACACAAAAATCAGGACGAAAAGCCAGTGCGTTTGTGACATCTCTGTATAGAGAACCCTACTAAAGATTTGTAAAATTATAGTGTGCAGTTGACAAATTATCGATTTGTAAAACATAAATTTAAAAATCATTCACATCCTCTTGGAATTTAGCAGTGTCCTGCCATGGTCGGTTTCTTGCTATGTGCCATGTGACTATTCTGGCCTGGTGCCCTTTAATTGTACGGTAGTTTATGCAGGAGATACTTAGAGGAGCTGTCAGCCCAGGTGCGCTCAACCATAGCCCCCAGTTGTACTTTCCAATTATTTTCCAAAGATCTTCCAAGTAAAATAATACTTGGAGAACCATGTCAGGGCTGCTTTTCTGTTCTTGACACTTAATACACTTGGATATTTAAAATTGCATCCTGCATATCCTCAGCTGCTGAACTTTTTTTTTTTTTTTTGATCTTCGGAAAGCAGCATCACTGCCGCTTCTCATGTCATGCTCCCACATTCATACACATTGCTTTTAAAGGGATACAAAAGGAAAGTGTAGCTTATGTTTGCAGTCTGCTGTAACTGAATTGTCATGTTTTTTTCTGTCAAACACAATGTTCTACTTTACTGAATCTATCTTAAGTATTCTTTAAAATCCGTGAACTGTCACTTACTGAATATTTAGTCTCTATTTAGCGACCTGTATGAAGATATCTTTTGTGGTTGTAAATACATTTGTTGACATTGTATTTGGTTTGTTTTTCTTCTTTTTAAAAATGCTACCATTTAAACACGTTGTGAAGCAACTACAGTAGTATTTGCAAAGAATTGCATTATCTTTGTTTCTTCTTCCCATGCTGCAGTTTGGTCTCCACTTCTTTTATTATAACCATGAAATCTCTATATTCAATATCTATAGAAAAATTAGCAAGGAATATGAAATGCAGAATGTGAAAGGTTTTTAATGGTTTCATATAAAAAATTTAAAAAAATACAAATCCTAAGAGATGCAGGTACATCTTAGAAATACTGATCAGTGCATCATTGGTACCAACATTTTGATGTATCATAACCCATAATGAAATAAATATTGGTTAGGTATATGATGTATAAATATCAGGATGTAAAAGAAAATCTAGTGAATGGTGTAAAATAGCTAGACTGTGATATAGAACATTTATGATGGATAAATCATCCCAGAGAACCAGATATAGGAGCGCTCGGGAGAACCCATAATAAAACCACAGATACTTCGTTGTAGTCCAAAATGATCTTCTCAATCTTTAATGGGAGAGCATCGTGTATATATAAAATGGCAATTGGTCTACTGCGCATGTGTGCATAAAAAATAAGACTAAAGAAACAATGGCTTACTTGAAAGGTTAAAGCAAACGTAACATTTCATGAGAAACAGAAACACTATCTGCAAAAACTGCTGACAAAACTATTTAGCGTTTTAACCCCTGCAGATGTGGAAGAACTTAACTAAAGCTAAGGCTGTAACCCTTTATGTACCTTTTATCAATGACAATTCCCCTCTTTTGGTGCCACAGGTGAGAGTTCTAGGCAAGGTATATCCAGGTATACTAGTTATACCTGTGGGACTTTAATTAGATCTTCACCTACCAGACAGCCACTACAGGATCTTCCGAGCTGTTAGGCGACTTTTGGTCGCCTAACTGACGCTGGAGGTCCTCACGGTATGCATGGGGATGTCCAGTGTAATCCAGAATCCCATAGAAAAGCATTGTATATTGCTTTCCTATTGGGAAATCCTTATGCGAGTGCGGCCATTGCCACGCATGTGCATTAGGTCTCCCCCGCAGGGTGACTTGAGCACCACAGGGGGAGGGGGGCCTTGACAGAGGGGAAAGCTATAGTGCCAGGACAACTAGTTTGTTTTCCTGGCACTATAGTTTCCCTTTAATGTCTACCCAGTGCATCTCTTTCTCTAAATGTCTCTTCACTGCAATTCAGAGTTTAGTGAATAAACCTCTGAGGGAATGTAGTTGCATTCATGAGGGGGTGGCAAAATGGATTATTGCCTAGGGTGGCAAAAATCCTTCCATCAGCCCTGATTGCAGGTAGAGGTGGTTGGTACAATTATGCCAGCCTGCAATAACTCTTGGATGGATTGAGTGATAGCATCTTCTTGGGCAGGGCTGAAAGGGTATTGCTTAAGACATTTGGTAACAACTTAACCTGTACAGGAGGGACAGCAAGTCTGCTGATTTTGTCTAGGTGGGCAGCCGCAATTTCTCCTGATTTGTCCTATTTTATTGCAATTCCAGCATACAGGACCAGAACGCTGGCTCTGATTTGAACGTGGGGTCTCCTAGATGTCTGATTTATCATTAGTCTAGTGGCACCTGCTGGTTTATCTCTTGAAGGACGGTGATTGGCTTCAATACCTTTAGCAAATTTTACAAGGTCAGAATAAGTTAGGCTATGCCACTCAGGTCTAGCTATTTTAAGGGCTGCGCTGAGTGGGTGATGCAAGCCATCCATGAAACAGTTAACCAGCTGTCTAGTGGACAGGGGGTCCCTTTCTGAATAACCGAGATTCTTCCACCCGAGGTGTCAACGGGCAAAGAATCTTTCAACTGACTCCCCTTTCTCTTGGGTAAGATCTGTGAGTTGGGATGAAAGGTCTGTGAGCCTGGACTATGCCCATTTTTCAAAGGCTTTAATGTAAGGTTCACCAGAATCGTATTGTTTCAAAAAAAAAAACAAAAAAAAAAACACTGTTGGTCTCTGTTATGTAAAATCCCCTTTTCAACATCAGCAGTATCTTTGATTATGCTGGTCATGACTGGACCGGCTTTAGCACGGACCAGAGATTCTTATTCACCCTAAGAGCAGTTATAAGAGTCTCTAATACTCTCAAGCGTGTTTACAAGGGGCATAGGAGAGTCCTCGGGGCTGGGTAATTGTTTTAACAAGGCCACCATGGTTTATACTCTCACAACTGGCTTAATTGGGGGATGAAACCCGACCAGGGGCATCAATTTCACTTGCACCAGATTGGTCCATATCCACAGTTAAGCCACTACTGGCAGGCACTAACCCACCCTTCAGCTGCATGGGCATAAGCATATGCTGTGGGGGTGTAGGGAAACCACAGCTACGGCACTCCTCTTCCCACCAAGGATTGTTTCACTGACAGGTGGGGCAAATCCAATAAGAGTGTCCAGTGACCGGGTTTACTGTGGACACCTGTGGGGTTTTCGTATTACCATCTGTACTGTGTGCCTGCTCAGGATAAGGAGGAGGCTAAGTTTCCTTAGGAGAAGCATCATGCAACGACCCATAAAATTGATAATCGGGTATCTCCCTTCTAGTAGACTCTCTACAGCCACACTGTGCCAATTTGACTGCAGTATCATGCCATTTTTGAGCTTTTTCTGTTAACTTTTTATCCTCAAGCTGTGGGAATATTTATGGGATGATAATATTAAACAGTCGAGAATTGCCCACTATTTCAATTCTCTTAGATCTTAGAGATCATTATCATGTAAGTGAAATGTATTCCATACAAATAAAGTCACAATTTGTTATAAAAATAGATATAATTTATTGTGGCAAATAAAATAATAATAATATTAGGCAGCGTGCATGATAATAATCAGTGAATATTTAGTATAACATAAGTATGCAATACAATGGAATGGCTATACACGTTCCAATGGCTAACAGCATCAACTGTCAAGACTTTAGATTTATGAGGTACTTCACACACAGAAAGTAAAACTTCACACAGCGAAAAGTCAAAAAAACCTTGGCTAACAGTTAGCTCAACTGGGTAACCCTTTCAATGCTGGCTAGATCCTCCTAGGCATATAACAGCTATTCTCATGTAATTTTCAATTAAAATAACATTCAAACCAGCTCATTAATCATTTCCTGGAACCATCCAACAAGAATAATCTACCAGATTCTATAAGCCGAATTTTAATTTGCCTAAAAAGATATCTTATCTTATTTAGAGCAAATCAATACACCTGGATAAAAACAACGGTATGCTAACACGTGATACTATCACATTAATATATAATTATTCTTAATTCCACCTGCGGAATGGAATGTTTATAACTATATATTCTTTAGTTAACTAAGATTTCTAAATATTGAAATCTGACCGTGATTTATCCAGTCATATATCATGCTATTAGTAAATTTTAATTAATTTTAATTAATTAAATAAAACCAGCATAATTACCAGTTATGTAGGTATTCTCATCAGATGAGTAGGAAGTCCCAGGAACATGCGAGTATGATTGGTTGTATGGAGGTGCGTGAGTAATAGAGAAAAGTCATGTTGGTTAGAAAGTATCAGTAAAATTCTACGTGTAAAGGAGTGTTTCTTGAGTTGTGTCCAAGAGAGTTTGAGAGTTGAGTGTTAGTCCCAGAGAGTGTCCTGAATCTCTCTGTATGTTCAAGTCTGAATGCCCAAACTCCACCAACTACCCCCTCTCTTCCCTTTGTCCTAACTTTTAAAGGGCCAGACTCTCTGTACGTCATTAGTTGATAAGGCCAATAGGAAACTGAAGGTGTGTTCAACCTTCAGATCGCAATTTAGGTATTTTTTTTTTTTTTTATTCTTTATTTTTCGTGCAGAAAATTACAAAACTGGTCTGCAATGCCACGACAGCAAAACAAACCAACATAGTCAAAACCGTTATACAATGTCATGGCAAATAAGAGAAGTGCACATTTTTATATATAGTAGTCATGCTTATTCCGTAGATTTATAGTTATATAGTTATATAGCAGCCCTGCACCTTGTTAGTAGTAGTAACTGAGGGCATGAGTAACTTTATGCAGGGAATGAATGAATGCTCAGGCTAGCAGTAAGGTATTAGGCGTTTCAGGGTGGCTCACCAGTATACAGGCGGTAGTTGAGTGCTTAATATACCATCACTTATGTAGCTACAATGGTTTGTACCAGCAATGCTGTATATATTCTCAATATGTATAAGCTACGTGTCTGAATTATTGGGGAGACTTAATAGGCTGCATTAAGCTGATGGATGGCCATGGGGGCCTAGGAGACAAAGCGTACTTTATCTGGGCAGTAACCTGCTAAATAATAACTGTTAAACATTAAAATAGAGGCACTCATCAGCCCGCTACCCAGTTGTGGGGCAAAGTATGTCCCCCAGTCCTTCACGACCTGGCTCTCTGGTCTGCGGGTCTGGAATGCGTCCATATGAAAGGTAAGGGTGGTCGGCAGTTGTGGCTGGTCCGGCAACAGGTAGGTAGGTAGCGCCAGTCTCGGAGGCTCAGAGATTTAGCCAATGCCTCTACTGGGCCACTTCACGCAGTCTCTGTGAGCTGAGCCTCTGTGGACTCCAGCCCCCACCGCCTCCGTCGGTCTCCAATCAGTGCCAGCTCTCCACGCAGTGTACAGGTTCTCTCCTGGGGAGGTCAGGGTGCTCCGTTCACCGCGGGGTCTTAGGCCGTAGGCGACTTGGTGGGGGTGTTGGTGTCTCATTTTGGAAGAGGGTCTCCGCAGGGGGTTCCTGCGGACGGGCTTAACCCCTGGAGTTGACCGCCGGGCTTGCTTCCTCCTCCGCCTGGGTGCCACACCAATCCGCTCCGAGTGGGTTGACACTGACCTTTTGAGGTGTAGGAGGTGAGTGGTGTGGCATACTTTCCTCTGCTGCCGCTCCTCGAGTCTCTGCCAGAATTCCTCCAGAATTTTGTCCAGCTTAGCTAGGGTCGAGGCTACCGGGTCTTGTGGCATGGTGGGTGGCCCGGCATCCGCCATCTTAGGTCGGCTAGGGGGACAGGCCTCCCTTCTCAGCCCATGCCGGGCGACAGGGCCATCGGTGACCAGTGAGTGTAGCTGGGGTGATGGTGCCGGGGTAACCCCCGCCGGCAAGGGGGGGAACGGGGTCCCGTGCTGATTCAGCTTGTTCCAGTGGGAGGATAAGCGGGGAGATCGGCCGCTTCTCCCGCGCTCCCACCCCCAGGTAGGCCGCAGTGGCGTTTCAGTTTTAATCTGTTTGGCTTGCCTCAGTTAGGTTTTAGATTAAAGCAGGATTGCGTGTAGGCTGCATCCAGCGTTCAGATTGCTGTTTTTGGGCTAGCTTGGGTGAGTTTTGTAAAGGTTTTGCAGATTCTCTATCAGAGCACACTACACATGCAGCCATTCAGTTTGCAAGCCAGGCCCCGCCCCCCTCGCAATTTAGGTATTTGATCCATAGAGGGCAGTCTCGCCTCACTAAACCTTCCTATCCAGGAAAGAGTTAACTTTTCCTGATGACGATTTTGACGTCAATTGGCTTATCTAAAATGACTACCATAACTTAAATTTGCTGTCAGTTCAAAGCGTTTGTCTCAGTTTTTGTGGCAACTACTTTGATCGTAATTTCTAAAATTGACAGTTCTAAACTAATTTCACCCCTTACTTACAATGGGACCTTGTAAAATTTAGAAAGTAAAATTAATCACTTAGTCTTCTCTGTCACTAGTGTCTGTGTTTAGAATTATTTCTATTCCATTAACATTTAGACAGGGCCTTCTATCCCCCTGCTTCATTGCTTATCACTTGGCTTGTTTATATAATGCATTCCTTAGCTCAGGCTCAGTGGTTAGTGAAAGCAAGGAAATTATGTGTCTTTGTTATCCTGAAGATAGCAAAATGGAGTCTGCTCTGTTCTGAGTGACTCTGGCAATATACACTTTTAATTTCTATTTTAGCACAAAATGTCTGCCGATATAAATATCCTGACAAATCCATCCATTATACTTTGCCATGAATTATTTCCATACTTGTGGATCTCAGCTCCCTTCTGGAGTCATTCCTGCTTTCGTTAGCCTAGATGTAAAGCCTGTCACAGAATCCTTGCCTTGGTGATTTTTCACGACTCCTGTAGCCATCATATCCTCCCCAGGGAGACTATAAGAGTTCCCCATTATTATACTAGAGGGTTAGCTAGACCCTCAAGTTGAGGCAGCAGTCTGTCACTGTGTAATTCTTGTATAAACAACAACAAAAAACACTAACAAGTGTAAAAAAAACACTTAACAGTGTGTAAACACACACAACACACCCCATGCAGAGGAATTTTAACACAGACACAGCCGTCAACTTACACTAAACGCAGATCAGAAGATTTGCTGTGGAGGATACGTATTTGAATCATACAACAGATCACCAGGCCAACAATAATTACAACCTGACAGGCACAGAGGAGATCTACAATCTGCAATTCCAGTTCACAATTAATAATTCATGGCAATTTAGGCAAACAATGGTTATATCATCATTGAAAACAGGTTCTTGGGAGTTGGCCAATTTGATTATATATATAACATTTATGATGGATAAATAATCCCAGAGATAACCAGAGGTTCCTAATTAGATATACGAGCACTCAGGAGAACCGATAATAAAACCACAGACACTTCGTTGTAGTCCAAAATCATCTTCTCAATCTTTAATGGGAGAGCATTGTGGAAATTGGTCTACTGCGCATGTGTGCATAAAAAAAAAAAAATTAAGACCAAAGAAACAATGGCTTACTTGAAAGTGTTATCTAAATAGAAACCTAGAAACCTAGAATGTGACGGCAGATAAGAACCATTCGGACCATTTAGTCTGCCCAATTTTTAAAAATACTTTCATTAGTCCCTGGCCTTATCTTATAGTTAGGATAGCCTTATGCCTATCCCACGCATGCTTAAACTCCTTTACTGTGTTAATGATGCAAGGTTAAACAGAAGAAACTGCTGTCAAAACTATTTAGCTTTTAACCCCTGCAGACATGGAAGAACTTAACTAAGGCTAAGACTGTAACCCTTTGTGTACCTTTTATCTATGACAACTGCATGGACCAATTTTATTGAGATTTACTTTCTTGTGCTATGTACATGTAGAGGGGTATTGGTATTTGACTGGGGATCATGGGCCAAGCAGCAGACAGGTTGGTCTGCTCACCTACAGCAGACTCTTCTTGCCTTGATCGTTTAAAAGCTTTCAAGGTCTGCTTGATCATGAAATTCACTGTGTTGCTACTAGTCCAACAGTTGGTTAACATTTACCATTAAATGCCCAAGTTCCATTACAGCAGACTTTACAAATGTTTCTCTGCGTTCCGCCAGTTTTTATACTTTTAACTTTCATAAAAGTGAACATTAGCTCCTTTGTTACCATCAGTTCTACCTTTCTCACTGTCTGCTTTCTAGAGAGTGCTGGAACTTAAGGTTATTTTTCCTCGATATTTCACAGATAAGACTTGTTTAAGGGAGCAGAAGTTAATGTTAAGGAGTACACACAGAATGAACATTCCTAACGTCACAATCTGTACATAAACATTCTCGTAAGTTATGGTGTTAAAATCATGCACCAGTAGGAGACAAAACCATTTAGAAGTGACCTGGAGTGTAAGAGGCAGTTCTTTCATGCATGTGCATGGGAAAAAGAGGGGATTGGGCCAGAACAGATGATGAAACCACAACAACTCAACTGCAGGAGCTGCTCAGATAGCCAGACTTAAGCTTTATTGTTGGTAGGAGCCTGAAGCTTACTGCTACTTGATAGTGAAAGATTGAATCTGTCACTGAACAGTGCACCTGTCAGAATGAATAATGTTAGATATACTATATTTTTTATTTTGATTATAAAAAATTATGACCTTTTCTTGAGAATATCTAGGGGGGGGAAATCTATGTGTTGCTCAACTCTCTTGCACTCCCCGGATTAAAGGGACACTCCAGGTACCCAGACCACTTCTGCCCATTGGAGTGGTCTGGGTGCCAACTCCCACTACCCTTAACCCTGCAATTGTAATTATTGCAGTTTTCATTTAGACATCCAGTTAGACATTTCATATTTACATTGCAGGGTTATGTCCTCCTCTAGTGGCTGTCTACTAGACTGGCTGAGCATCCAATAATGCTAAATAAAAAATTCTTTCTTTTTTTTTTTTGATTACCCAAAAACTACAGGCAACAGGTAAGGGAGTAGGCCAACCTGTATATACATGAACAGCTTAGGGTTTGCTGACCTTTCTGCTGTGAATGGGATGAACTAACCTATAGTAAATGCTGCCATTGTTTGATCAGGAATGCTTATCGTATAAGATGTACAAAAGCTTGCATTTTACCTTACGTGTCTTCTTGAGCTTAGAGTTTTTGTTATAACCATTTATTAGAAAAGATGGAGAAGACAAAATTAGCGAGGGATGTGTTAACATTCCTAAAATATTTGGATGGATATGTATGTAGTCCTGAATTAAAGTCAATTGATATCAAAATGGTATATGAAGATAATATAGACATTAGTCTAATTGCAGTAATTCTTCGTATTTTTGTGTTATAATTTCATATCTGTGACTGAAATACAGGTGTTATCAAAATTATTCAACCCCCATTGAAAATCAGGTTTATTGTCAAACTGTTTGCAATGTACAAATCAAACAAAAGCCATTGAAATGGCTCAACACAACAAAAGCTTCAAATGGCTTCCCAAAATTCAGCTGAAAATGCAACTCATAATGACTTCCCCAGTCTCAAAATTATTCAACCCCCGTCATGGCAAGCGTACTTAGTACTTAGTAGAGAACTCCATTGCTGTTCTGACATGCTGCAACCAAGATGCACAGCCAGACACCAGCTTCTGGCAGCGTTCCTGAGGAATCTTAGCCCATTGCTCATGAACAATGGCCTCCACTTCAGTAATATTTTTGGGTTTGCGTGCTGCTACCGCCTTCTTCAAATCCCATCAGAGATTTTCTATTGGGTTTACGTCAGATTGCTGTAATGGCCGCTTTAGAATATTACAGGACATCTTACGCAACCAAGCCTTGGTGGAATTTGATGTATGCTTGGCATCACTGTCTTGTTGGAAGGTCCAATGATGCCCAAGCTTTAGCTTTCTCACAGACGACATGACATTTTCTCCTAGGATTTACTGATACTTCAATGAATCCATCTTGCCTTCCACACGCTGCAGGTTTCCAGTGCCAGAGGATACAAAGCAGCCCCAGAACATTACCGATCCATCACCATGTGTATTGTAGTCATTGCTGCCGCCCAGGAATGATGGGAGTGAGCGCATGACTTATCTTTCTGTATTTGTTTTCAGCGTATGTCATTCTTCTTCCTCCAGACATACCGCTGGACCGTAAAGTTCAAGTTTTGTTTCATTGCTCCACGGACTTCTAAAACTTATTTGGCTTATTTGTATGATTTTGAGCATATTGGAGCTGACTTTTCTTGTGCTTTGGGGTCAGTAGTGGTGTATGTCTTGGAGTTCTGGCATGGAAACCATCTGTGTGTGGTACATGCCTTACTGTGCTCAGGTGTTTTGCAGTCACTCAAGGATTTTCCCCTAGCCAGTTCAGGTATTTAAGTATTCCAGTTCAAGCACACCTGGTGCAACTAATGAAGCCCTTGATTAGTTGCATCAGGTGTGCTTGAGACAACACCTGTTTTGCATATTTGTGCTGTTATGAGGGATACTATTCAGGGGGTTGAATAATTTTGAGGCTAGAGAAGTCATTATAAGTTGCATTCTCAGTTGAATTTGGGAAAACCATTCGAAGTATTCATTGTGTTGAGCTATCTGAATCAGAATCTATTGTAGAGAGTTCCCTGGCGAAAGAAAGTGTTTTGGGCCCCCATCTGGGGCAAGAGTGGCCAAAAGGTCACGTATCTGTCGTACACCTTCAAAGATACTATTTAACCCCTTAAAACCGGAGGACGTACAATTACGCCCTCTAATAGGCGGCTCTAAACGCCGCCGGGCGTAATTGTACGCCCTCCGGTTTTTGTTAACTTACCCGGTTTTTGTTAACTTATATTATATATATATGATCTAAGTATATATATACACATATACATACACACACATACACCGTCTAGGTGTATTTTACTATTAATATATATATAATTATATATATATATATTAATATCAAATTACACGTAGACTGATACTGATTAAATATATATATAATTATTGTTATATATATTATATATATTTATATATAATATAAAAAAATAAAAATGTAAATACGTTAAAAAATAAAATTTAAAAAATAATTAAAAATAAATAATTAAAAAATATTTAGATGTGTGTTATTTCGTTCTAACTGTATTGTGAAATTAATATATATATATATATATATATATCAAAATACACGTAGAACGAAATAATATATATATCTATATACATAAATATATACGTATATATCACTATATATATACCTATATATAAAAATAAAAATATTTTTAAAAAATTATATAGATATATATATATATATATACACATACGTATATATATACATATAATAATTCTACATATATATTTAGGTAATATTTTTACATAATTAGGTATCTTAATTAATTACAATTAGCGGGACCTGCCTGACAACCCATGCAGAAAGTAAAGGGAATTTAATTTGCTAGCACTATATTTAACCCTATAACTTTCCGAGACACCATAAAACCTGTACATGGGGGGTACTGTTCTACTCAGGAGACTTCGCTGAACACAAATATTAGTGTTCCAAAACAGTAAAATGTATTACAACGATGATATCGCCAGTAAAAGTGACGTTTTTTTGCATTTTTCACGCACAAACAGCATTACACAGACAATATTATTGCTGTGATACTTTTTACTGTTTTGAAACACAAATATTTGTGTTCAGCGAAGTCTCCCGAGTACAACAGTACCCTCATGTACAGGTTTTATGGTGTTTTCAAAAGTTACAGCGTCAAATATAAGGCTTGCGTTTCATTTTTTTCACATTAAAATTCGCCAGATTGGTTACGTTGCCTTGAGACCCTATGGTAGCCCAAGAATGAAAATTACCCCTATGATGGCATACCATTTGCAATAGTAGACAACCCAAAGTATTGCAAAAGGGGTATGTCCAGTCTTTTTTAGTAGCCACTTAGTCACAAACACTGGCCAAAATTGGCGTTTTTTGCATTTTTCACACACAAACAAATATTAATGCTAACTTTGGCCAGTGTTTGTGACCAAATGGCTACTAAAAAGACTGGACATACCCCATTTGCAATACCTTGGGTTGTCTACTATTGCAAATGGTATGCCATTATGGGTGTAAATTTCATTCCGGGCTACTATACAGTCTCAAAGGCAACGTAACCAATCTGGCGAATTTCAATTTCAAATGTAACGTGCTATATTTGACCCTGTAACTTCCCAAAACGCCATAAAACCTGTACATAGGGGGTACTGTCTTACACGTGAGACTTTACTGAATATAAATATGTGTATTTTATTGCAGTAAAAGCAAACAGTATTATGACATTGACGTTAAAATGTCA
>OW240912.1:328525538-328658038 GCA_933207985.1 Pelobates cultripes | reverse complement strand
TCACCTTCTTGACCAAAGAAGACTCCTCCGTGTTCTATGATCTCAAACAAGCCATTCTCGAAAGCCCAGTGTCATCTTGTCCACCTGAGTTAGCCAACCATCCAGATGCCCAGCACAAACCTGGCACCATACTTACTAAGAAAAGGAGGGAGGAGACCATCTTCGCTTAACTGTTTATCATTTCCACTCTTTTTTTAAAATATTGGAATATGACATACTTGTACAATCCTTACTGGATCTACTAGAATATAATGTGTTTTAAAAGTATGGGTTGCTTTGGCATTGAAAGACACTTGACACATTGTCTGGAATGTTCTATTTTAATGAACAAGTAGCACAAAAATGATATTGTGCCACAAATGCTATAATATGTAGAGATTTTGTGCTTTATTGAGATATTACAAGAGGGAATATTGTGTGGAAAATATTTTACAGATCATTAGTTTGGTTGGGCTACGTGGTCTGTTTTAGTTGATCTAAAACAGAGGAACAGGAATCTGTCCCTTTACTTTGAGTGTGTCACTGCATTAAATGGACTTACAAAGATGCTGCAGACAGAGTATACACTTAATTGTTTGTTTTTTTTTTTTGTTTTTTTTTTTAAACATTTTAAATAAAGAATACCCACCTTTTGGATGTCCATTTGTTGGAGTACCAGAGCGGTTGGCACACACAAAAATATATACTGAGCAGTAGGTTTCCTTGGGGAAAAAAAAAATCAAACTTAGTTTCCCTACTTGTTTCTCTTTTCATATAAGTGGAGGAAAACAAGGATTGGTGGTGCAATAGTGCATGTACGTTTAGTATTTTCATCAAAAGTCATGCATCACACAAAAATCAGGACGAAAAGCCAGTGCGTTTGTGACATCTCTGTATAGAGAACCCTACTAAAGATTTGTAAAATTATAGTGTGCAGTTGACAAATTATCGATTTGTAAAACATAAATTTAAAAATCATTCACATCCTCTTGGAATTTAGCAGTGTCCTGCCATGGTCGGTTTCTTGCTATGTGCCATGTGACTATTCTGGCCTGGTGCCCTTTAATTGTACGGTAGTTTATGCAGGAGATACTTAGAGGAGATGTCAGCCCAGGTGCGCTCAACCATAGCCCCCCAGTTGTACTTTCCAATTATTTTCCAAAGATCTTCCAAGTAAAATAATACTTGGAGAACCATGTCAGGGCTGCTTTTCTGTTCTTGACACTTAATACACTTGGATATTTAAAATTGCATCCTGCATATCCTCAGCTGCTGAACTTTTTTTTTTTTTTTTTGATCTTCGGAAAGCAGCATCACTGCCGATTCTCATGTCATGCTCCCACATTCATACACATTGTTTTTAAAGGGATACAAAAGGAAAGTGTAGCTTATGTTTGCAGTCTGCTGTAACTGAATTGTCATGTTTTTTTCTGTCAAACACAATGTTCTACTTTACTGAATCTATCTTAAGTATTCTTTAAAATCCGTGAACTGTCACTTACTGAATATTTAGTCTCTATTGAGCGACCTGTATGAAGATATCTTTTGTGGTTGTAAATACATTTGTTGACATTGTATTTGGTTTGTTTTTCTTCTTTTTAAAAATGCTACCATTTAAACACGTTGTGAAGCAACTACAGTAGTATTTGCAAAGAATTGCATTATCTTTGTTTCTTCTTCCCATGCTGCAGTTTGGTCTCCACTTCTTTTATTATAACCATGAAATCTCTATATTCAATATCTATAGAAAAATTAGCAAGGAATATGAAATGCAGAATGTGAAAGGTTTTTAATGGTTTCATATAAAAAATTTAAAAAAATACAAATCCTAAGAGATGCAGGTACATCTTAGAAATACTGATCAGTGCATCATTGGTACCAACATTTTGATGTATCATAACCCATAATGAAATAAATATTGGTTAGGTATATGATGTATAAATATCAGGATGTAAAAGAAAATCTAGTGAATGGTGTAAAATAGCTAGACTGTGATATAGAACATTTATGATGGATAAATCATCACAGAGAACCAGATCTAGGAGCGCTCGGGAGAACCGATAATAAAACCACAGATACTTCGTTGTAGTCCAAAATGATCTTCTCAATCTTTAATGGGAGAGCATCGTGTATATATAAAATGGCAATTGGTCTACTGCGCATGTGTGCATAAAAAATAAGACCAAAGAAACAATGGCTTACTTGAAAGGTTAAAGCAAACGTAACATTTCATGAGAAACAGAAACACTATCTGCAAAAACTGCTGACAAAACTATTTAGCGTTTTAACCCCTGCAGATGTGGAAGAACTTAACTAAAGCTAAGGCTGTAACCCTTTATGTACCTTTTATCAATGACAATTCCCCTCTTTTGGTGCCACAGGTGAGAGTTCTAGGCAAGGTATATCCAGGTATACTAGTTATACCTGTGGGACTTTAATTAGATCTTCACCTACCAGAGAGCCACTACAGGATCTTCCGAGCTGTTAGGCGACTTTTGGTCGCCTAACTGACGCTGGAGGTCCTCACGGTATGCATGGGGATGTCCAGTGTAATCCAGAATCCCATAGAAAAGCATTGTATAATGCTTTCCTATTGTGAAATCCTTATGCGTGTGCGGCCATTGCCACGCATGTGCATTAGGTCTCCCCCGCAGGGTGACTTGAGCACCACAGGGGGAGGGGGGCCTTGACAGAGGGGAAAGCTATAGTGCCAGGACAACAAGTTTGTTTTCCTGGCACTATAGTTTCCCTTTAATGTCTACCCAGTGCATCTCTTTCTCTAAATGTCTCTTCACTGCAATTCAGAGTTTAGTGAATAAACCTCTGAGGGAATGTAGTTGCATTCATGAGGGGGTGGCAAAATGGATTATTGCCTAGGGTGGCAAAAATCCTTCCATCAGCCCTGATTGCAGGTAGAGGTGGTTGGTACAATTATGCCAGCCTGCAATAACTCTTGGATGGATTGAGTGATAGCATCTTCTTGGGCAGGGCTGAAAGGGTATTGCTTAAGACATTTGGTAACAACTTAACCTGTACAGGAGGGACAGCAAGTCTGCTGATTTTGTCTAGGTGGGCAGCAGCAATTTCTCCTGATTTGTCCTATTTTATTGCAATTCCAGCATACAGGACCAGAACGCTGGCTCTGATTTGAACGTGGGGTCTCCTAGATGTTTGATTTATCATTAGTCTAGTGGCACCTGCTGGTTTATCTCTAGAAGGACGGTGGTTGGCTTCAATACCTAAGGCAAATTTTACAAGGTCAGAATAAGTTAGGCTACGCCACTCAGGTCTAGCTATTTTAAGGGCTGCGCTGAGTGGGTGATGCAAGCCATCCATGAAACAGTTAACCAGCTGTCTAGTGGACAGGGGGTCCCTTTCTGAATAACCGAGATTCTTCCACCCGAGGTGTCAACGGGCAAAGAATCTTTCAACTGACTCCCCTTTCTCTTGGGTAAGATCTGTGAGTTGGGATGAAAGGTCTGTGAGCCTGGACTATGCCCATTTTTCAAAGGCTTTAATGTAAGGTTCACCAGAATCGTATTGTTTCAAAAAAAAAAACAAAAAAAAAAACACTGTTGGTCTCTGTTATGTAAAATCCCCTTTTCAACATCAGCAGTATCTTTGATTATGCTGGTCATGACTGGACCGGCTTTAGCACGGACCAGAGATTCTTATTCACCCTAAGAGCAGTTATAAGAGTCTCTAATACTCTCAAGCGTGTTTACAAGGGGCATAGGAGAGTCCTCGGGGCTGGGTAATTGTTTTAACAAGGCCACCATGGTTTACACTCTCACAACTGGCTTAATTGGGGGATGAAACCCGACCAGGGGCATCAATTTCACTTGCACCAGATTGGTCCATATCCACAGTTAAGCCACTACTGGCAGGCACTAACCCACCCTTCAGCTGCATGGGCATAAGCATATGCTGTGGGGGTCTAGGGAAACCACAGCTACGGCACTTCTCTTCCCACCAAGGATTGTTTCACTGACAGGTGGGGCAAATCCAATAAGAGTGTCCAGTGACCGGGTTTACTGTGGACACCTGTGGGGTTTTCGTATTACCATCTGTACTGTGTGCCTGCTCAGGATAAGGAGGAGGCTAAGTTTCCTTAGGAGAAGCATCATGCAACGACCCATAACATTGATAATAGGGTATCCCCCTTCTAGTAGACTCTCTACAGCCACACTGTGCCAATTTGACTGCAGTATCATGCCATTTTTGAGCTTTTTCTGTTAACTTTTTATCCTCTAGCTGTGGGAATATTTATGGGATGATAATATTAAACAGTCGAGAATTGCCCACTATTACAATTCTCTTAGATCTTAGAGATCATTATCATGTAAGTGAAATGTATTCCATACAAATAAAATCACAATTTGTTATAAAAATAGATATAATTTATTGTGGCAAATAAAATAATAATAATAATATTAGGCAGCGTGCATGATAATAATCAGTGAATATTTAGTATAACATAAGTATGCAATACAATGGAATGGCTATACACGTTCCAATGGCTAACAGCATCAACTGTCAAGACTTTAGATTTATGAGGTACTTCACACAGCGAAAAGTCAAAAAAACCTTGGCTAACAGTTAGCTCAACTGGGTAACCCTTTCAATGCTGGCTAGATCCTCCTAGGCATATAACAGCTATTCTCATGTAATTTTCAATTAAAATAACATTCAAACCAGCTCATTAATCATTTCCTGGAACCATCCAACAAGAATAATCTACCAGATTCTATAAGCCGAATTTTAATTTGCCTAAAAAGATATCTTATCATATTTAGAGCAAATCAATACACCTGGATAAAAACAACGGTATGCTAACACGTGATACTATCACATTAATATATAATTATTCTTAATTCCACCTGCAGAATGGAATGTTTATAACTATATATTCTTTAGTTAACTAAGATTTCTAAATATTGAAATCTGACCGTGATTTATCCAGTCATATATCATGCTATTAGTAATTTTTAATTAATTTTTATTAATTAAATAAAACCAGCATAATTACCAGTTATGTAGGTATTCTCATCAGATGAGTAGGAAGTCCCAGGAACATGCGAGTATGATTGGTTGTATGGAGGTGCGTGAGTAATAGAGAAAAGTCATGTTGGTTAGAAAGTATCAGTAAAATTCTAAGTGTCAAGGAGTGTTTCTTGAGTTGTGTCCAAGAGAGTTTGAGAGTTGAGTGTTAGTCCCAGAGAGTGTCCTGAATCTCTCTGTATGTTCAAGTCTGAATGCCCAAACTCCACCAACTACCCCCTCTCTTCCCTTTGTCCTAACTTTTAAAGGGCCAGACTCTCTGTACGTCATTAGTTGATAAGGCCAATAGGAAACTGAAGGTGTGTTCAACCTTCAGATCGCAATTTAGGTATTTGATCCATAGAGGGCAGTCTCGCCTCACTAAACCTTCCTATCCAGGAAAGAGTTAACTTTTCCTGATGACGATTTTGACGTCAATTGGCTTATCTAAAATGACTACCATAACTTAAATTTGCTGTCAGTTCAAAGCGTTTGTCTCAGTCTTTGTGGCAACTACTTTGATCGTAATTTCTAAAATTGACAGTTCTAAACTCAATTTCACCCCTTACTTACAATGGGACCTTGTAAAATTTAGAAAGTAAAATTAATTACTTAGTCTTCTCTGTCACTAGTGTCTGTGTTTAGAATTATTTCTATTCCATTAACATTTAGACAGGGCCTTCTATCCCCCTGCTTCATTGCTTATCACTTGGCTTGTTTATATAATGCATTCCTTAGCTCAGGCTCAGTGGTTAGTGAAAGCAAGGAAATTATGTGTCTTTGTTATCCTGAAGATAGCAAAATGGAGTCTGCTCTGTTCTGAGTGACTCTGGCAATATACACTTTTAATTTCTATTTTAGCACAAAATGTCTGCCGATATAAATATCCTGACAAATCCATCCATTATACTTTGCCATGAATTATTTCCATACTTTGGATCTCAGCTCCCTTCTGGAGTCATTCCTGCTTTCGTTAGCCTAGATGTAAAGCCTGTCACAGAATCCTTGCCTTGGTGATTTTTCACGACTCCTGTAGCCATCATATCCTCCCCAGGGAGACTATAAGAGTTCCCCATTATTATACTAGAGGGTTAGCTAGACCCTCAAGTTGAGGCAGCAGTCTGTCACTGTGTAATTTTTGTATAAACAACAACAAAAAACACTAACAAGTGTAAAAAAACACTTAACAGTGTGTAAACACACACAACACACCCCATGCAGAGGAATTTTAACACAGACACAGCCGTCAACTTACACTAAACGCAGATCAGAAGATTTGCTGTGGAGGATACGTATTTGAATCATACAACAGATCACCAGGCCAACAATAATTACAACCTGACAGGCACAGAGGAGATCTGCAATTCCAGTTCACAATTAATAATTCATGGCAATTTAGGCAAACAATGGTTATATCATCATTGAAAACAGGTTCTTGGTAGTTGGCCAATTTGATTATATATATATAACATTTATGATGGATAAATAATCCCAGAGATAACCAGAGGTTCCTAATTAGATATACGAGCACTCAGGAGAACCGATAATAAAACCACAGACACTTCGTTGTAGTCCAAAATCATCTTCTCAATCTTTAATGGGAGAGCATTGTGGAAATTGGTCTACTGCGCATGTGTGCATAAAAAAAAAAAAATTAAGACCAAAGAAACAATGGCTTACTTGAAAGTGTTATCTAAATAGAAACCTAGAAACCTAGAATGTGACGGCAGATAAGAACCATTCGGACCATTTAGTCTGCCCAATTTTTCTAAATACTTTCATTAGTCCCTGGCCTTATCTTATAGTTAGGATAGCCTTATGCCTATCCCACGCATGCTTAAACTCCTTTACTGTGTTAATGATGCAAGGTTAAACAGAAGAAACTGCTGTCAAAACTATTTAGCTTTTAACCCCTGCAGACATGGAAGACTGTAACCCTTTGTGTACCTTTTATCTATGACAACTGCATGGACCAATTTTATTGAGATTTACTTTCTTGTGCTATGTACATGTAGAGGGGTATTGGTATTTGACTGGGGATCATGGGCCAAGCAGCAGACAGGTTGGTCTGCTCACCTACAGCAGACTCTTCTTGCCTTGATCGTTTAAAAGCTTTCAAGGTCTGCTTGATCATGAAATTCACTGTGTTGCTACTAGTCCAACAGTTGGTTAACATTTACCATTAAATGCCCAAGTTCCATTACAGCAGACTTTACAAATGTTTCTCTGCGTTCCGCCAGTTTTTATACTTTTAACTTTCATAAAAGTGAACATTAGCTCCTTTGTTACCATCAGTTCTACCTTTCTCACTGTCTGCTTTCTAGAGAGTGCTGGAACTTAAGGTTATTTTTCCTCGATATTTCACAGATAAGACTTGTTTAAGGGAGCAGAAGTTAATGTTAAGGAGTACACACAGAATGAACATTCCTAACGTCACAATCTGTCATAAACATTCTCGTAAGTTATGGTGTTAAAATCATGCACCAGTAGGAGACAAAACCATTTAGAAGTGACCTGGAGTGTAAGAGGCAGTTCTTTCATGCATGTGCATGGGAAAAAGAGGGGATTGGGCCAGAACAGATGATGAAACCACAACAACTCAACTGCAGGAGCTGCTCAGATAGCCAGACTTAAGCTTTATTGTTGGTAGGAGCCTGAAGCTTACTGCTACTTGATAGTGAAAGATTGAATCTGTCACTGAACAGTGCACCTGTCAGAATGAATAATGTTAGATATACTATATTTTTTATTTTGATTATAAAAAATTATGACCTTTTCTTGAGAATATCTAGGGGGGGGAAATCTATGTGTTGCTCAACTCTCTTGCACTCCCCGGATTAAAGGGACACTCCAGGTACCCAGACCACTTCTGCCCATTGGAGTGGTCTGGGTGCCAACTCCCACTACCCTTAACCCTGCAATTGTAATTATTGCAGTTTTCATTTAGACATCCAGTTAGACATTTCATATTTACATTGCAGGGTTATGTCCTCCTCTAGTGGCTGTCTACTAGACTGGCTGAGCATCCAATAATGCTAAATAAAAAATTCTTTCTTTTTTTTTTTTGATTACCCAAAAACTACAGGCAACAGGTAAGGGAGTAGGCCAACCTGTATATACATGAACAGCTTAGGGTTTGCTGACCTTTCTGCTGTGAATGGGATGAACTAACCTATAGTAAATGCTGCCATTGTTTGATCAGGAATGCTTATCGTATAAGATGTACAAAAGCTTGCATTTTACCTTACGTGTCTTCTTGAGCTTAGAGTTTTTGTTATAACCATTTATTAGAAAAGATGGAGAAGACAAAATTAGCGAGGGATGTGTTAACATTCCTAAAATATTTGGATGGATATGTATGTAGTCCTGAATTAAAGTCAATTGATATCAAAATGGTATATGAAGATAATATAGACATTAGTCTAATTGCAGTAATTCTTCGTATTTTTGTGTTATAATTTCATATCTGTGACTGAAATACAGGTGTTATCAAAATTATTCAACCCCCATTGAAAATCAGGTTTATTGTCAAAATGTTTGCAATGTACAAATCAAACAAAAGCCATTGAAATGGCTCAACACAACAAAAGCTTCAAATGGCTTCCCAAAATTCAGCTGAAAATGCAACTCATAATGACTTCCCCAGTCTCAAAATTATTCAACCCCCGTCATGGCAAGCGTACTTAGTACTTAGTAGAGAACTCCATTGCTGTTCTGACATGCTGCAACCGAGATGCATAGCTAGACACCAGCTTCTGGCAGCGTTCCTGAGGAATCTCAGCCCATTGCTCATGAACAATGGCCTCCACTTCAGTAATATTTTTGGGTTTGCGTGCTGCTACCGCCTTCTTCAAATCCCATCAGAGATTTTCTATTGGGTTTACGTCAGATGACTGTAATGGCCGCTTTAGAATATTACAGGACATCTTATGCAACCAAGCCTTGGTGGAATTCGAGATATGCTTGGCATCACTGTCTTGTTGGAAGGTCCAATGATGCCCAAGCTTTAGCTTTCTCACAGACGACATGACATTTTCTCCTAGGATTTACTGATACTTCAATGAATCCATCTTGCCTTCCACACGCTGCAGGTTTCCAGTGCCAGAGGATACAAAGCAGCCCCAGAACATTACCGATCCATCACCATGTGTATTGTAGTCATTGCTGCCGCCCAGGAATGATGGGAGTGAGCGCATGACTTATCTTTCTGTATTTGTTTTCAGCGTATGTCATTCTTCTTCCTCCAGACATACCGCTGGACCGTAAAGTTCAAGTTTTGTTTCATTGCTCCACGGACTTCTAAAACTTATTTGGCTTATTTGTATGATTTTGAGCATATTGGAGCTGACTTTTCTTGTGCTTTGGGGTCAGTAGTGGTGTATGTCTTGGAGTTCTGGCATGGAAACCATCTGTGTGTGGTACATGCCTTACTGTGCTCAGGTGTTTTGCAGTCACTCAAGGATTTTCCCCTAGCCTGATCAGGTATTTAAGTATTCCAGTTCAAGCACACCTGGTGCAACTAATGAAGCCCTTGATTAGTTGCATCAGGTGTGCTTGAGACAACACCTGTTTTGCATATTTGTGCTGTTATGAGGGATACTATTCAGGGGGTTGAATAATTTTGAGGCTAGAGAAGTCATTATAAGTTGCATTCTCAGCTGAATTTGGGAAAACCATTCGAAGTATTCATTGTGTTGAGTTATCTGAATCAGAATCTATTGTAGAGAGTTCCCTGGCGAAAGAAAGTGTTTTGGGCCCCCATCTGGGGCAAGAGTGGCCAAAAGGTCACGTATCTGTCGTACACCTTCAAAGATACTATTTAACCCCTTAAAACCGGAGGACGTACAATTACGCCCTCTAATAGGCGGCTCTAAACGCCGCCGGGCGTAATTGTACGCCCTCCGGTTTTTGTTAACTTACCCGGTTTTTGTTAACTTATATTATATATATATGATCTAAGTATATATATACACATATACATACACACACATACACCGTCTAGGTGTATTTTACTATTAATATATATATAATTATATATATATATATTAATATCAAATTACACGTAGACTGATACTGATTAAATATATATATAATTATTGTTATATATATATTTATATATAATATAAAAAAATAAAAATGTAAATATGTTAAAAAATAAAATTAAAAAAATAATTAAAAATAAATAATTAAAAAATATATAGATGTGTGTTATTTCGTTCTAACTGTTTTGTGAAATTAATATATATATCTATATACATAAATATATACGTATATATCACTATATATATACCTATATATAAATAAAAATATTTAAAAAAAATTATATAGATATATACATATATATACACACATACGTATATATATACATATATTGATTCTACATATATATTTATGTAATATTTTTACATAATTAGGTATCTTAATTAATTACAATTAGCAGGACCTGCATGACAACCCATGCCAAAAGTAAAGGGAATTTAATTTGCTAGCACTATATTTAACCCTATAACTTTCCGAGACACCATAAAACCTGTACATGGGGGGTACTGTTCTACTCGAGAGACTTCGCTGAACACAAATATTAGTGTTTCAAAACAGTAAAATGTATTACAACGATGATATCGCCAGTAAAAGTGAAGTTTTTTGCATTTTTCACGCACAAACAGCATTACACGGACAATATTATTGCTGTGATACTTTTACTGTTTTGAAACACAAATATTTGTGTTCAGCGAAGTCTCCCGAGTACAACAGTACCCCTCATGTACAGGTTTTATGGTGTTTTCAAAAGTTACAGCGTCATATATAAGGCTTGCATTTCAGTTTTTTCACATTAAAATTCGCCAGATTGGTTATGTTGCCTTCGAGACCCTATGGTAGCCCAAGAATGAAAATTACCCCTATGATGGCATACTATTTGCAATAGTAGACAACCCAAGGTATTGCAAACAGGGTATGTCCAGTCTTTTTTAGTAGCCACTTAGTCACAAACACTGGCCAAAATTGGCATTTTTGCATTTTTCACACAAACAAATACTAACGCTAACTTTGGCCAGTGTTTGTGACCAAATGGCTACTAAAAAAGACTGGACATACCCCATTTGCAATACCTTGGGTTGTCTACTATTGCAAATGGTATGCCATTATGGGTGTAAATTTCATTCCCGGGCTACTATACAGTCTCAAAGGCAACGTAACCAATCTGGCAAATTTCAATTTCAAATGTAACATGCTATATTTGACCCTGTAACTTCCCAAAACGCCATAAAACCTGTACATAGGGGGTACTGTCTTACACGTGAGACTTTACTGAATATAAATATGTGTATTTTATTGCAGTAAAAGCAAACAGTATTATGACATTGACCGTTAAAATGTCATGTAGAACTAAAAAAATCCAAAAAAAACATATTTTCTCCCATTTTTTTCATATTAAATTATGTTTCATAGCTAAATATTTGATATTAAATGAAAGCCCTGTTTCCCCTGAATAAAATGATATAACAAGGGTGGGTGCATTTACTATGAAAGAGGTGTATTACGGTTGGACAGACATGTAGCGCAAATGCCAGGTTTTGTTTACATTTTGTTTTGTTCACAATGTGTACATTTGGCTCCGTCCTTAAGGGGTTAATGTTGGAGTTTGATTCCACTGGTGTGTTTGTTTGTAATGTTGACTTTTAAACGCAGATGTACATTCGTGTGTAGTATTGGTGTTTGAGTAAAGGGGTTTGTTTATATATAATTTTGGAGTTTGAATGCGAGTGCATGTTTGTATGTAACATTTGTGTTGGATTGCAGGGATGTGTTTGCATGTTGTATTGGTGATTGTGTTGGCTTGGATGTATACACACACACTGCCACATACATACTTACAGATATACAGACACATTAACACACAGATACATACATATAAACACAGTGACGCATACATATTGATACACAGATACACAGTGACATATAAACCACACACAGATGCACACCTTGACACACAGATATACACACAGACATATACACAGATGCACAGCCTGACACAGATGTACACAGACATACACAGTGACATATATACTCGAACACAGATTCATACCTTGACAAACAGATACACACATACACACACACACACACACACACACCTTGACACAGATACACACACACACGCAATTAAACATACATAAACACATGACATGTTGTATTTTGTATAATTGTAGCCACCTTCCTGTAAGCATACTTTTTGTGTCCAGGAGGGTGGTTGCCTGGGGTCCTGGCTGAGGCTGATGGGAGAGAGTGTAAGGATGCAGCTCTCTCTTAGCTCTTCTTCCACTCATGCAGCCTGCCTCTGCAGCTGGTGCCTCCTCTCCCTTCCATGCGGCGCTCTCTAATGGAGCTGGGAGGAAGTGACGAGCTGTCACTTCCTCCCATCTGGCCAATACCATAGGGGTCCGGTAGCATGGCCCACCTGGTAGGCCCCCAAAAGTGTGCTGGACCTGGTGCAGTGGTAGTTCAGCTACTGATTTATTTGTTCATTGCAAACAGTTGAAAGTCTATAAATTTTGACAATAAACCTGTTTTTCAATGCGGGTTGAATAATTTTGATTACAAGTGTGTGTGTGCAAGGGAGGAGGGAGGGAGGATTGCTTTGAGTTTGAAAGCATCCCCAAGAGTTCTGACAGCAGCCCTCCCTGCAAAAATAATCCAACGAGGAGGCTCAGTTGTAACTACATTTTGAAAAGCTCCATATCTGGGAAAGATTTTGTTCAATGGAGATTTTTTTTTTTCACTTTTATTTTTTCTCTTTATCAAGTACATTACAAATGTTTTACATTTTCATCATTCTGTGTTAATTCAATTTCAATATATCATAATTCATTGTGTTCACATTATTACTTGATATATTTTTCTTTTAGAAATATAAAGATAGAGATCCCCTCACCAACCCCCAACCTCTGCTGTCAATCAGGGAGTACCGCCCAAACATATAATCAAGAACCTTTATATCTATATTATTCAATAGAGATTTTAATTATGCAAACTTTCATTGGGATAGACGGAGTAAAAGTTCAGCTAGGGAGAAGCAGGTTTCTGAATGTGCTAAATGACGTCACGTGAAAGAATAGATGCTTGTCTGGATCTGGTAATAAGCTCAGCTTTAAATATATATATATATATATATATATATATATATGTATATGTATTTTGTCTGATGTGTACTATTGTCGGTGCTGCCACCCAGGAGTGATGGGAGTTTGAGCGCAGGACTAGTTTCTTTGTATTTGTATTCACTTTTGTATCACACAGCTAGGTTGCAATGCTGCTGCCCATCCCATGTGTTCCCTATTAAGGGTTAATAAGCATGTAGGGATGCATATAAAAAATACCCCTTTCTGTCTCATTAGAGATATTTTTGCCAGAAGCTCAAGGAAGCAAGGCGAATGGTTAGAGTTAGGACCCACCTAAGAGGTCTGCCTTGATGTGGCAGGTGGGCTTACCCTCTCATGGCCATTGGAGGTAACTAAAAACCTCAATTTGTTTAAAAATACATAGGGATGTGGAAAGAGCGCAGGTAACTTTTTTTGCTTTGGTTTTTACTATATGTATTTTGGCTGATGTGTACTATAGTCAATACTGCCGCCCAGGAGTAATGGGAGTTTGAGCGCAGGACTAGTTTCTTTGTATTTAAATATATATGTATTTCTAATTAGAAAGTAGTTTGGAAATAGCGATCATAATGTTGTAAATTACTTGAGAAAATTCAGACTTCACAAAAAGCTTATTATAAAGGCCGACACAGGGTGGACGGGGTGGGACCATGGCCCCAGGCAGCACTGTGCCCCCACACCATGCTCCATGCCACTGCCACACCCTACACCATACCACTATCCCCTCCACAACTGCCCCCACATCCTGCCCCATACCACCATCACACCCTGCCCCACCCACACGGTAACCTTCCTACACACTGCCCTTCTCCATTATCACCCACACACCCTGGCCCCACCACTGTCACCCTGACACCCTGCCTCCCATATCATCGCCCCCACACAGTGACCTTCCTACACACTGCCCCTCCGTACTATCACCTTCCTACACACTGTTCCCCCTATGCCAACGCCTTCCTACACACTGTTTTCCCCCTTCCAGCCAACAGGTAAGAGGCAGGGAGGAAGAATAAGCCCAATTTAATTTAAACTGCTCTCCCCACAGCACTTATCCAACACTTTACACACTACATCCACTGCGCAGACAATACATCCACTAGACACAATGCATCCATCACACAAACAATGCATACACTACTCAAACACAGACACTTCATCCACTACACACACTGCCTCCACTATACACACACACAGAAAATGTATTAAATACACACACTGCATACAATACACACTACATCCACAATACAAAAGCAGACACAGCATCCACGACACACTCTGCATTCATTACACACACACACACACACACAATGCATTCACTACAGACTCTGCATCCACTATACACACACAATGCATTCACTACACACACTGCATCCACTACACAAACCTACATTTCATTTACTACACACACTGCATAACATAATGGATGTTCGCATGCTTTTGGTGCTAAGGGGCGGGCCTTGGGCAGACAGAATAAAGGTGTATCTACAACTCACTGAGTGGCATGATTTATCTGAAAACCAAAAACAAAGATTAATGGAATATATTTAAACACATGTTGCAATAATGCACTAGTCAATATATTCCATACCTTTTCATGGACAAAGAGGGACACTTAAATTTTAGGGGTGTGACCAGAGGCGGGGCTATTCTGAGAAATTTTATGTGTCTTAATAATAACAATTTATGCAACTAAAATGTAATTTAGAGCAAGAACATTGCATCTTATTGACATTAGACAGATTTCTAAACATATTTATTGTAGTTTAACCACTTAAGGACGACATGACGGTCTATGCCACAATGCAGTGCTTTAACTCCTATAGACCATGCAGTAAAAGTACCAGCAGTGTTTAATCCGTGCTGGTGCCAAGGAACCACAAATATTTCTCAATACCCGAGGGTCACCTCTGTCAACTGGGGCCATGGGTAGTGGTCCCAGACTGACAGATGTGCTAAGTGCAGCATTTGAAGTGAGCGCTGCATATAACCCCTTTAAATGCATTTACATACTGTGGCTGAATGATAGCGCTCAACCGCAGTATTTCTGAGTTTGCCCTCAGCCTGCCAGCAATTAATAACCGGGAGCCCCAGGTATCATTTAATAGCTGAGGGTCCCGACTGTTACCTGTGGCTTATATTTAGTTGCTCCAGGCTCATAGATGAGCTACGTGCGGTGGTCCAAGTCAACGCAGAACATAGCCCTTTAAAATCATTTGCATACTGTGACTGAGCGCAAATTACATTTTAAATTTCCACAGAATCAGGGTGACCCTTTGGGGTCTGAAAATACCATGGTGATGTGTCCTTGCTTGGCCCCTGCTAAGTGCTTCTCACAGTATTCACAAATCAGACAGTGATAGACTTCTTTGAGAATGTGTTTATTATATCAGAAAGTGAGAGTGCAAATGGCCACCTTAACTCCGAAACACTGACTCTTGAATTGGTCGTTCTTGTCAGACATACTGTGGTCTTGATCTGTTTGCCGATGGCTGTAGTAGCTGCATTCAGCTTCATCATGTTTAAGGTGTTAAGAAAGAAGCAGCTATAGTGGTTGTCTGTCTGGCAGTGATTCAAGGTGTGTTTTTGGCCAAAAGTAAACACTGCCATTTCTCATAAACAGAAACATTGTACATTGTTTGAGAAAAGAGATGCATTGGTTTTGGTGCTTAGACTGTCCATTTAAATTATTTGAAGTGCTATTAAGGGATAATACCTAGGATTTTATTTTCAACATCATTATTAAGAATAAACATGGAACTATGAATGGCAGATCTGTTTAAACTATTTGATTGCATTTTATAAGGAGGTCAGTAGAATTATTGAGGAAAATGTATTCATACTTATACATTTTTTTAACCTTGCAAAGATCCACAATAGTACAAAACTATGGGTAGCTTCTCACAGCCAATAGGATAGATTTAAACAAGTATACTAAAAAATATGGTTAGGCTCCTCTTCCCCCTAATCTATGTTCCATAGCTCCAGGTCATGATCTGGAGAAGAAAAGGAATAAGAGGGAAACCAAATGCTGCCATTGATATTACAGCAAATTATGGAGAGTATAAATAAATTATACTCATTTTTGCTAACTATGGCATTTTGATTTGCTAATGCTTTTCTGACAAAGTGGGACTCCTCAAAAAAACCCATAGCTCTAGACCAAGGGGGCCCAAAAAGTAGAAACCCAGATGTAGTAGAACTACAAGTCTCACTATGCTTTGAATGCCTTTAGAATAATTTTAAAATGACAAAGCATCATGGAAGTTGTCGTTTTAAAACACGGGGGGATCTACCTTTTGGGCACCTTTGCTCTATACGATATCATGACCAATTTACAATTATGTTATACATTATGCCCACTACCCCAGGAAACTGAAACTGTCCTGGTTGCATGAGCTTTTGTTCCTGATGTGACAGGACCTTCAGCTGCCTAGTATACCTTGGCTATTGCAGACACTACCCATGTCCTTAGTGTAGACATTGCAGCTCCTTCCCCCAGAAGAATTTCTTGGGAAATGATGGAGAGACTTGATGATTTGCAAATGTTTGTTGTCTTTGTTATTTAAGTTGAAAGGTATCTAACTATATCTAAGGTATTCCATCTTGTATCTTCCTCTGAGGTTGGATCTAGACAATGCCGGTCACTGGCATTTAGCGGCAGAGCAGGTACCTGCCATCAAGATAACCAGGTGCCTGCTCTGACTTACCATAGCACAGCATCAGGGGCGCCCTGAGGTATCCAGATGGCCACCTCCTGGGTCCCCTGTGTTGGGCTCCTCTCGGCGCCCACACCTTTGAGCACCTTGAGGATCGGCCCGGCGCTGGGGGCGGCTCAAGAGCCGCTCGCCCAGCGCTAGGGCCCCAGACACAGGAAGCTCATAAGGAAATATCCTGGTGGCACCCTCCAGCAGGCCAACGCCCTAGACCTGTAGCTCATAAGATCCAAAACCAAATGCCTATGAGAGCTAATAAGGCCAACATGAAAACAGAGAACATCTGATAATCCTGAACTCTGGATGTCAGTAGATCACATATCTGCCCAATCTACAAACACACATACACTTTAGAAGGTTTTTTTAAATCAAATTATTTGAGAAGTGTACCAATGACTGCTGGTGAGAAACCTGATCTAGACACCTAAACGGTCTGAGGGTCATTAGATCCTGACAAAGGGGGCTTTTGTGGAGCAGTTAGTTATAGACAGTGAAATATAGAATACCAAGGCCCCCTAGGCCAAAATGGAAGAATCAAATTTCACATCTGTATTCTACCTGTAATTTCTGTAATTAAATGTATTTGAGGAAACATCATTCCTCTCCCTTTGTACACTTCCCTTTTTACTCTCCCTTGCTTTTCCTTTCTCTGCTCGTTTTCCTCTTTATTTTCTTTGATATGTCAGTTTTTCTATATTTCTCCTGGGTCATGTTGCATGTTTTGTTACTCATAAAAAAAGGATCAATGGTTGTGTATGCATGTTTGATTGCTTTACTGTAGTCGAGAACTCTTGATCGTTTAGACCTTTTGTGTTGGATATAAATTTCTTCTCTGATGACCAAGTTTTTCTTCCTGTGTATGCCTATTTCTGATAAAAAAATAAATAAAGAACTAAAACTAAAAAAATGAATAAATAAAATGAAAAAAATATAAAACCTAAATAAATGGTAAATGAGAGAATTAGAAAAGACCTGTCTCTAACTTGCTGTGACCATTAAATTAACCAGAGCTTTACCCAGCAGACAGCAGAAATAAAAAATTTTTTGACAGTTGCTACTAAGAAAGCACTGAACCCAAAATTTTCACAAATTAAATCTGAATGTCAAAAACGAAGGCAAAAATTGTTGTGACTATAGCCGGACACTGTATTTGGGCATGATCTATACACCAAAATTGCTTTATTAAGCTAAAGATGTTTTGGTGACTATAGAGTCCCTTTATACATATTTTTCATGGAGTAGTTAATGGATATTTTTCTAGCTGGGCAAAAGTAGTAAGCAGAGTACAATAAGGTTTTCTCCCATGCTCACCTCTCTTGAATCTGCTGTCCGGGTAAGCAGGTGTCTACTCTGCGCCTCTCCTGTGCCCACTTCTCTTGAATCTGCTGTCTGAGAAAGCAGGTATCTACTCTTGAATCTGCTGTCCAGATAAACAGCTGTCTGCTCTGCCTTAGCACACAGCTGACTGTCTCCTGGGGGCCCTAAGGTGACCAGCTGGCTAGCACCAGGGGTACCCCCTGCTTTTGGTAAGAAATCCAGAACTAGAGGACAGAAAAAGGACCGAGGAGGAGCATCGTAAACATAAAGAAGTTTCTCCTGTCCTATGGGCTTAGAGGAGAGGAGCTTCCTATCGGTGTATATTGCAGTAATTAGTCAGGAAAGCGCTATTTCGATTTCTCTAAATCATTTGATACAATCTGAGAGAGGCTGAAAACACTGACATTTAATAAAAATGGTTGTTATTGGATTGAACATTGTTTTAAAGGGATAGCTTAATTAAGCAATTTTTGTGTATAGATTATGCCTCTCAATTCTCTGTCAAAAGTTAAATCACTTTTGTTACTATTTATGCAGCCCTAGTCACACCTCCCCTGGCTGTGACTGACACAGCCTGCATGAAAAAAATGGTTTTATTTTTTTTAACCAGATCTAAATTGAATTTATTAATTACATACAGGAGTTTTTTTTGCAAAGTCTAGCAAGCCATGAACAGTGCAGGAGATAAAATATGCTATATTAAACATACTGTGTATTAAAGAAAGTATAAACATTAGATTTCACTTTCACAGGAAGTGTTTAGGAAGACTGTGCACATTACAAGCAGGGAGGTGTGACTAGAACTGCATAAACAAAATTATTTATCTCCTAAATGGTAGAGAACTGATTAAATATAGTGCTCAGGGACTAGTTGTTAATGTATATTTTTCTAGCTAGGCAAAAGTAGTAAGTAGAGTACAACAAGGTTCTGTCCCGTGCCCACTTCTCTTGAATTTGTTACTATTTTGTAATGGTTATTGAAAAGAATGTCTTAGTGTGTTTCCTAATGATACAAAAGCAGATATGGGAATACAGCTTACATTTTGGCTAAACCTACCTCTACTATCTTTTAAACTGACAGCCACTAGAAGCACTTTCTCATGAAGATGAAATCAAAGGTCTTAACACTCAGCGTTGTCACGCCCAGCATGAAAACGTGTTAATACATTTTATTCATTGCTTCTTTTTGAGAAACATCTGAGGGAGCACGGCAATTGTGGCACATGTGCCAAGGTCCTCAATGCTTCTCTTAGAGAAGCATTGGATTGGACAGAGAATATCAGCATTGATGATTTCAGAAGGCGTGGAGGGAGCAGCTGCTGGTGTTGAATAACAGGTACATTTTATAACTTTTGACATGAAATGTCAGTCAGCACCTGCAAAAGCCAGTAAGTTATTGCTATGTGTCACATAGGTATTAACTTGCATGATGTAAGTATAATTTTTCAAAATGCGCGTCAGGATTTAGACTTACCCGATACCCCTGCTTCTACGGCGCATATATACTCACCTATTGTCGGCTAGATCATACAGCCCGGTTGGGACCCCTGATGTAGTCAGACCGTGTAACGCCGCCCTACGTGAAACAGGGGAATCCTTTACCGATCAGGGTTATTGCTATATTATTCCAATACAGTCTAGGTATATCTCCTGTCTCTTTACCAAGAGTATCCTGACTATATTAATTTTTCTTATCACTCTATAGGTACTCAGCCTCGAATCTCTTTCTCCTCTCCTTTACTATACTAGGTGCCCACGAAGGCACTATTCTTACTATCTTACTCTCCACTATTTATCTTTATCTAGTTGCTAACCCCAGCGTTATATACTGCATACATGTGGGTTACAATTTAGCTCCTATTTATTATTTTTGTATATAGACCAGTGTAATGGTATTTTTTAATTAATGACTTTACATCATAAAGAAAGCATATTTAGTGTAATGCTTTGGGGGCACCACTAGGGGGAGTGTGTAGGAAGACATGTGCTTCTGGCAGTGACATCACAGGCCAGCCTACTTACACTGAATTAAAAACCAGATGTAGGAGGAGCTCTGACTCTGTTTTGCCTGTACCTGACTGATCATGTAGTACCAGCTCTGACTTAGCCCCAGCCCTTTGACTGGGGCCTTGTAAGTAATATGAATCCATTGTAACATTTAGCAATTGTAATAGCCTTTTGTGTAACATTTAGCAACCTTTTGTAAGTAATATGTTGTAGTTTTGTATTGTATAATTATTGTAGTAAATTGACATTCTGCTAGCATCTGTTTATTTATTATAGTTATATAAAATATACATTTAATATTACAACGTTTTGTGTATTTTCTATCCACATATTCGACCATAATACCATGAACTAAAAAAATATTAATGTTGTTTGTATTGCTTAATTATTATGTATTAAGAGATTAATATTCATATTTAAGTCACGACCACAACAACCAGCAATTTGCGGTTTTAGGAGTTACTATTGGCTATCAGACTTCAGCTGTTATCTTTTTTAGGGAGCATAGTATTGTGAGGGAATTTCGTTTTATGTTTATGCGGACATTTATTTTCAGCGGGATATATACAATTCACCGAGAACAATTCATCATCTGTTTATTACTTTTACTACTGGGGCTCCACGTAGTTTAGACACATTTATGTACATTGTGTCTGACGGTTATTGAAACACTAGTGTCACTATGTTATTTAGTGTCAGATACATATGTTACACTGTTGTACTAACATCTGTTGCTATGAACCAAAGTGAGCTTAGTACAATCTGGATATAACGTCCAGACTCTACTAATCAAATGAGTGGAGCGCTAAAGGTATAAACTTACCCTAAAGTAGGGTTAAATCTCAGATGTATATCAGTACATATAAAGGAAACAAAAAAATAAAACACAATATAGTGTAAATCCACAGGTGGTAATGTATTTTGGTGATAATTCAAGTAGTCAAACTCACATTGATCAGAGCCTCAAAAGGGACAGGCTCAAATCACTTGCACAGTAGTGTCGTATGGAGACACTGCACCCTTTTGCCTGGAATGGATTTCCTCAAAGGAGAGAGAACGGGAGACTTCCTAGTTTATTAAGTTTCAACCAAAATAAAAAAACACAGTGGTTATGGTTGTGCTCACCTTTTCCTGAGCCAATGAGTACCTGGCTCTGGATGATAGACCTGGGTACCTCTAGAGGGGGGCACCTGCCCTTCTTTAGAAGCAAGATGACGTTAGAAGCTGATGGGAATTGATCAGAGCCTTAAAGGGACAGGCTCAAATCACTTGCACAGTAGTGTTGTATGGAGACACTGCACCCTTTTGCCTGGAATGGATTTCCTCAAAGGAGAGAAAAAGGGAGACTTCCTAGTGTATTAAGTTTCAACCAAAATAAAAAAACACAGTGGTTATGGTTGTGCTCACCTTTTCCTGAGCCAATGAGAACCTGGCTGTGACGAAGTGCCCTTCGCCACTTGGTCCTGGAGAGGCCTACTTGCCAGCCTCCTCCCCTGTGACTATGACTCTTTCATCTATCTGGCTTTAAAGCCCCTAGTCTACCTTCAGACAGACTATTTATGTGGGCTGCTTTATTTATCCTATGTTTTAGTCACCCTGTACCCATGATAGGTGCAGGGTGTGTGTAATGTAATTGTTTATAATGTGTGTGTGTACTGTGAAATGTATTGCCTTCTCTCCTGTACTGCTGAGGTTTGCTACCAACTAGGTGGGTTTGGCTATGGAGCTGGTCTAGTGCCCTCTGTTGGTAGCAACAGCAATATGCACTACCTGAATTGCAAGACTGTTTCATTTGCATATTCAGGTAGATTTGCATATTGCTAATTCTGCAGGCAGGTGAGATATTTACTGTTAAATATTGTCTCCCCCCCACCCCTTTAAAAATGTGCCATTGTGTTGTGATAAGTCACTGTGTGTTTCTTGATATGGTTTGACTGTTTGTGATTTTATTGAGGTTTCACAACAATGTTATTGTGGTGACTGTATTGGCTGGTCCCAAGGGAATAAAGGTTTTGACAGTTCTCCTTGATCCCTCTAAACGTAGCCTTGTCTCGTTATTGGAGGGAGCTGTTCTAATCACACTGGGGATTGCTATGCTCTGCATGCTCCCCTGAGCTTGAGTCACTTAGCTCTTTTAAGAGCTTGTTCCTGACACGCTCTCCTTGGAGGAGGGATCTTCACCACATAGTCCTGGATGCTGGAGGTTCATACAGGGTGGAAGGAAGGGTTCTTTCCCACACAGTCCTGGAGGACAGAAGCTGATCCAGGGTGGAAGGAAGACGACGAGACTCCAGTCAAGATACGGCGGTTGCGGAGTCTGCGGTGGTTGCGGTGTCTGCTGCAGCGCTTGGTGTCCTCAGGAAGCTCTAGGAGCATCCGTCAACGGAGGGTACTCGGTCGGAGTACAGGGAGCTCCGTTACATTGGTGGCAGCGGTGGGATGGAGTCCTAGTGCGAGGAGAAGCAGCTCGGAGACACTGGTATCGTATGAGAGGTTATTGAGGGCAACGCTAGCCACTGTGCAGTGTCCCTAACTACAGCAGCATGGAGCAGGGATGGATAGAGCCCTGCGAAGAGCACCTCAATATGATACATCGCTACGAGGACAACGCTTACATTGAGGAGGTAAAGAGGCGGTTGGTCTGCTATGGCCCAGACCTTTCGAACGAGGTGGTCCACCAAGTAATGTGCCAGTTGAGTGCTGAGAACAGTGCGGCAATGGCCTTTGAGCGACAACTGTGGAGGTTGAGGATATGGACACCTAGTCTCCAGCGGCAGTGCAAGTTACAGGGAGCCGAAGGTGTCGTCCTAACTCCCCAGCGGCAGTGCAAGTTATAGGAAGCCGAAGGTGTCGTCCTTCCTCCCCAGCGGCAGTGCGAATTACAGGGAGCCGAAGGTGTCGTCCTTCCTCCCCAGCGGCAGTGCGAATTACAGGGAGCCGAAGGTGTCGTCCTTCCTCCCCAGCAGCAATTCGGCCTATCTTTTCCTATCTTTTCCTACAGGGAGCAGAGACAGTTGGTCTCTCTCTCCAGCAGCAGAACAATATTATGGGAGTGGAGACAGGCGGTCTCCCTCTCCAGCGGCAGCCTGTGTTTCAGGGAGAGGAGCACAGCACCCTATCTCCCCAGCGGCAGCTTACCCTACCAAGGGCAGACACCAATCTCCCAGATGGCGCAGAGGGGACCGTGGTCTCTGTGCCTGACCTACAGGGATGCTGGACAGCCTGTCCAGATCCCCAACTACCCTCACAGGGACAACAGGAAGAGGGGGTAAGTACGAATTCCCCTCCCCAGCTAACTCCTAACTTGGCCCCAGGGTTAACAGAGGAGATGTTAACCCCCCACTGACTCCCATGTTCCCCTGGCTACTGAGCCGGACTATGTCCCAAGCCCCCCAGCGGAAGAGCTGGCAGCTGGGCAGAGTGCAGTCGGCCTCTGCCCTCCCTTTGTCCCTTGTCCAGAGCCTGATGTCCTGCAGGCTATACCAGCAGAAGAGCTGGCATCAGGGCAGACCGTCCCTGGCCTCTGCCCTACCGATCCCCTTGTCACAGGACTGGCCTGCACCCCCCTCCTCCCAGCAGAAGCGCTGGCATCAGGGCAGAGCGCCGCTGGCCTCTGCCTCTCAAGTCCCCACAGCGTGTTGCCCCATCACCCCAGAGGAATACCCAGGTGCAGTCACTGTTTGCTGTGGGTGGGCTGCTCTAATAACTGTTTGTTGTGGGTGAGCTACTCTGGCACTTGCTTATGGTCGGTGGGTGACTCGACTAACTTAGGCACTGACCGACAGAAAGTCAGGTGCCTGGTTAGTCTTCCCCCCGAAGGGGAGATATGTGACGAAGTGCCCTTCGCCACTTGGTCCTGGAGAGGCCTACTTGCCAGCCTCCTCCCCTGTGACTATGACTCTTTCATCTATCTGGCTTTAAAGTCTACCTTCAGACAGACTATTTATGTAGGCTGCTTTATTTATCCTATGTTTTAGTCACCCTGTACCCATTATAGGTGCAGGGTGTGTGTAATGTAATTGTTTATAGTGTGTGTGTACTGTGTAATGTATTGCCTGCTCTCTTGTATTGCTGAGGTTTGCTGCCAACTAGGTGGGTTTGGCTATGGAGCTTGTCTAGTGCCCTCTGTTGGTAGCAACAGCAATATGCACTACCTGAATTGCAAGACTGGTTCATTTGCATATTCGGGTAGATTTGCATATTGCTAATTCTGCAGGCAGGTGAGATATTTACTGTTAAATATTGTCTCCCCCCACCCCTTCAAAAATGTGCCATTGTGTTGTGATAAGTCACTGTGTGTTTCTTGATATGGTTTGACTGTTTGTGATTTTATTGAGGTTTTACAACAATGTTATTGTGGTGACTGTATTGGCTGGTCCCAAGGGAATAAAGGTTTTGACAGTTCTTCTTGATCCCTCTAAACGTAGCCTTGTTGGAGGGAGCTGTTATAATCACACTGGGGATTGCTATGCTCTGCATGCTCCCCTGAGCTTGAGTCACTTAGCTCTTTTAAGAGCTTGTTCCTGACAGCTCTCCTTGGAGGAGGGGTCTTCACCACACAGTCCTGGATGCTGGAGGTTCGTACAGGGTGGAAGGAAGAGTTCTTTCCCACACAGTCCTGGAGGACAGAAGCTGATCCAGGGTGGAAGGAAGACGGCGAGACTTCGGTTGCGGAGTCTGCGGTGGTTGTGGTGTCTGCTGCAGCGCTTGGAGTCCTCAGGAAGCGTTAGGAGCATCCGTCAACAGAGGGTACTCGGTCGGAGTACAGGGAGCTCCGTTACACTGGCTCTGGATGATAGACCTGGATACCTCTAGAGGGGGGCACCTGTCCTTCTTTAGCAGCAAGATGAAGATAGAAGCTGGTGGGACTTGGTTTAAAATACATACATTTATTGCAACTTTAAATATTAAAAACAAAAACATAGAATTAAATAAAAATGTCCAGTTGCTTCTATATAAAATAAAAGAGTGTGCCAGTAATTAGCTCCAGTCCCAAGACGCGTTTCACCCACACTATGGGGGCTTTTTCATTCAATCGGTACCCCTCTAGAGGTACCCAGGTCTATCATCCAGAGCCAGGTTCTCATTGGCTCAGGAAAAGGTGAGCACAACCATAACCACTGTTTTTTTTTATTTTTTGTTGAAACTTAATACAGTAGGAAGTCTCCCTTTCTCTCTCCTTTGAGGAAATCCATTCCAGGCAAAAGGGTGCAGTGTCTCCATACGACACTACTGTGCAAGTGATTTGAGCCTGTCCCTTTTGAGGCTCTGATCAATGTGAGTTTGACTACTTGAATTATCACCAAAATACATTACCACCTGTGGATTTACACTATATTGTGTTTTATTTTTTGTTTCCTTTATATGTATTGATATACATCTGAGATTTAACCCTACTTTAGGGTAAGTTTATACCTTTAGCGCTCCACTCATTTGATTAGTAGAGTCTGGACGTTATATCCAGATTGTACTAAGCTCACTTTGGTTCATTACTATAATTAGTGGGGATAAGAGAGTATCCACTAGAGTGTGTAGCTGCTTATTTTTAACTCAATTATATCTGTAAGCGCACTATACACAGTAATCACCAATCTGTGTGATCTGTTGCTATAGCTATTACATTGCAGAGTTTGATCACGACTATTCAACAAATTTCTACCTCGTGTTCTATAATCGTTCTCGGTACTCTATATCACCCTCTACATTACATTCTGGTTTATCATTAATTTGTTCTAGGCTGTACTTCATCTTTATACATGTACGTGTCATTTTTTATCCCCTTTCTTGTACTCTTTTGTCCTGGCTGCAGCCCCTCATTTTTGAGTCACACTAGTTCATGTGCAGTAGTTACAGCTATGGATTTTCCCATATATTTTTTGTATGTTAGTCTTTTTTTGATTTAATAAAGTATCTTCGAGATTTTTATTTAATAGCATCCTTTGACTTTACTGTAGGGACACATTTTTCTCTTTTTCTAATTATTCTATTAGGGTTACCCCCTGTCGTGTCCTTTTGGACTTGTGGCCAGCCAGTTTCTATTCATTATCCTAGAATTAAGATAAGGCCAGGGACTAATTAAAAGTATTTTCAAAATATTGGGCAGACTAGATGGGCCGAATGGTTCTTATCTGCCGTCACATTCTATGTTTCTATGTATATAACTGGATTTTAAAGTCCATCTTGAGTATGTGGCCCAATTAGCCACTAGTTTTAGTGAAGGAAATTTCGGAATTGGAAAAAGTGTAGAGGCATATATGAAAACTCGTTATAAACAGATATCTGGTGAACTAGATCAGCATGACTTTACAAATGGCAACATACACTATATGGACAAAAGTATTGGGACACCTGACCATTACACAAACAGTGACTTTTATGACATTGCATTTTAAATTCATAGATATTAATATGTAGTCAGTTGCCCCTTTGCAGCTATAACAGCTTCCACTCTTCTGGGAAGGCTTTCCACAAGGTTTTCGAGTGTTTCTGTGGGAATTTTTGCCCATCCATCCAGTACAGCATTTGTGAGGTCAAAAAGGTCTGACTCGCAATCTCCATCCAGTTTATCCCAACGGTGTTCGATGGAATTGAGGTTCTTTTTTAGTCAATTTTTATTTTTGATAGGAGAGTATATCGAGACAAGGGTAAAATACATGTTGAGACTAGCACTTCTGAAACCAAACGTATAAAATAACATAGCTCACTGCAAGATTTGCGAATCTCAGTAAACTTGAAGAAAATAACAGTCAGTGAGACTCGCTGGCTCTGTATTTGCAAAAGTTAACAAACTCTCTGTATAAGTTGTAGAAAATGTCTTGTTTATCTTTTTTATTTTCCTTTGATAGTCGAAGGAAATATAAATAAAAAAACAACCAAACAAAGCAAAATAAACTAAAACAGAAAAAAAAGTAATTAAACAAAATTAATTGGGGGGAGGAGTGATAGTGACAGCGGTCAGTCGATTTCAGGAGTTCCAAAATGCACAAAAAGATGAACGGTTCCCGTGGCTCATAGGTAGCGTTTGTTCGGCTTGTTCATATGTACAAACCTACCAAACCGCACTCTCCTGGCTTGTCAAGGAAAGAAGCAGGCGTTTGTATACTTTCACCGGTGTTCGTACGGTCGAGTGTCTGACTTCTAGTTCCAGACACTTGATGACCAGGTCCCACTGCCTGCCTTCATGTGACAAGATGACCTTTTTTGGGGGGTTTTCTCCAGCATGTGGTGTTCGGTTATACGTATGGCGGCCACACAGGGAGAGCACTTAATTCTGTGGTTTTCTTTGAGACTTAATGTGCCAGGGGTGGTCAGTGTTCGGGAGAGGGTAGTTCCCAAATGGGGAAAACATGAATGGGGTTTGGTAACCTAGTATTGTACGTAGGAGGAGGATATCTTGGACATAGGCAAAATTGTGGGTTTTGTCACAGAATGGTCTAATACTTTTTTTTACACAAAGTCGCCAGTGAGGTTTGGTGAAGAAGGAATGACGCTGGCTGAAAAGGAGGGGGATGGTTAGTGAACCCCTTATTAAGGTCATATTTTTTTTTCTGAAGGAGGTTATTCAGGGACACTCCCACCATATGTTAAGGGAAAATGCCCAGAGCGTCCTAGCATCTCCAACATACATGATCAATTACATCAAATTACAATCTTCTCCCACAGGTGACCTGAAAAAATGGTATCTAGTGACATGTCTCTCTCAGCAACCAAAAAATGATGGTGTTCGGAAATTGTGTTGCTGCTGAAGAGTGGCGTACAGAAAATAGATCCTATGCTCCAGAGGGGCAGCTTCAAAACACATTGTCTCAAAGCGTGTCAGGTCTCGCTCAAGACACCGACACTCAACCTCGCAGATAAGCAACAACCTAATTAAACCAAAATTGCTGCATAAAAGTCGTGATTATGATCCCTGCAGCAGCGTCCACAGTGGAACCTAGCCATCCGATCCCATAACATGACTAACCTGGGGGACCGCTTATGAAAGCATCACCTGAAATTCTTCAGGTTCCGGGCAAGGGGGAAAGGATGGCTTAAATATTGACAGGGTCAGTGGAGAGGGAAAAGAGGAGAGGTTCAGTGACTGTGCTAGGGAGCCCCAGATAGGTAGTCGTCTGCCAAATGTTTTATCTAACTCTAAAAGGACCTGCAAAGGACTGTCCACCTGGACCTGCTCCACCTCCTTCCAGTGGACGACCGTCCCCTCCTTTGCTCATTCAGCCACCCTCAAAAGGTGGCAAACATTATAACACAACTTAAAATCCGGCACCGCCAGACCTCCTCTGGACTTTGTCAGGGCCAGTTGCGAAAAGTTTTCCCTTTTTTCTAATGAGGAAAAAAAGGCAGTAGGTATTGCTATAGTCAACATCTAAAAAAGATACAGAAGTCTGGGAAGAAAGTTCATATTCAGCATGTTCACAATGCCTAACCAGGACAGGTGAGGCAGAGACAATTTAAGTCTGCGCGGAGTACTGACAACATAGGGGGGGAATTCAAGCGATAGAGGTCCTCTGGAATCCACACCCCCAGATATTTAATGGCTGTAGTAGACCCTGACATGTGCCATTCTGAATTGGGAGTTGGCCTGTTAATATAAACTTGTGCTGTGGGACCCTTGTACAGTACTTGTATCCATCTTAGATCCCAGATCCATGTGCATCAAAGTTGCAAAAATACATTTCTAATTCACTCAATCAAAGGCCTTCTTTCCCGTCAGTAGACAACAGGAGAAGGCGCTCTGAGGTCATTCTAGAGCGATACAAAAGGGATAGGTCTGTATCATGCTATCTCTAGCCTCTCTGCGGGAAATAAATCCGACATGGTCTTTATGAATCAGGTCAGGGATACATTTCTTCACTGTAGTCGAGGACTCTTGATCGTTTAGACCTTTCAGGTCAGGGATACATTTCTGTAGTCTCATGGCCAATATTCTTGCAAATAATTTGAGGTCACAATTGAGAAGTGATACGATCTATAGCTGGCACACCACTCCACATCCTTGCCCTCCTTTGGCAAGATGGTAATGTTCGCAGCAAGTTTCTGAGTGGCAATTTGCCCCCCTCCCGAATAGAGTTAGAGGTTCTTCCACAAAACTCATCCAACCATGTCTTTATGTACCTTGCTTTGTGCACTGGAGCACAGCCATGCTGGAATAGAAAATAGCCTTCCCCAAACTGTTTGAAAGCATAGTACTGCCCAAAATGCCTTGGTATGCTCAAACATTAATATTTCCCTTCACTAAAGTAAGGGGGCCTAGACAAACCAGTGAAAAACATCCCCATACCATTATCCCTCCTCCACCAAACTTTACATTTAGCACAATGCAGTTAGGCAGACTGCACCCATCAGACTGACAAACAGAGAACCAGGATTTGTCATTCCACAGAACACATTTACACTTCTCCAGAGACCAGTGGCGGCATGCTGTACACCATTCAATCCGACATTTGGAATTGTACTTGGTGATATGAGGCTTGCATAAAGCTGCTCAGCCATGGAAACCCATTCCATGAAGCTCCAACCACATAGTTTTAGTTCTGATATTAATGCCAGTAGAAGTGTAGAACGCTTCAGCTATGGAATCAGCAGAAAGTTGGTGACTTTTACGCACCATGCCCCTCAGCACTCATGGACCCCACTCTGTAACTTTATGTGGTCTTCTGCTTTGTGCTTTGTGAGTTGCTGTCGTTCCTAAACACTTCCACTTTCTAATAATACCACTTAAGTTGACCGTGGAATATATAACATGGATGAAATTTCATGACTTGACTTGCAAAGGTGGCATCCTATCACACTACCATGCTTAAATTCACTGAGCTCTTCAGAACAACCCTTTTTTTCACGTAAATTCAATAATTAAGAGGTTGTCATAAATTGAGACTTAATTAAAAGAGATTTTACCTATAGCAGATGGAGGATTCTTTACGAACAATAAAAATATAGAATTCTCTGCCAAAAGATGTTATTTTGCTAGATTTTGTTTATAATTTTACAGGAGGTCTGGATGTCTTTTTGGCAAAATAATACTGAATTTTAGTAAAGAAATATGATTGTCACTGGAATCATGAAGAATTTTTTTTCTTTTCCTGAGGAACACTTGGAAATTGCTTACATTTTTATGGATCAAGAGTGAAAATGGTTGAACTTGGTGGATTGGAAGCTTTTTTTAAAATCCATATTATGTAGTGATCTATTTTCTGCTCATTCCTTCCAATGAATCTAATTGTTTGTACATTTATTTTTCTTCTTCTTCTTGTTATGCATTTCGATTAAAGAAACACTCCAAACACCTAAAGTACTTTAGCTTGCTGTAGTGCTTTATGTGAGGAGTGTAGCCTTTTTTATTCATTTTACAAAAACTGCAGATTTCAATAGAAATTGTCACTTTTATAAACTAACCTTGCTACACCCCTGCTGTCAATCAGACAACCGGTTCTGCTACTTCATGGTAGTTCAGTTCAGTGTTTCAGAGGCAAACTCAAGAGGCAGTAATTGCCCAGAGCACCTAACTTGCAAAGACTTCTGACTGCGTTGCATTGGGGAGTCTGTGTTTGGATAGACAATGAAATTCTGGGCTGGATTTCAAAGACAAGGCTGCAGGCAAAAAACAAACAAAAAATAACTGCAGCTCTTGCAGGCTGTTTTTAGATATACCCCTAGTGATTTTTTTTTTACGATTAAATGCATGTTTTCATTGTGAGTTTACCTACTAAATAGTGATTATTTCATTGTTATGGGGGGAGGGAGGGGGAAGAGGAATATCCCTTTAAGTTTATTATAAGTGTGGCCCGGCACATTTTGGAACAACCACAGCTGTGTGGCCATACAAGACTGAGCTACACATGAAATAACAATTTTTTAAATTAGTGGAGGGTATTGGGTTTATTTATATCCACCAATACATATAGATTTAATTACAAGCAGGAGCAAATACAATCTAACACTGTTTGTTGAGTAGCTCTGCCTCTAGTGATGTAATATTTTTGAAAACACATTGCTACTCATGTATTATAAACCAAAATACTTTCACATTTAAATTTATGCAGAACTCTCTTCTATACATTTTGGAACTTGGAAGACAACTCCCCCAAACTCATTGTTTTTTGTTCTTCTCTGAGTATCAGTGATATCAAACCAAATATAGATTATTTTGATCTCTGATTAATAACAATAGGTAGAATCAGCTGATACATACAATGTCATGTTTTTATGCTTTATCCGAACTGGCCCACCCCTCCCAATCTCCCCGGATCTGGTGGGGCAATCCTAGTTTTGGATCTGATTCTCACTATCCTGGTTTAGCTTTATGTTATCACAGCATATGATGTCATTGTGATGTAACACAGACTTGTGATGTCATTGTTGATTGCATTCACAGCTGTACAAGAACACTTTCTTCATGTTAAAGCGCCTCTAACCATTTACCATATATACACTTGTGACCATGCCTCTGGCATCCCAGATGTGTGATGTGAAAATATATTTGTGGTATGGACTAAGTTTATCATTGATATCAGTAGATAATTTAATTAGAAATGAACAAATAAAAAAACAGGTAACGTGAGGGTAAATGCCAGGTTTATGCTTTAACACTGGGCGACATCATACAGACATATATTTAAATATACAGAATAGAAAAAGTGTCATGATAGATTCCTTTTCTTTCTTTTACCCTAAAATATACATCAGACTGCAGATTTCGAGTTCCCCTGCTGAAAAATTGGAGAACGGCATTTTGCTACTGGGAGCAGCATTTCGGCAACGGTCTGGTAATCAGTCAATTAAAAATACATTCTGACAATAACACAATTTGTTATAGATTGCCCTGATTGTGTTATATATCCTGCATTCTGGTAACGTTAGTCATCATTTGCTCCCACTATTACCAACCCCAAAAAACAGATTGTACCAACATTATATATTTTTCATATATATAGGTTTATATTTTATAGAAAACACAGAATGGCTTTTAGAAAATAAAAAAGGCTTTTCAAAAGTGAAGTGTAAACTCAGAACTACTATTTACATGTTTAACCCTCTGAGATGCAGATAGTTTGAGCTGTGTTCACAAAGCTCCCCCCACCGGCTCTCAAAAAATAAAAAATACAGATTAAAGGAAAGTCTAACAAGCACATTTTCTTCTTTTTGTTACGTGCAGGCTCTAATACAGGAAGTGCAACTTATTTAATTCTCACTATCGCATATTGTGCAAATTGTTCAAAACATTCAAACATGCCATACGAACGATTGCCGTGGAAGAGGCAATTTCTACAATGGTAGCAGAGATGGTTTGAAAGCAAATGGCAGCGTTGCGTAAATCAGACCAACGAGATTGCATTCACTTGCTATTTTCCACTCATTCTCTACAGTAACCATACAGTTCATCATACATTACAACGTGCTGTCTCCTGCCAGTGATACAGAAGTAGTACAAGTGGTACAGAAAGGAACATCTTCTTACAACAGAAAGTAAACATGCGCATACATCAAAAGTTGACATGAAGTCCCAGTACCTTTCCTAGAGGTTTATGAACACTCCTATCTGATACAAGGGATGGTTGACTTATCTAAAACTAATTATGTTGTGCACAACATTGTCAGCAGCATCATCATGTGTAATTTTATTTCTCGTATTTCCCAATACCATTGTATTCTTATTATGTGTAGTGTTCTCATTGTGCAAGTAGCGTTCGTTGAGCTTCGAAATCCTGTTGGGGGTTATTCGGTAAACAGTGACTGAATGTGAATAGGCAAGGGAGTTTTGAAAAGTAGTGGAACATAGGTTGGACAGATCGCTGTGTACTTGTGGGACACTGACAGGGTTATTTGCTAAAGTGGAAATTCCAAGTGAATTTCACATTGTAGACCAAGGGTGGGCAACCTTTAACACTCCAGATGTTTGGGACTGCATCTCCCATAATACTCTTACAGCAATCATGCTGGAAAAACATCAGAGATGTAGTCCACAATGTCTGGAGTGTCGAAGGTTGCCTACCCCTTTTGTAGGCCAAAGTAGCCAAACTGAAAGTATAACTGACTTAGACTTTTTTTTTTCAATTCAGCTTGTTTGACCTTAAATCTGAAATTCACTTTGAATTCTCACTTAATAACAACCATGTAAAGGAATGATGTATTCTGTCAGATACAAAGTAGTTCCTTTGAGGTCTCAGGTACAATTTTCACATGCGTAAATAATAAAATCCATATAATGGAGGGCAGCACTTTCATGCCCAAACTCAGCCATTTTGTTCTAAACTTTTACATTCTGATTCACCCCAATTACCTGTTTAGTGCATTTATCCCTTTGGCTGGACTTTCCTATATTTAGTTTTTTTAATTTTCTCTTAAAGGGCAGAGCAGCCTCTGCTATCGCAATGAGCAAAAGAGAAAATCGAAAAACAAAAGTAATAATAGCGGAACCCTTAACTTGAACTCTATGTTTTATTGCACCCTTGATGTAAGCGCTTCTATAAATATGTTACATGTGTGATCAACATAAACAATTGGTACGTACATAAGAGGATTCAATCTTTTTAATGAGACGTCCACCGACATGTTTTAGAACAGTCCATCTATTAAAGATACATTTTATCCGTTTTTTTTTCTTCAACACAAAACTAACTTTAAAAATTGTCTTTGCCAAAGCACCTAGACACTATATCAGAGTTCACTTTCCTGTTATTCATTTTTGGTTTAGAAACCCACCTATTTTATTACTAAGGCTCAATATTCACTAAAGTAATAATACTCGTCAATTTGCAGATCTATGTAAGTTTGGTTGTTGATAAGTTCATACTTACTTCTTTAATTCTACCTGAAATGTTAACTATGTAAATCCACTTGCAATGATACTACCAAGTGAAACATATTATTTACATCTAAAGCTATAGAAAATACAGCTGTTCTTACCACTTTAAGATATTGGTGTTTTTCTACTCTATTGACTGACAAGTGATTATATTACAATTTTTCAAGCATACAGGTGGAGTAGTGTGTTAATCATAGCTCCGGGGAACATGTGATATTAGCAGCCAATCAGAGAGTAAGATTCAGACAGGCGACATGTTTATTTCCCAGCATTCTATGGTGCCAGCAAGAGGAAATTATTGTTTGAATATCCTCTACTTGCTATTTAGGGTTGCCCTGTGTCCACCATGCGGTGTGTAGAATTTATATTACTCCGGTAGGGAGGAGTTATGTTCATTTATCAAAGAGGAATCCTGCGGCCTATGAACAGGTCCACCGTCAGAGGGGTACAGCCCCTACACATGTAATGGGCTCTATGTTCAGTATATATATATATATATATATATATATATATATATATATATATAGCAATAATAATAATATATATGTATACACACACAACATTACTGTTGTGTATCACCTGATATACAGCTGCAGCAAAGAGAGATCGAAGTTCTCCCTCCCCGGGTCATTGCAGGCTTGTATCGCAAGGGCTTGCTCGGGAGACTCTCAGCCATCACCTCCACTGCCTGGATCTATCCCTAGCTTGTCCGATATCACATAGTACCAGGGCTTGCGAGAAGAGCCTTCACCAAGCAGAGGTGAAGGCAGAGAGTGTCTAAAGTACCACAGGACCACTAAGGAATGTCGTGTTTCCCCTTCAAGGCCTTAGGTATGAAGCAGGGAGGGGGAAAAAACTTTAATAAGACAAAACAAAACGTGTGTTTTTGTTTATATATATATATATATATATTCCCTTCTCACCCTACACACATACACTGCATCCACCGTACACACCTCCTCCCTTATACACACACACACTACATCCCCCCCCCGCACTTACACCACATCCCTTTATCAATTATGGTACATGTTTTTTTTTCTTAAACATTTCTAGTAAAAATATATGGGTGAGTTTTATATACAGGCCACAAAATTTCTGATGGCATTCCTGCATGTGAATGCTACATACTAAAGGGCGACACTTTCAATGTGCTATTAAGAAGTGATAAGGGTCCAGGAAAACAGGGTGGATCTGCTAACCCTAGTGCCATCCATGATTTTAGGAAGTTTATATTAGCTATACATCCTTTTCAATTTTAATTAAAAAGGCTACTGAACATTTTTTTTAGAAATATTAGGAAACTATATAGGCAGTTTTTTTTAAATGATATGATAGTGTAAAAAAATGTTTGCATGATAGATCCTCTTGAGGGGATAACCTTTTCTATACTATTCTGTCATACTAGGACAAAACTGACTACAGTTCTTATATAGCCATTTATTTCATAGAATGTTTAAGATATTCCTTATACAGCTGGGCCTGTCAACTGTAAAGCAATTTGCGTCACTGGCATGCCCTCCTCCCTTCCGGTCCTCATAGTAAGAGGAATTCAGCTGCTACCTGTGTGAAAACAGTTAACAGATTATAGCAAGACCCTGGGAACCACGATACAAAAATGGTGATATGTCAGATCTAGAAATAAATTACAACAGATCTTCATGCCAGAGACACAACATGGGTTACCCCGTGTTTGCATGTTATAAAACTATAAACAGGCAGACAATAAAATTAGTTATATGCAAATTTAGAAATATAAAAAAGTTCTATATAGCAAATTATTATCCAGTGTATATATATATGAGGGAAAGGACGATTATTAGAGCTGATATTCAGCATTTTGCCGATATTACTGATAACTTGCTCAAATGAGGCACAACATTGCAGCCTCACGTCACTCCTCCCTGTAAGTCCCCACATGCAGAGCTCAGCTGAAGGCAGGGAGGTGAGACACTGAATAATCTACTGCAGGCACAGGCAACCTTCCGCACTCCAGATGTTTTGGCCAGCATTATGGGTGTAAGAGCATTATGGGGTATGTAGTCCACAACATCTGGAGCCCCAAAGGTTGCCTGTCCCTGATCTACTGTAATGTAGTAGGCTGTCTGCCTGAGAGTAATAGGAGTGTGATTGTGTAGTGTTGGAAATTCAAAGTGAAGTTCAAATAAAGCCCAGCTGCTGAATTGAAAACTTAGGCTCTGAGATTTTTTACAATTCAGCTATTTTGCCCTAGAAATTGCTATTCACTTTAAATTGCCAACAATTCACACTTTGATGAATAACCCCAAAAGAGCTTAATTACATTATACTTTTAATGTAACATTGTCTGTTGTACCTGGCTGTTTCCATGGCAACAAAGCAGTTTTACACAGAGGCAGTTGACGATTCCTCGCATCACAAAACATCTGTATTTACACTAAAAAGAATTGTCTGATTTTTGTTTTCCTCATAGTACTAAAGGACCACTCTAAGCACCATAACAACCTTACATCAATGCACATTACTTTGCAGGGAGTACCCAACTCATATCACTGCATTGATTTAAAAAAAAGTTTAAAAAAATCTCTGTAGCTATAAAATAGTTTAGTGGATTTCTGATATTAAAGAAAATATTATTTTTCCTACACGAACAACGTGGACAACATATTTCTTTTACCAACTGAGATGAGAGCATGAGATACTGTCACACGCATGCACATACATGCATAAAAGGCTATGACGTAATGGCAGCTACCAGCTTGAACTACATATCCCATGCCAGGAGTTTATGGGATAAGAAAAAAAGACACATTAGTCACCAAAACAACCTTAGTTTAACCCCTTAAGGACGGAGCCAAATGTACACGTTGTGAACAAAACAAAATGTAAACAAAACCTGGCATTTGCGCTACATGTCTGTCCAACCGTAATTCACCTCTTTCATAGTAAATGCACCCACCCTTATTATATATCATTTTATTCAGGGGAAACAGGGCTTTCATTTAATATCAAATATTTAGCTATGAAACATAATTTAATATGAAAAAAATGGGAGAAAATACGATTTTTTTGGATTTTTTTAGTTCTACATGACATTTTAACGGTCAGTGTCATAATACTGTTTGCTTTTACTGCAATAAAATACACATATTTGTATTCAGCAAAGTCTCACGTGTAAAACAGTACCCCCTATGTACAGGTTTTATGGCGTTTTGGGAAGTTACAGGGTCAAATATAGCACGTTACATTTGAAATTGAAATTCGCCAGATTGGTTACGTTGCCTTTGAGACTGTATAGTAGCCCAGGAATGAAATTTACACCCATAATGGCATACCATTTGCAATAGTAGACAACCCAAGGTATTGCAAATGGGGTATGTCCAGTCTTTTTTAGTAGCCATTTGGTCACAAACACTGGCCAAAGTTAGCGTTAGTATTTGTTTGTGTGTGAAAAATGCAAAAAACAATTTTGGCCAGTGTTTGTGACTAAGTGGCTACTAAAAAAGACTGGACATACCTGTTTACAATACCTTGGGTTGTCTACTATTGCAAATGGTATGCCATCATAGGGGTAATTTTCATTCTTAGGCTACCATAGGGTCTCAAAGGCAACGTAACCAATCTGGCGAATTTTAATGTGAAAAAAATGAAACACAAGCCTTATATTTGACGCTGTAACTTTTGAAAACACCATAAAACCTGTACATGAGGGGTACTGTTGTACTCAGGAGACTTCACTGAACACAAATATTTGTGTTTCAAAACAGTAAAAAGTATCATAGCAATAATATTGTCCGTTTAATGCTGTTTGTGCGTGAAAAATGCAAAAAACGTCACTTTTACTGGCGATATCATCGTTGTAATACATTTTACTGTTTGAAACACTAATATTTGTGTTCAGCGAAGTCTCCCGAGTAGAACAGTACCCCCCATGTACAGGTTTTATGGTGTCTCGGAAAGTTATAGGGTTAAAGATAGTGCTAGCAAATTAAATTCCCTTTACTTTCGGCATGGGTTGTCATGCAGGTCCTGCTAATTGTAATTAATTAAGATACCTAATTATGTAAAAATATTACATAAATATATATGTAGAATAAATATATGTATATATATACGTATGTGTATATATATGTATATATCTATATAATTTTTTTAAAATATTTTTATTTATATATAGGTATATATATAGTGATATATACGTATATATTTATGTGTATAAATATATATATTATTTCGTTCTATGTGTATTTTGATATATATATATATATATTAATTTCACAATACAGTTAGAGCGAAATAACACACATCTATATATTTTTTAATTATTTATTTTTAATTATTTTTTTAATTTTATTTTTTAACGTATTTACATTTTAATTTTTTTATAATATATATAAATATATATATAACAATAATTATATATATATTTAATCAGTATCAGTCTACGTGTAATTTGATATTAATATATATATATAATTATATATATATTAATAGTAAAATACACCTAGATGCTGTACATGTGTGTATGTATATGTGTATATATATACTTTGATCATATATATATAATATATATATATGATCTAAGTATATATAATTTTATTTTTTTACACTTTTAACTTATTTTACTTTTATTTTCAGCCAGCAGGGGGACCCCCTGTAATTACAGGCAGCCCCCCTGCTGGCAATACAGAAGCCAGCTATACCCGGCCATGTGATTGTGGGGTCCTCGCTAGGACCCCACTCTCACACGGCCAGGGGGCTTCCTGGAGAACGGTCGTGCCGCGGGGGGCTCCCTTGGAGTCCCCCCCACCGCGATCGCCGGCGTGGGACCGCCGGCGACCGGGTAAGTACAGAAAGACCGGAGGGCGTACTATTACGCCCGGCGGCGTTTAGAGCCGCCTATTAGAGGACGTAATAGTACGCCCTCCGGTCTTAAGGGGTTAATGAAGCCGTTTTAGAGTATAGATCATGCATCTGAAGTGTCACTGCTCAGTTCTTTGCTATGTAGGCGTTAAATCACTTTTATTTCTCTCCATACAGCCCTAGCCACACCACTATTAACAAAGCAGGAGATAAGAAATTCTAAATGAAACTAAATTTGCAATAAAGGAAGGGTAAACATTAGATCTCAAATTACAGGAAGTGTTTATGAAGGCTGTGCATGTTACTTGCTAGGAGATGTGACTAGCAGTGGTGCCTCAATCATAGGGGCACTTGGGGCAACGCCCAGCAGTTGTTATCTGGGGAAACAATTTATTTATAGAAGATAAGAAACAAATATTTTTTTCTGGATGGAAGGGTAGTAAGACAGAAAATATAGGACAAAAATAGTGTCTTTCTAATTATGTAATAGATCTCAGTGCTGCAGTGCACCTTCCCCTCAGTAGCTGTTTGGAGAAGTTTGCTTGAGAGCATCTAGTCATGTCAAAAAATGGGGCTGGTTTAAAATATGTGCCGTTTCACCAGGTTATGGACGTACCTAGTGTCCATAAGAAGGAATTGCCAATCAGCTGCCCATGAGTGGAGGCATGCTATTGGCCTCTCTGTTCATCATTAGCTGATAGCACCATGGGATGAGGTTACAGTGCTCACAGGAGAGGGAAGCAAATGGCCATCTTGGAAGTAACACAGAGAGCACAGTAGCAGCAGCTCCTGGCCCTGCTAAATATACATGTATAGTATTATCTTTTTATTTACCCCAATAGCCCAAGTGGCTGCCTGAGGGCTGATATGCACATACCCACCATCTTCTTCCAAATGCTCAGTCACTCTACAGCTGAAACACTCATGCTGTGGCCAGTTGAAAAGTTGTGAAGCTTCAAACTGCGGGACTGGGGCTGTGACTCTAAAGACTGATCTGATTTCAATCTGTTTTAATCTGTAATAATTGTTGATTCTGTTAACCATGTCAGTTCCTTCTTGGCTCCATATTACCACTGCTGATTAATTATATTGCTAGATGCAAAGATAATGAGTCTATCAGTAGCCTGCTGTTTAACAATGTGCACACGGTGTGCTGAGAGCTAATGAAGTAGCTGACATTTTTCACAACAGAAGCAATGTTTAATAGAAAGCTAAAGTTATCATAGCAGGAGCACTACTGAAGATGAGATCATGTAAGGGAGAGCTAAGAGAGGGCCAGGAATATAGAGAGAGCTAAACATTTTGCAGAGACAGGCACTGTATGGGTATCTCTACATTGCAACTCTGTAAGATCCATCACAGTGATCCTGGATGTGTGGGATACTTATATTATCACCTTATTTTGCCCAGCTCTGTGTGTTATTTCTCTGTTTTTTATTTAGCTCTTCCCAGTGTATGGGTATCTGTAGTCTACCCAGCTCTGTATTATATGGATATCTCTATGCTGTGTAAGAAGGAGTAATATTCTGGTGCACCACCATCTTACAACTTCACTAGGGCTAGGGCTGCATAAACAAAGCCATTTAACTTCTAAATGGCAGGGAATTGAGTGGTGAGACTGCAGGAGCATGATCTATACACTAAAACTGCTTCATCAAGCTAAAGTTGGGCAGACTAGATGTTCCGAATGGTTATCTGCCGTCACATTCTATGTTTCTAAGTTGTTTTGGTGACTATAGTGTCCACTAATATCACTAATTTGTGAATTAAACATGTATTGACTTAACTCTCAAGACCAAGCAAAATTAGACCATGGAATAAAGTAATAAGCATTGAATATATGTACTAAGCTTTTAAATGGGCTATTTATTAAAGTGAAAGTTGTGCTGAATTCTAAGTGAATTTCAAATTTTTGTCAAAAATAACCAACCTGGAAGCACAACTAACTTGGAGAATTTTCTAAAATTCAGCTATTTGATATTAGGTTTGAAATTTGCATTGAATTCACTTGAAATTCCTAACAGTGTTCCCATAATAGCAGCAATACTTCCTTCCAAACTGGATGCAGAAACACACACAGTATACACCAAAATGTTCTTGTTGGAAAAGTATTTTCACTGACTGCGGTCTTTGTCCTAAATTTAGCAATTTAGTCATCAATTCACCGTATAAGCCCACCAGCCAAATAGGTTTGTTATATTTCAATAATATATCTGCACTTTACAAGATTTTTTACTTCCAAAAGAGTGGACTGCGGAATTCGAAAGCTATTTTAAGGTACCAGATTTAATTTGATTGGTATTCTTATTTTAAATTCAAAATACTATAACAACCATTGTTGGTATTATTGATTCTGTTATATTATTCCCCTCTACAGCCATTCCTGTTGACCTTTTCAACACATTCATTAGCCTCCTTCACTTGTTGACCTTAATTATGTTGAAAATATTTTAAGCAGGCCATCTAAATCTTGCATTCTCAGCTCAATAGCATTGGCAGTAATTGCAAAAGCCACCAGACTAAATATTGAAATGTGTCTCATGAGCCCAGAGGCTGGATTCTGTAATCAAAGAGTTTATTACTGTTTAAATACATCAAATGATAAATCACTATTCAATTATCAGAGATAACTGTATCTCTAATCATACAATTTAGTCACAGGGGAGCAATTATAGTTTGTTGGGTGAGCATAGACCCATATGAACATGTTTTACCTGGTCTTCCTATTTTATCCTTAAATAAACACTCTGGGAACCATAAAATGAAGTTGTTATAGTACTTGGAGGGCATGGGCATCGTGTTTCCGTAAGGGTTAAACCATTTGTAAATGGTTTAACCCCTTAGGGTAAGACAGTGCCCAGAAGCTATAAGAACCATGACAACTTCATCTGGATGAAGTTGTTATGGTGCCCAGATTATTCCCTTTAAAATAAATTGCTTTATGAGCTATCAGTCAGTGAAAAACCTGAGAATTGAGAATCCCTAAAATATGTAATATAATAGTCCATTATGATTATTTTACATAGGGATTCACTGGACTGTGGTAGCCAACTGGTTCTACATGCAGTACATGCAGAAAATTGAACTTGTCAGGAATAAAAATATATCCTTTAACGCTTTAATAAGGAGTCACTGGATCTAGCACCCTGAGAATTTTCCCATTTATCCTAAAACCATGAGTCTGGAGTCAAAAACCTGAGGCTCACAGTCAAAACCTGAGAATTCCCAGATATATTCATAGTCTATCCTGTGAATCACATCCTCATAAGCAACTGGACAATAGTCATTTATCAGCCTTTGATTTAATTAACTAAACAGTTTTCATAAATATGGCTTCCTAATATCACAACACATAAGGCCACTTCTGACTGCTGGGGTACTTTCCTTTTTCCATTGGCATATTGATTTTGCCCTAGACATATCGATTATTTACTAGACTACAATGCTTTATAATAATAGCTGCAAACTGTGAGTTTGTACAGTCCTTTCTTCAGGCTTACCATAAGCACAATGTTTTTAAAAAGACAGGTGTACCAATCAATATTTTTACATTCATTTTACCTGATGTCAAGTCTGTGCTTATATAGAATTGACATGCTTACTGAATAAAAGTATGTCTTACTAAATAACCAAACAAGTAAATATACCTTCTATCTGACATGCTGATAACCATAATGAAATATGTTTGTAAAGTAGTACTTATACTGTACCACTCTCCTACAGGAGGTTCAGTTCTCGTCTCACATTAATGATTTATTGTACTATTAAATCACTCTTCTGCCTGACCCATGAACAAGATGTGGCTGTCAGTAACATCATCGGGATTTTCCACTTTGTCTAGTGCAGTGGTAGACAACCTACGGAGCTCTAGATGTTGTGGACTATATCTCTCATAATGCTCTTACAGCCTCAATGCTGGCAACGCATCAGGGGATATGTAGTCCATTAAATCTGGAGTCTACTGGTCTGGTGTATAGTACAATAGTTTCTGCCTAGTAAGAACTATGTTGCAAAAGTGTTGGTAGGAGCCGCACTCAATTCCAGCAGCAACCCGGTTCCCCCGGAGCAGGACCAGCAATCCCACAACGTCAAGGCAATGAAAGAAATTCTCCAGGCACTCAAGGTGTTAAAGCCGCAGGCAGTTTTAATGGAACAAAAAGAGAGCAGCAACGTTTCGACCTATTATGAGGTCTTTAACAAGACCTCATAGTAGGTGCCTGGAGAATTTCTTTCATTGTAAGAACTACGTAACATAAAACATATATAGTGCAGTGGTAAGTGGAACTCTTTAAATTAGCACTGTATTTTTTTTCCTTTCCTTATACCCTTTGTATCTTATACTCCCCTACTTGCCACATGCCTTAATTTAAAATTATCTTTTTCCATTCACCAAACCTCAATAACAGAGCACCTTCATTTTGTTCTCCTGTGTTCATGATGTCAACAGTTTGCCACTTCAGTGGGATTCTTTTGACTGATGGATTGTGGGTAAATTCATAGGCCTGGGCACACCCCAATACCTGTGGCCTGCGCATGGATCGGGGCCGGCAGGGGAGATCACAGATCTCTCTCACCGGCCCACAGGCAGGGAGGGAGGCAGGAGAGGACCCGAGGAGCTTTAGCCAGCAGCTCCTCCCTGGTTCCTCTAGCGAGGTCAGAGCGGCAACACTCGGATCTCGCAGGAGTGAACTCTAGCCCTGCAGGCCTGAGTTCACTCACCACTAGGACCACCAGGGATCAGAGATGGCAGCAAAGATCCCCCTCCCAGGCAAAAGGTAAGAAGGGAGGGGGGCTCTTTCCTAATCTGTCCCCCCCACACAATCACTCCAAACAAATTCACACACACACAGCACACTAACAGCACCCTCACACACACCACACTAACAGCACCCTCACACACACCACACTAACAGCACCCTCTCACACACACAGCACACTAACAGCACCCTCATACACACACACTAACAGCACCCTTACACACACAGCACCGTTACACACACACACACACACACACACACAGCACCCTCATACATACAGCACACTAACAGCAGTGTATGTATGTAAATGTGTGTGTGTGTATATATATATATATATATATATATATATATATATATATATATATATATACACACACACACATACATATACACGTGGCAATTGCTAAAGAATAGTTAAGTATGAATAATTCCTACTTTTTCTACAGTACAACAAGAAAAACAACACTGGTTTAAAAAGGAAGTGGATACGTTTAAAGTGGACCTGTCAGCCTGATGGTAACATTGCCAATGGGCGTCCGGTGGTCGAGGGACCAGGCAAAGGTGGGTTTTACTTACCTGAAGCTATCGCTCACAAGTGCCGCCATTGACTTCCTGCCAGTCCTGTTCTGTTCTTAGCAGTTCAGCTGCCTGGAGCCAATATCACTGCTGTACTCTCGCTAAAGTACAGCTTTGTGGTCTATGGAGGATCCTCCACAGATAGAGCTAATTTCACTGGAGCCATCACTGATGATGACTGGGGGAAATGTTACAACTTAGCCGACAGCTGGGGCTCCACCCAGTGTCAAGCAGTGTCAGACGCTGGAAGAAGTCCCTACTTTGTCTCAGTAGATCTTTTGACTGAATTGCAATTTCAGTGAAATTCAGAGTATTTATGAAACCTGCAAAGGGACAATTCTGTTTTAAGTCACAACAGAGAATAGCGATAGGGGCTATAATAACCATGAACCACAGGAAAAAAACTCAATACAACACTCAAAGGGCTGGACACGTGGGACAGTAAACCCCCAACGTTTCGGCACCTGACGTTCTGCCTTTCTCGAGAGACAGCATGTTATAGCTGTTTGGTGTTTGTTTGTTGTAAATTATATATTTTGATTGTATAATAAAATAATTGATTTATGGTTGCATATTGATGTGAATCCTTTTGTATACAGAGTTGTGATTTGTTTTGCATGATTAGTAATGCCTCTTTAGGATAGCATTCTTTTGCTGTTTATCTATACAACCTTTACCAATTCTTGTTTTAAGATAAAGTTCTGACATTACATTGCTCTACTTGAGTCTTAATAAGCTTAATGTTATGGGTTATTTAACTCATTAAATACAAATAATATTCTGTACTGTCATAAACAATCAGTACTTTGAAACTCATATTATAACATTGCATTGCGGATCTTTAAAAGGTACTCTAATCACTATAACCACTAAAGCACATTGTAGTGCTATGCTTTTTATTGGGGTGCTGTCCTGTTTTCTGATAAACTTTTGAACAAAAACTGGAGCTCTCTGGCTACCCAAAACACCCAGCACATCTGCAACTGCATTCAGCACGCTCAGCCACGCAAAGATTCAGCACCATAACCACTCTAATAAGCCAAAATTAATATGCCAGTATGTCTTAATTTCTTTTTAGATCAAGTTGTCGATTTAATATGTTTGGATACGTTTTTCAAATAATTTAATATTCTTGGATAAACATTTCAAATAATTTAATATTTTTAAAAATGATATAACTTTTTTTGATATATAGACATTTTTATATTTGATATATTTCTTAATATTTTAATATTTGAAAAAAATAATAATTTAAAAAATGTATCCAGATATGTTATATAATTTGAAAAGCTTATACAAAAAATATTTAATCGAGGCCTAAGTCTGTAATTATGACAGTAGGAGTGATGGAGGAAATTCTGAAAACCTAAAATGATGAGACCAACATAGAAAAATGCATGTGCGCTTTGAAAGATCAAGTGGAATAAACACTACTTATGTCATGCTACAATAGTTCATAGTATATAGCCTTGGTTCTTTTGACACAAAAATTATAGTTGGTTTATAAAGTTTGGAATGTTAAAGAGTGTAAAACTCCTCTCCTAAATTCTTTTACTGAAACAAGACTATGTCTCCCTTTCCAGCTCTACACAACTTAGTAGTATTTCTCTTTGTAACAAGCCCTTCTAGAAAATGAATGAAACCAAATAATATAAACTCTATGTCTGTAATAATTCTTGTGATTCCAGGTTGTTGTTTTTTTTTTTTCAATAATGGGAAGAGGATAAGCAGCCTTTGGCACTAGAACTGCTGTGAACTTTTTAAAATGTCTTTCATGATTAATCCCATGAGGTACCTACCACAAGTCAAAAGGATAATGGGAGACTCACGGGGTTTATTAACAAAACAGAGTGTTGCAGGAGAGTTGAAGATGATGACTAACTAGCAGAATTCTGACTAAGATAGCTGAATTAGACAAGTTAGTCACTCACCTAAAGAAGCCATGTCACTAGACCATAGACATATACCATCGACATCATATAATGTATCTAGGACTTGTTTGTCTTGTGGTAAAGCCTGCTTTTACCACCAAGTGTTCTCAATTCCTTCAGCATTCATAAAATCAGGCTTCTTCTTGTGAATGAAGAGACATGGTCTATGCAGGATCTTATGATCTTGCAAGATCCTCCAGATATCATTGCTGTGCTCTTGCACATCTGTGATTGGACAACACTAATGTAGCTCCTGGACCTGAAGAATGAAGATGCACCCATGTAGGACAACTTCAGATAAGTATATCTGCCTTACGCTGGACTGACAGGCCACCACACTACAGGTGGAGAGGTCATCTTAGGGGATATTTATGAAATATTGAAAGATCACCAAAGATCAGAAAGCTGATTTAAGCTGTATAATTTTTCCAACTCCATTAATTTGTCCTACATTTTGCATACTGCACCTCAAATTGCTCTTCAGTGAATAAACCCTAAAGTCCACATCAGTTAGGACTGCACAGCACAGATCATCTTTATGCGCTGATATCCCATTAGAATGCAGAGAAAGTTCAACAACCTATAGACCCAACTCAAAATAGGCAAATATTTTCAAGAAGCACCTAAATTAGGTAAATGCCTAAGCAGGAAGAAGAGGAAATGCTCTTAAAACAAATCCACACATGCAAGAATTCTAGATCTGCAAAACATGTAAAAAGAAAAACCTGGCATTTGAATGTATCCATATCCCTGAAGTATACATTACTACACAACAATTCCCTGTAACATACAATCCTCAAACAGACCCACTGCTGGACAAAATGCTTGCATTTCAGGATATTTTTGCTTCTCTGTTCTACAACTAGGTCTGATTGATTGAGTGACCCAAGAATCTTGCTTTGGATGGCACACGCTCTTTGTAGCGCGGAACAACAGTTACCTGACAACAAGGATAATGCCCAAGGATGGAATGCTATTGTACAGAGTACAATGCCCACAATGTGCCAGCTTGGAATGAAAGGAGAGAGTCTGGCACAAGCACAAAACTCTGATCAGCTTGGTTTTACAATGGCAGGCTGCGCCAGAACTCCAACATGTTGAGTCGTCGCTGGCGTGTTTTGTAAACTTAGTGGATGTGTGTATTGTGTAGGTATTGGTTCTATGGTCTACATAGAGAGGTCTGGCAGAATCAGATTACTAACAGCCTTGATGGATGTTTAGGAATTGTAGCTTTATTCGCTTGCTCTCTTTTTTCACCCATTGCTTCTACCCAAGTGCTATCAATATGCAGCTACTCATTAGCAGACCTCTCCATTCTGCTATCTTTAGCCTGTATTGCAGCCAGGAGTTACCAAACATATGGTAAAATTGAGATGGGCTGCTTGTTCTCCACAGTGCACTTGGGCACCTGGGTGCTACCCATAGAATTTACACTAGTTGGTTGTGTCTCCTGACATGCACTGCCATGCAGGAGTGTGTGTATATGTGTAGGATGGGTGAGGGCATGTGGGTCCATCTCAATAGCTATCCTTGGGCCAGGGACGGTTACGCTGCCAGTTCCTGTCATTGTGGTTCTGCTCAGAATCACGTTCAAGAAGTCGATCCTGGGAATCATGTCCATTAGTGCTGTTCAGCCCACTGTTGTGGTGTCGATGGGGCTGGTACAGATCTGGGTAGGCATCAGAGTACTCATCTTCCAAATGTCGGGAACTTCTCTGTGATGAAGCTGTCCAGGTCTTTCGGGAAGTCTCGCTTGCTTCGTCTGATTGCATCAAGCTGTCACGTTCTAAGGGAGAATGCTCACTGGCTCGGTCCGAAAGAAGCTGCTGGTTCTGTATTAAAGCACAATGATATGTTGGAATTACAAATGTTTACCCTTGAGCAGGTCACACAATGGCTGGTCATCTGCAAGTTTTCAGAAAGTAGATTTAATGAGACAAACATCTCAAAGGTCCACTTAAAGCAGTAATTACTACTATTTGCCCTTTAGAATTGTACTCTAGCTTGTGCTCTGTTGTGCCTTCTTGGTTATCTGACTTTGATAGTTTCTATGTATCTCTAATTATGGGTCTATACCTGTAACCCAGGGATGGCAGTGGGGGGTGTCATTAGATTCTGGCCAGTATGTGCATGCAGAGGGTGGTGTGTGGCTCTCCAGTAAACTTCCATGTATTCTGCAAGGTGTTCACAGGCATCTTCCAGTTGATTCTCATCTAGGATCACATCAAACATTTCCTAAGGGAAAAAAAGGAAATTAATCTCGCATAGTTATTTGATTTCACGTGTGTTCGTGCATAACTGCATTCATATTTGAGTTGTATTTTTTACTTTTCATAAAAGGCCATCTTTTTAGACAGTAACATTTATCAATCTGCTAAAAAGTTAGGCTGAGTCCTCAATTTGGAGTAACCACTAATGGAATGTCCATGCGTTGCTTTCCATTGCAATTGCCCAATTTTTAGAACTTTGCCCCACTTTTCAGGTCTCAAAAAATGTGATAATTCTCCCCCACAGCGCCTATAAATGTTGCTAGGATCATTTGTCTTCACTATGCTTTGAAACTCGAAAGTGGTCATTAATAATGATGCTGACAGTGAGCTGTTCAGTCTGTTTTTTTTAAAACTATTTAGAGGAATTGTTTGAAATTTAACAAGGGCAGAATAAAATAAAAAAACAATTGCATGCAGATGAAATATAAAGAAATATTACCTGGCAAAATTGAAGTCATAACCACATCATATTAAAGAATGAAAGATTGGAAATGGTTGGGTCAATACTAATATGAAGTGTTCATAACTTATTGATGTAAGGTAAAGCCAGGGAATGAAATGTTAAGTTATCTATTGTCTGGATAATTAAAGGTAAACACAACCAATGGTTAAAGGTAGGTAGATAAACTGCATGGAATTCTGTAGGTGATTGCTTCCTGAATAAAGCGTGTAAGTCTCCAATAACAAATGATGACCATTGTTACAAACATGAAAAAAAGAGTACAGTATACAGTATTCCAACTAGAGAAGGAATGTGTGATGTGTGTGGGTCAACTCAAGTAAAGTAACTTAGAATGAAGTCAAATAAATGCTTATGTCAATGAATGAAGGCATTTTGGTTTTACAATCTGTTTTGGAAATGCCAACTAACTCCACCATCTGATACAGGTGATGCACACAGAACAATAGGATTTTACTTTTAAGGTGAGGGCACTGCAGCAATTTTCATTATAACCCCAAGTAGATTTTTTTTTTTGTTCATGTAAGTATATTTGGTCATATTTATTGTGTTATATACTAGAAGGCTGGCTTTATTCACCACCCAGCATTTTATATGACTCACTCAACAGAAACATAAATGGTAAAATCTAGATCCAAATCTTAACCATCCAGAAAGCGAGAGCACACAATCACCTTAATATAAAATATTGATTTACACTAGTGCAGGGATAGGCAACCATCGGCACTCCAGATGTTTTTGACTACATCCCCCATAATGCTCTTACACCCGTAATGCTGGCAAAGCATCAAGGGAGGTGTAGTCCAAAACATCTGGAGTGCCGAAGCATGTGCTTGATGTGTATGGTGCTCCATGTTCCATTTTGGTCCCAATATTTACTATTATATGAGTTAAGTTTATCGTGTGGATGGATGAAGATAAGGATCCTGAAAAGTGATGGCAACCTAGTTAGCTGTTTTTAAGTAAAATTAAGTAAATTTCTATTGAAGAATGTTTGTGTAACAATAAAAGCTCTTTATCATTGAGGATCCAGTTAACATTTGTATTTGTTGTTTTACAGAAAGAAAGTTTAAATCGCTTGGTACAAGCACTTTTGAAATACACTATACATCCCATACTGACTCACTTTATCTTACCAGATAAAAATGCATATAGAATGTTTCCATGCGATATGTTTAATAAAAGTGCAATAATTCTGTTGACTTGTTTGTTGGTGGAGTGCAGGCTATACAGACTATGGGAATCTATTTTGATAGGGCTCTTACCGGAGGGCACTGTACCAACTTGTCAGCAGCCAGCATCTGAACATTGAGATGTTTCACTTGAGATTTCCCCCTGGATTTTATTAGTCTTTGCAGCACCTGTAATAAATACCTGCTAATTAATGCCGGCACCTACAATGCACACATTCCTGAAAATTAAAATGGATACGCGGTGAAGTAATTTTTGCTCATTCCGAACCACAGTGTGTTTGGCACTGAAGGAGTTCATTTTGGCATGGAGCCATCGTATGGCTAGAAAGACCTTATGGAGGGTTTCACAAGACATGTGATTTTCTCCAAAAACTGGCTTTAAAGGAACACTGCAAAGAAATAAAGCACTTCAGCTTGCTAAAGTGCTTTACATGTCTGGAGTCTGTCTTATTATTATTATTTTTTTTTAATTTATAAAAGTTCTTATTTCAATACAAATTAGCACTTCTTTAAACTGGGCACTGCAATACCTCCCTGTCTGTCACACAGGCAGCCAGATGGATTTTCTTCCACTTCCCTTAGCTCCACAAAACTAGCAGAAGTAGCAGGTGCCCACTCTAATACTTCTCAATAAACAGAAGTACATAAATGAGAAGTATATGAAAGGAAAGTTGGATGTGCCCTCTCCCACCTTCATTTACGCTTAAATTCCTGCAAGTTTATTTTCTTTTCACCCCCTCTTCCATCCTTCACTGTGTCCAACCCCACTCTCTCCCTCCCCTCCCTGACTCAAAGCGTGCGCATGCGCACTGAGCCAGAGAGAATGGTCCAATCAAGTGCTTCTATATGAGGAAAAGGTTTGGAGTATCACAGCTCAACTACAGAGGCTTCTGATTGCCAGTCTGCTGGCACGAACTGAAAGTCTGTACCAGGGATAAAGAGGAGGGCTTGCAAAGGTGCAGATCTGCAGCTTTTGCAAGCTGTGTTTTCATATAGCCCCAAAGAAAACATGCATAAAAATTACATCAATGTTGTCTTCGTAGGGTTATCTACTAGATAGTGAATGTATTTTTGTTTGTTATCAATGGCATGTTCCTTCAAAGTCTAGAATACCACAAAGGCATCTATTATGTAGCTAAAGGAGTTTTCAGTGGTTTCCAATGGAACACTTTTGCTCTGTTTGGGAGCTTTTGTTGTCTGCCTTGCACAGATATATCCTAACTAGTAAATGCAATTTTGATGATATTGTGTCGTAACACAATATCTTATGGCATTAGAAAGAATGTAGAGGCGGGCTATAAAATTGATAAAAGGAATAGAGCATTTTAGTTATGAAGAAAGGTTAACAAATTTAAATATCTTGGAAAAACTGCATCTCAGAGGGGATATGGTAACATTATAGAAATATATTCAGGGACTATACATAGGACACAAGGTCATTTAGACTGGCAGAAAGAAGATTTAGTCTAAGGTAAAGGAAAGGGTTTTTACAGTAAGAGCAATAAGGATATGGAATTCTCTGCCTGAAGAGGAGGTTTTATCAGAGTCTATACAGATGTTTAAACAGCAATTGGATAAATACTTGCAAAAACATAATATACAGGGATATCATTTTTAATTAGTGGGGTAATAGTTTCTTGATCCAATGATATCTGACTTTCTGGGGTCAAGAGGAAATATTTTCCTAGTTTGTTGCAAAATTGGATGCATTTCAAACTGGGTTTTTGCCTTCTTTTGGATCAACAGCAAAAACAAATGTGAAAAAGGCTGAACTTGATGGACACGTCTCTTTTCAGCTCTGTAACTGTGTAACAGTTTGTTTGAGTGAAAGACTCCTGTCCTAAATCGACTGCGGTGTATTCAGAGAAATATATCCATCTTCCCCTCTCTTTACTGAAATGCAGCAATTAAGTTTGTCTTTCAAGACTTTCTGTAATATGTTAAGAGGGGGGAGGTAGTGATTCTGCAGAAATGTGTTTCTCTACAATGTGAAATAAATTCATCAGGAAAAGTAGAGAGTAAAGAAAAATGCATTGATTTGGTCATCTATGCACTTTATTATTAGGGAAGGTAAACTGAAATCAGAATTATCCTATTGGTATAGCAACTGATGAGCTAATACTTAGGCATTTTGTAAAGTTTGCAGATATTATTGTTCTTGGCTTACCTTTGGCGAAGAAACTTTGACATATACAATGATTGGGGCCAAGGATGTTTTGGAGAGTTGAGCAGGGTGGTTGATTGTATCAGCATCCAGTATAACCAACTGGAGGGTCTTGGCCAGCTCAAAGATTCTTTCTATTTCACTCTGTACCTCAGCTGTAAGACAAAACATGCTATTGAATAAAGGCTAATTATCTAACCATCTTCATGAATTCATCTACGGCATACTTGTCTTGATAAGTCCAATTGGTTTTGAGAATTTATTTTTCTGCATTGGAGAATAATAAACTGTTTCTACAAAAATATCTACTTGTCGCCAGCGCTCCCTATGTGCTGGCGACAGTTGTTTATTTCTCCCCAAGCAGGCACACTCCCAGCATCTATGGTCCCTCTCATCCCTGTTTCAGCTCTCCCATTTTCATTTACCCTTAAATTCCTGCAAGTTTGTTTTCTTTTCACCCCCTTCACTGTGTCCAACCCCACTCGCTCCCTTCCCTCCCATACGCACTGAGCCAGAGAGAATGGTCCAATCAAGTGCTTCTATATGAGGAAAAGGTTTGGAGTAACCCTTTAAATAGTATAATTACATTGGTTACATGTAGTTTGATTTGTTTGCTAGTTTTTGTGCCCTGCCTTTAACTTATTCTTTAAATGTTTCTTAATGTTGACTATTTTTACTAATTAGAATGTTAATTGGCTGCCCCTGCTGTTTTATTTGTAGATGTACCAGCCAATATAAACTTAGATAATGACTTGTGAGAAAAGGACACAAACAACTTTAAATAGGGTTAAGCTCTGAATTAATAACATGTACCCGTACTTTAATAAATACTTATATTATGGTACATACAAAAGCATGGCATTTTTGCTCTTTAAAGCTAGTGTGAGAAAGATGGATCTATTAAAGAACACATGCCCACTGGCTCTTAACTCCATTTATTGTTTTATGTACAAAAGCAGTATATTACACTTATTACTTTCCTGAATTGGAAATTATGAAATTATTCTGATACAAGCTCTAAAATTGAAGCAAGAATTAAAAAAAATATATACTGATTTCCATAGTTATGCAAACTTACCCTTCAATTCTCTAATGTTCTCTACTTCTAAATTATCCACTGCCACCCAACAAAATGTGAGATATGCCTTACAGACTCACCAATACTTGAGCGGGTGCTGGACCGCTCAATGATTGCCCTCTTGCCAGGGTTGTTAAGTACTGAGCGCTTGGCAAGAGACAAGTCAGCAGTTACCCGGGTGATAGAAATTCTGTAAATCAGAAAAAAAACACATACAAAATCCCCAAAAGGTGTGATCATTATTTTCATTATTTGTGCATTCAAGAACAGTAATACAATTATTTAGAATGTGGCTGTAAAGAGTAAGCCCTAAATCAGGTTAGACATTTGCAGCATATGCTCCTCTGTTTATCTCCAGCTTGTGGGATTCATGAAACTAAATGCATCTTTTTGTCAGGTAAAAAAATCTTAACAATGTTAATGAGCAGAATCTGACAAACAAAAAGTAATCACATTTCTAACTGTTTTAAAATAGGTGTGTCTGTGGGACAGTCACTATTTGGTGCTCCTGCCTCATCATCTGGATTTTTACCCTGGTGTCCTGTTTATTTCCAAATACATCTCACCTGCCATCGAATCTGTGCTTCAAGAAGTCAAACAGAGCTTTCTGCATCATGTCAGTCACCTGATGTAAAATGTATAGACGGAAGAGAGAGAAGAGATAGAAAATAAAAGGATCTTTATATGAAAAACAGAACTCCTCTGAGTCTGTGAAAGTAGAACACGTTAATGCAAGCCTAATCACAAAAATCTAAATCTTCATAGAATATAGTATATTATTTATGGATACTGCATTGACGTTAACAGAATTGCTGAAGCTTAAGATTATAGAGATTGATTGGCTTTTGGACAGCAGTCTGGACTATGATAGCAATACATTTTGTGTAGCATACTGCGGCTGCTGCTTGGCTCGGGAGACCCTTGAACAGTCCAAGAATTTGGAGAATTTGTTCTGCTTCAATATGTTAAGATGTTATTTCACTGCAATAGAGATTATTGGGATCCACTTCTTTGCCAAAGGGCTATTCAGCAAGTCACCTAGCCCTTTCACTGATCCTACTAATTTTATTAAATTCCTGTTGCCAAAATAAGCTTGTTAGCAGTATATCTGTTTCAAAATCAGAACTGGATTAACATTTACTTATTTAGCTCAGAGCAGTGCTGTTTCCAACACATCTCAAGTAACCATGAGTAGTAAGGAAACGCAAGAATGAGACAGAAACATTGTTCTTGAATAAACACTCAGCTTGCTGTCTGTCATGTTTGTAACAGTTTATAAAAGTGCCGATTTCTACCAAAATTATATTTAAGGGCAAAAAACATCCCTGGCATCAGACAGCCAGGGACGTTTTTGTATGCTTCTGCACAGGAAGTCACGGTTCCGACCTCTGATTGGTGTATCCCCTGGCACAGACTAAAACTCTGTGTCAAAGAAAGAGGGCTGCAGCTTTTGCAATCTGTTTTTTTTTTCATATACCTTACAGAAAGCATACAGAAAGAATGTTTACATATTTTGGTGGTATATCTAACCAAACATTAAAGGAACACTCCACTGAAAACAAAAAATGTTTGACAATTTAGTAAAGAGAGCAGATCACCATTCAGTCCACATTCAGGAAATCACACTGATTCTGGAGTAAGTCTCACTATATCCCGTCTACATCAAGCATTTAATGCACTATTTAATATCAGTTTATATATATTCTCCAAGAATCTAATTATAGAAGACATGGCCCAGAACTAAACTAATTGCGTGGAGCCGTCAGTCCATTAATGCCTTCAATGCCCTTAATGTTGCAAAATATTTATTCCTTTTTGATGTATCAGATTAAATGATGATGAGGTTGCATTATGTAATTCACTTCAACAAAGCACCAAGCATAGTGTTTTCAGCAGCTGGGCAGCAACATTGGCTTTGCACTAATGCTCTACTAAAACACAGGAGTTGCTCATTTGTGCCAGAGAATATTAGTCTCCAGGTAAATAGGACGTAATAAGAAGATCTGAGTCAGCATGCATCTTTAAAACTGCTTATTGAACTTCGTGAAAACATGGAGCAGGGTAAGTGGCGTATGACTGATGACTTTCAATTAGTAAATTAACAAAATGATGAGGCTACACTCCTTGGGACTTTGTTTGAGATTTCCTTGCGGCAGATCCAATTTTACCATCTGGAAAACACTGTGTGCTTTGCAAAATTATCCAATGTTCTCTGCAAACACTATTATTTTCTAAAAAGCATTACATAAGATTACATTAAAGACATATAATGTCTACTGCTAAAAAAAAAAAATTGGTTACTTGGGCTAAAGCACCTAAGGAGATTCTGAGCAAGATACCCCTTACAGATTGTTATGCTAGTATGTGTCTATGAGTTCTGTCAAAAACAAATGGGCACTTGGTAATTCTGACATTATCATTGATGTTCAGAGGAGGCCAAGGAGGCCATGGGTACCATTAAGAGTCCCAATTGTATCAAACAACTCCACCATCGTTTACAGGAAAGCAAGGGTTTTTGTTTCTTCAGGTGCCTGTTAAAGTACTATAGTTAGCTATATTTAAGCACACATGATAGATAGACTTTGCTATAAATAAGCGCTACGGAATCTGTTGGCGCTGTATAAATGGCAATAGTAATAATAATAATAAATTAGTCTAAAAGAAAAAACAGTATGGTCAGCAATGGGCAAGCAAGTGAAAGATAAATATGAAAAATATTAGCTCAACGCTAACAACTGTATATTGCAATTTGTAAAGGACAAGTACAAAAACAATACATTTCTTAATGGTTTCAGTTGTTGTGCTTACATGAAACACCCAAAGTAAAACACAGAGAATCTTTTTACCGGATCTCTCCTACAATGACTAACGTTTGCTGACGCTGTGGTGAGAGTGCCGGGACTTATTTACATCTTTGTTTGGACTGCCATGAGCTTGCCTATTACCGGTCTGTCATTAGGAGAATTGCTTCTCACATGTCTGAGGATACTGTCCATTTAACTTCAGAGCTGATTGTGTTGCATCACCATGATCTCATGTTTAAGGTATACAAACACTCTTTAGTTAGGTATCATCTTAATGAGGCAAAAGCCTTACTCTCGTTGTACTGGAGAACAGAATATTCTTTAGATACTTGGCAATAAGTCAGGAAGGTCGAAGACACTCATTCTATGAATCGTATTGTGGCCTTAACTCATAATACTACTGAGCTAACCTAAATGCTAAATCCTAAATGCACTAGTTTTTTTTTTGGAATCAAAGGAATATTGTTTTTTGGGGCTCATGGATTAGTGTCCAACATGGTCGCCAGTTCCAAATTTGAGACTGGGAGCCTTTCCCTTTGGATCCTAAGACAATTTCTTAGCGAGTGTTTAGATCTGTGTTTCTTTATAGCTTTTGGAAAATGGGTTACTACAGATTATTTGGATCTTAGAAGGTAGCACCCCACTTTTTATATGTATATTATGCTTATTTTGTCTGTTTCATGTATATGCTGTACTTGTACTGCTTTTGAGGCAGATGTATGTGATATGCTAACTGAATACTTCTGCACATTTTTATAAAGCAGACTGAATTTATTTTATTTACAATGACTGTTTATTCACACTCTACCATGTTTCTATAACCTTGTATGATCCAAAGCTTGGATTTTATATCGTGTTTATATTAATTTGTTTTCACATGTGTTGCTTTTGCTAAATTAATCTGACCGACAGTAGCAGTATGTCAAATTATTAGGGGTACTTATTAACGGACGAGCTCATAGCTGACCCATACCTAGTTTTTTGTTTTTTTTTATTCTTTATTTTTGCGAGTGATCGCTAAAAGAGAACATGAAACATACAGAAACAAGCATGGCACAATAACAAGGAACTCAAGGTCTCATTGCATTATTCCACTCATTTTTAATTAATTAATAGTGACTAGGATTCCCTTTTTTGGGGGGCAGAGTGCGGTAGGGCTGTCTACTTCTATGGAGGGGTCTGGCCTTTGGTCTTGTAGCGCTTCATTGCTCTTGTCATTTTAACGCTGTGAGCCATGGGCTTTTCTGAGGCACTTAGTGAGATAAGTAGTTCGCTTACTAGCCTTCAACAGTGGTAGTACATCACTTGAGAGGCTATTGCTTGAGTGGAAGGTCTGGGGTGTGGGCTGTGCGTGCATGGGTGTGCATAATTGAAAAAATAATGAACTTTAGACCTTTGCACGTTGTATGAAGAGGGGGAGAGGAGGGGAGGGATATAACTTAACACAGGGCTAGTCCAGCAACTTATGGAGCCAGTTTAAACATTAGGAAGGGTATGGGTGTAAAACCAGCTCCTGGTTAGTTTTAAACTCAATCGGTGCATCTTCTAGATGCTACTTAGGCACTATTTACACCCTCTTCTGGTTTTTAATGAATAAAATGTGCAGCAGCCTGAACATGTCAAGAATTAGCACGTAATCAGACATGTCTTGTAAGGTCCCACAGTGATGCTTCACTGACCTATCCACTTATTGTCTCGTGACAACCTAGCTTGAATAGGGAGTATTATTGTTGTTGAGCAATCCCCATGTCTGAATATTCCTAGTTACTTTCCTTTGTTTAAAGATTGGACAGTTACGCTTAGCATGACTCCAGTATTTCTTATCACTCGTGTTTGCCTAGCGTGTTCAACCACATTCTATATAGCTAAGCCTATCTTTTAGCTATATAATTCACTTACACTCTAAATGTCTAGCCAGCCTAGCACTCTTATATTCTACATTCTGACTTAGGCTTAGGTAGCAATTCTAGCCAGACTCTACTTAGCCTACGTCCTGACTATTAGCTAGACATGCTTGACTTACTCTGTTTTCTTTCTGCTTGTTATTTTTTTTTTTAATGTGTCATAATTTTGAATACCACACTCTGTTATAAGTATTTTTGTTAACCTTTAATTCTATCTAAAAATGTTTGTTATTCTGTGCACAGCAAAAATAAAGATTGACCAAAAAAAAAGCAGTAAAATGTTTTCATTTTTAACCCATTTGTCCAATATATATACCTCATATCCTTTCAGAGATGGACCAACAAGGACTACAGGCCGCATTGAAGGGACTACGTCGTAAGGTGCTACTTGTTCTGCCTACAATAAAAGAACATTATTAGATGCATGAATAATAAGAGCATTTCTTACTGTGAATATATGGGTAATGAAAGGGCTAAGTAAGGATGATGCTAAGTGGCTCTTGGGGACATTTGCCAGAGCTTTGACAAATAAATGGATGCCAAACATGCTTTTATGTTCTGAACAATCTCAAATCTGTAGTCAGAATCTTAACTCGTTCAGGTCTACATACTTTATAAATCACATTTCACTAGATCATGGGAGATGAACACTTGTCAGCGATGGCTGAAAACTCACAGAAATTTGGGGTGACATATTTGTTAATGATGTTGATTATCTGATTACATGTTAATTATTGTAAGCCTAGAAAATTAACAGGATGAGGTCCCTCTAAAACAGGATTTGAAAATGTTTTATGGTATCAAAATCTGATTTCTACTAGTTAGATCTTGTACTTTGTGGTATCTATCCTTTTAATTAGAGGTTCTCGGTTAATCTAATTAAATTGTTTTATGCTAAACTCATTTTTGGCAAATTGACAACTGATTTATAAGATTTAGGCCAATATGGCCAAGCTCCCAAACTCAACTGAGAATATTTTTCATGCTGCTATTTTATTCCTGTATCTTGGTAGTAGGTTATGAGATCACAATAACTCACACAGGGGTATTCATTAATGTGGGAATTGTCACAACTGTCACATATTTATTTATATATATATATATATATATTTATATATATATATTTATTTATTTATAATCATACATTTAGACAAAATAATCAAAGTGGAAAAATTCTCCAAGCCATTTTTGTTTAAATATGAAAGGGGTTAATACAATTCACCTGCTTTGCCGTGAGATAATGAGAGTTATATATATATTATTCAGAAAAAAACATCAATACTCTATATGCCAAATGTGAAAACTTTCTGAAGCATAGCAAATTATCAGAAAAACAAAATGACTTAATAATTAAACAGGAAATTGCCTATTTCACACCATATTAACAGAGCCAGAAAAGTGTTGGAATTTTTTTGCCATTTGGCCAAAAATGTTAAATTTACTTCTATAATTCTTTGCAATTCCTGGTTCAGTGGATATATCATAATGTAATGTGTGATATAAGATAGTAAAATTCAAAGATAACCTTTTGTCAGTACGATCATATAGGATGCCTGCTCGTATAAAAATGCACCAGTGTCACTTAATTATGAACAATTTTGAACAGTAACGTTGCCAACTACAACTGATCTCACCAAGAGCAAAACAAATAAGCATCTGTATTAGCTGCTAGAAAAGTTATATTCATAATAGAGTACAGACTGTATCCCCCTTGTGCAAAGTCATTAGCAAAGTTAAAATACAGACAGTAAGACTACTGTAAACTGAGATGGTTCATGAATCTACGCAGTCTGAAATCAGAGGCTAGATAACGTAAATACAGTGAACTATCCGGTCGGTCTCTCTGGTTAATATATCCTTTTGTCTACCATCTTTCTTCGTTTTTATGTTCCCTTTTCATTTTCATTCGGAATGGAACTTTTTCTATGAATCAAACTCATTTTTATGATGCCGTCTTAAAATAAAGAAGTTAAGTATTCCATAGTTTGCACATAAACCTCAATAGAAGAGAACATTTGTTATGTTAACACTACTTTAAAGTGAATGGTGGCTTTTTGAGCAGGAAGTGCTGTCTGTGCCATTGTTGGTATATAGAGTTTAAATCTATGAATGTTTTGTTGCTTATTCTGCTGTTGTACAGCATATTATCTCTTAATACTGACAACAGCATGATGTCGGCAGGTGATCTATTGCTGTGAATATGGCAATTGGTATCAGCCGCTGTCTCTGTCATTTGATGCAAAGTGACATGGAACACAGGGCCCACTTGCGGTTGTACAAAAGCTATGTTTGGATTGATGCTAGTTATAGCTGTATACAAGGCAGACAAAGATCCTATAGAACATTACCAACAGTATGAAAAATATGTCAATTTTTAGAAATCTGCACAAACCACACTCTGCTTCAGTTATAGTTCATAACCACTGTAGCGATAATCTGAGCTCTGCCTCCACTTATATTGTATGAAAAAAAAAGAAAATAGATGGCACTCACCAAACAGGTAGGGCAGTGGTAGTCAACCTTTTTCTACCTACTGCCCACTAATGCATCTTTCTTGATTGAAAAATGTCCTTACCGCCCACCAGTTTTCGCACAAGTGCAGAATATTTTTTAGAAAGGAGGGCGTTTTAAAAAAATAAAAAATAAATGTACATACATTTATTTTGTTATTTCTACTTTATGCATGTTTATAATGTTTTTAATTTATTTTGTAAAGTTTAATGAGAAAACAATAAAGTAAATTGAAGTTACCTTTACTAGTGATTAATGAGATCCTTGAGGTTGATGCTGCGAGACTAAATATTTTATATCTGGTTCGATTTTCATAAGGAACAAACGAAGGTCTCCTCTTTCAGTGATATTCAGACGACTTCTCTGTTTGCTCATAATATGATTTCTCATCTGTGCATCAGATTCCCCTCCCCACCTTTTTTTTTCTTCCTTTTTTCTATTTTTTAACCTTCCTTATAGCAATGCCCAACAGGAAGGCTGAGCTAGGTAGCCCACTTACTATTACTTACTATAGCCCACTACAACAGACAGGCACACATACATGCATACATACATACATACATACAGACACACACACACACAAAAGACACACATACACACATACAAGACACACATACATACAAATACACATACATACAAACAGACAGGCACACAGACATACATACAGACACACAGACACACACACACACGACACACATACATACATACAGACACACACACACACACAGACATGCACACATACATACAGACACACAGACATGCACACATACATACAGACACACATACAAAGACACATACACACATACAGACAGACACAAGACACACACATACAAAGACACATAAATAAGATACACATACATACAAAGACACATACACACACAACACATACATACAAAGACAAGACACACATACATACACACACACAAGACATACATACTAAGACACACACATACATACATACAAAGACACATACATAAGACACATATACATACAAAGACACATACACACATACATACAGACACATACATACAGACAGACACACACAAGACATACATACAAAGACACATACACATAAACAAACATACACAAAATATTTTAGTCACCCTCCTGTTTCCTACCTTTTAGGTGCAGGAGGGTGACATTCCCTGGGGTCCAGTGGTGGCTGAGGTGGATGGGAGTCAGAGTTCCTGCTCTGACTCCCTCTGCTTCCTCCCGCACGGTGTGTGTGTGAGCTGGGAGGAGTGACGTGCAGTCACTTCCTCTCAGCTCTGTGTGATGTAATCACAGGGGGCCCGATCGCGCTGTTAAAGTGCCCAGCGCTGACCAGGCCTCCTTACAATCCATAACCATCGGGTGGCCCTGACAGCATGGGCCACCCGATGAACTCCTTGGACGACGGCAAATGGTGATGGCGGGTATCCCGCCTGCCCAATCTTTCAAAATGAGGAAATCCCTAGCGCCCACCTGGAATCCTGAAACGCCCACTAGTGGACGGTAGGGACCAGGTTGACGACCCATGGGGTAGGGTGTAACAACAAGCAATAAAACCATCGGGGTGGTACTCTCAACATAAATGTAATACATTAAAAAAAGTAGTAGTTTGTGAGTTCCAGATCTTTTTTGTATGGATCATATACACATATTGAAACCATGACTATTCCATGTACAGTGGGACAATTGGTCTACAAAGTTAATGGCTGTGCAATTAGCTAGTCTCAAAAGGATTTTGATCTCTTGATCACACTAAAGAAATACACTTGGAAAAATCTACAGATGTACAAAGAAAAATATGTAAACTGAAAACACGATGACTCAAATCAAACACTTTATCAAAACATTCTTGTCCCTGTATAATGTTTGGTCACAATAAATTGTTGCAGTATGAGCACTGAATAGAATACAAATTGTAGCCAAACGCCTGGGGGATTGACATATGATGAAGATTAATTTAGAAATGATTTTGACTGCCCTGGCCATTGGCCAGATAGCTATTCTGCAATATGGTTACAAGTTTTGTGAATGTTTGTGTGGCAACCACTACATCAAGCACCATACAATGTTTTTTTTAGGAGCCGATTGATTAATTTAGGAGCTAGGAAAGTTTACAACAATACAGATCAATATTAAATAGGTCACATATAATAATACAATTAGTGAAGAGGGTGGAGGTCAATTAATCTAATACCTGTTGGAGAAAGATATCATACTTACCTTTCTTAATTCTTATTTTCTTCAGCCCCCAAAAAAGAGCAAATAGAAAAATAATAATAGACCAACACAACTACTTAAAACAGACCCAAACTCGAATAAAAAAAAAAGGATAGGAGGGCCTTTATAAAGTCTTTTCCTGCCTTAAAGGACCACTATAGTACCAGGAAAACATACTCGTTTTCCTGGCACTATAGTGCCCTGAGGGTGCCCCCACCCTCAGGGACCCCCTCCCGCCCGGCTCTGGAAGGGGGAAAGGGGGTAAAACTTACCTTTTTCCAGCGCTGGGCGGAGAGCTCTCCTCCTCCTCTCCGCCTCCGTTACGCCCCGCCGGCTGAATGCGCACGCGCGGCAAGAGCTGCGCGCGCATTCAGCTGGTCTCATAGGAAAGCATTTACAATGCCTTCCTATGGACGCTGGCGTGCTCTCACTGTGAAAATCACAGTGAGAAGCACGCAAGCGCCTCTAGTGGCTGCCAATGAGACAGCCACTAGAGGATTAGGGGGAAGGCTTAACCCATTCATAAACATAGCAGTTTCTCTGAAACTGCTATGTTTATAAAAAAATGGGTTAACCCTAGAAGAACCTGGCACCCAGACCACTTCATTAAGCTGAAGTGGTCTGGGTGCCTAGAGTGGTCCTTTAAAGGTTTATTCAGCGTGGAGCTCCTAGGTTCACTTGTTTTTTTGTTGCATTTTATCTTTATTCGTCACTTTTTTTTAAGAGTTTGGGCCTTTTTTAAATATTAGTATCAGTTTATTATGGTTTTTTTATTTGATCTTTTTAAGGGCTAAAAAGATAAGAAGACTTAAGAAGAATGAAGACTTCTAAACATTTTTTGATTTTTACAGGTAAGATTTATTGGGCCCTCACACTATTATAATGGTGAGGGGAGTATGTAGAGACTTTCTTTTAATGGGGGGTACTAGGGCTTAGGGACACCTAGCTACAGGGGGAGGAGCCCAATATTTTTTATTTTTAAATAGCCCCTCTCCACCCTCTACTGCTGAATTTCTGCCCGCACCCAATGCTGACAGGTGGGGGCAAGGATTTTGAAGAGAGGGGCGGCGCCAGCCCCCCACACCAGTATTTAACTAGCAACTAAGCAGCAAATAGCCCACTAATAATTTCTGTACAATTAAAATGATTACTTAAAATGTTGTTTTGTGACTGCTGGTATTTTCAATAATCTTCTTCCTCACAACCCCATTTCATAATTTTAGCAGAGCACTTACCTGTTTTTGCCTCTGTTTAGCTTTAGAGAAAAAAAATATACAGATTGTTATACAAGTTTAAATGAACTGGTAACAATTGAGCCTGGCCATACATCTTTATACAGCTATGTAATTCTAAGCCACCACCGCTTTTATTCCTTGGTTTCCCGACATAACTGGACTTAGCAAACCATCACATGGGATATATTTCAAACCACTACTTTGGAAGTAACAAACAATTACATGATATGCACAAACCATTATATGTCATGTGATGTACCAAAATCACACGGGATGCACCAAAGCATCACATAGAAACATAGAATGTGACGGCAGATAAGAACCATTCGGCCCATCTAGTCTGCCCAATTTTCTAAATACTCTCATTAGTCCCTGGCCTTATCTTATAGTTAGGATAGCCTTATACCTATTCCACGCATGCTTAAACTCCTTCACTGTGTTAACCTCTACCACTTCAACTGGAAGGCTATTCCATGCATCCACTACCCTCTCAGTAAAGTAATACTTCCTGATATTATTTTTAAACCATTGCCCATCTAATTTAAGACTATGTCCTCTTGTTGTGGTAGTTTTTCTTCTTTTAAATAGTCTCCTCCTTTACTGTGTTGATTCCCTTTATATATTTAAATGTTTCTATCATATCCCCCCTGTCTCATCTTTCCTCCAAGCTATGCATGTTAAGTTCCTTTAACCTTTCCTTGTAAGGTTTATCCTGTAATCCACGAACCAGTTTCGTAGCCCTTCTCTGAACTCTCTCTAAAGTATCAATATCCTTCTGGAGATACGGTCTCCAGCAGGGCCGGACTGGGAAGGAAATTCGGCCCGGCATTTTTTAATTACAGCGGCCCACTAAAAAGGGGGCGGGGCCAGATAGGGTGTGTTTTGTCATCACCAATGACAAGCACGCCCCATCACAAAGTGAGCATGTTGGTTCAATGCTCTTCCAGGGTAGACCATGCGCAGAGCTCTGCTGAAGAGCTCTAGCATGAAAAAAAGACCGTGTATTTGTTCTGCACAGCTCAAGCAAATTTAATGACATGCTTGCACTGTGTTTGCTTGAAATTTGTCTCTGGTGTCTCCATAGATGGGATACCAGGAGACAAAAATGCTAGGAAAGCCTATTGTGCAGTGTGTGTGTGTGTGTGTGTGTGTGTGTGTGTGTGAAGGGTGCAGTGTGTGTGAGTGAGGGTGCTGTGAGTGTCAGGGGTGCAGTGTGTGTGAGTGAGGGTGCTGTGAGTGTGAAGGGTGCAGTGTGTGTGTGTGTGAGTGAGGATGCTGTGAGTGTCAGGGGTGCAGTGTGTGTGTGTGTGTGTGTGAGTGAGGGTGCTGTGAGTGTCAGGGGTGCAGTGTGTGTGAGTGAGGGTGCTGTGAGTGTCAGGGGTGCAGTGTGTGGAGGTGAGGTGCTGTGGAGTGTGAAGGGTGCAGTGTGTGTGTGTGAGGATTCTGTGAGTGTCAGGGATGCAGTGTGTGTGTGAGTGAGGGTGCTGGGATCAGGGTGTAGTGTGTTTGTGTGTGTGTGTGAGTGAGGGTGCTGTGAGTGTCAGGGGTGCAGTGTGTGTGTGTGTGTGTGAGGGTGTGTAAGTGTGGTGCTGTGAGTGTCAGGGGTGCAGTGTGTGTGTGTGAGGGTGCTGTGAGTGTCAGGGGTGCAGTGTGTGTGAGTGAGGGTGCTGTGAGTGTCAGGGGTGCAGTGTGTGTGTGAGGGTGCTGTGAGTGTCAGGGGTGCAGTGTGTGTGTGAGTGAGGGTGCAGTGTGTGTGGGTGCTGTGAGTGTCAGGGGTGCAGTGTGTGTGTGAGAGGGTGCTATCAGTGTCAGGGTTGCAGGGTGTGTGTGTGAGGGTGCTGTCAGTGTCAGGGGTACAGTGTGTGTGAGGGTGCTGTGAGTATCAAGGGTGCAGTGTGTGTGTGTGTGAGGTTGCTGTGAGTGTCAGGGGTGCAGTGTGCGTGTGTGAGGATACTGTCAGTGTCAGGGGTGCAGGGTGTGTGTGTGAGGGTGCTGTCAGTGTCAGTGGTGCAGTGTGTGTGTGAGGGTGCTGTGATTGTCAGGGGTGGAGTGTGTGTGTGTGTGTGTGTGAGGGTGCTATTAGTGTCAGGGGTGCAGGGTGTGTGTGTGTGAGGGTGCTGTCAGTGTCCCAGTGTGTGTGAGGGTGCTGTGAGTGTCAGGGGTGCAGTGTGTGTGTGAGGGTGCTGTGAGTGTCAGGGGCGCAGGGTGTGTGTGAGTAAGTGAGGCTGCTGTGACTTGACAGATTATATCCCCCCTCCCTTTTTACCTTTAGCCTGGGAGGGGGGATTCTGCTTCTGCTGCCATCCCTGGTGGTCCTAGTGGTGAGTGAACTCTAGCCTGTGGGGCTAGAGTTCACTATCGCGAGACCCAGAGCATTGCCATGGCAACGCTCCGAATCTCGCAAGAGGAACCCAGCGGAGTTGTAACTTAGAGCTCCTCCGGGTTCCTCTCCTGTCTCCCTCACACTCGCCACCGGCCCATCGTTGACTACTGCAGGGTCGGCGCTCGGATAGTGCCGGCCCTGCATAGACCGGCAGGGGAGATCCTGTGATCTCCCCTGTCGGCCTCAGCCCATGGCCACCGCGGCATTTGCCCAGTGTGCCCGATGACCAGTCCGGGCCTGGTCTCCAGTACTGCGTACAATACTCCAAGTGAGGTCTCACCAGTGTTCTGTACAATGGCATGAGCACTTCCCTCTTTCTACTGCTAATACCACTCCCTATACAACCAAGCATTCTGCTAGCATAATCATCACACCGGATGTACCAAGCAATCACACGTCGTAAACCAAACCATCACATTATATATACAAACCATCACTGCAAAGAGCTCTAAAAACACTGGGTGGAATTTTAATACCTAAAATTAATTCATGGTTTTTAAACAGCAGCAAAAAACATCTGTCATGTCTAATTAATATTTAGAAATGTTCATTATGACTTGCCAATACCCAGAGAAAGGTTATTGGTCAAATATTATGATATACTTTCTTACTGTCCAGTAAATAATTACAGCAACCACCATAACCACTACAGCCCATGGTTATGACGGTACGAGTGCCATCGTGCCGTTCCCCAAGTTGTGTCAGCTGATCTCTCTCAGCTAACGAACGACATGATGTGCGTAGAAGAATGTTAAACTCAAGATGTGCGCTGTTTCATAGCAAAACACTGCACACACAGACTTCAGGCACTATGACCACTTCAAATCACTGACATGGTTGAGGTGCTAGGGTTAAATCTTTAATGTCAAGATTGCAGTTTCAATGATTCATAGACAGGCCTGTGTCCACAAATTAGACTGCGTTATTTGCATTTAACCAAACTGCCTTCAACAGGATTTTAGAAACTACTTGGTTTTATTTTTCTTTAATATTAAGTTTCAACTGTTCAATGCATAATGTTTGCATAAAACAAGTAGAAAAATCAAATTGCGTTTTTAATTTCCTGTTGAAATGAATACTATTGTGTCTTCATGCTTTCAAGTAAGGGGGGTGGTGAATTAAGAGTCAAACCAATAGCGTTTATCTCAGCTAACAAAAAGATCACAATTGGGTTTACACGCAGACATTAGCACAAAAATATATTGCACTGTGGGTTGATATTGTTAGTTGTTTTCATTATTTTGCCATTCAGCAGGCTGTAATGATAAATTCTGAGTAACAGGGACAGCTGGATAAAAGGAAAAAGCAGTTTGGTAAAAAGTTAACAAATATCTGTCAAAAAAAACACAAAAACAGTAATACAGATGAAAATGGTATGCTTGCCTTTTTTACATCACATTGTTATTAAATGGACACCCCCAATGCCAGATTTAAAAAAAATCACTATTCACCATAGTGCCACTCCTGATGCTGTTCACCATAGTAACATCTTTCTTGATGCTTTGCCAGCATTGGAAGTATGCTGGCAAGACTACAACTCCCTTATGCTAAGAGCATTAAGGGAGTTGTAGTTTGGCCAAAGGTTACCTACCCCTGCACATAAACCCAACGAAAATATTCATGCATTTATTGTTGCATTTTTCATTGTGAGTACATCTAAAATCATCTGGCAAAAGTTACATATATTTTGTCCACTGGATATGCAAGCCCTTCCATCCTAACCCAACCCAGTGTGGCTGTCCAATCACTGACTTCCCAATGCAGCTCAATGAGAAGTCTTTGCAAGGCAGATTCTCTTGGCAATTGTTGCCTCTTGAGTTTAGCTCCACTTAGCTAACCAAACAGTACTGGCTTTCTGATTGACAGCCAGTCTGAGTGTAACAAGGTTAATTTGTAAAAGTGCCAATTTCTATTGAAATCTGCACTTTTTGTAAAATGAAAAAAATTAGCTTGGCCACCTAATGACTGTAACAAAAACAGATTCTCCAGGAACTTTGTTGCTCAGTCACTTGATAATAAAATGGCATGGAGGCTTTTCTCAAAACCTGTAAAGCTTGATATATTGGTCTCATTTGTTAAATGAACCCTGCACTCAAGTCCTCTTGTGCAGCAGACAGACCAGGACTCCCAGATAGTACTTAGCACAATATTTAGTGACACTTGACATGAATTGACTGATTAATGGCAAACTGACAATATTACAGCTCTCAAGGACAGATTTTATCAGTCCTTTTCCAACATGTATTTAATTGGCTGAACAATGTCAAATTTAGTGAGAATTTTAAGTGTTTGGCACTCATTCAGAAAGGACAAGCAGTATAAATCCGTCTGTCACATTTATGATCATCATCATATTTGCATTTCACAAGACCCTGTACGAAATTTCAGCTGTTCATTTAAAACCAAGAGCGTTTATTACTGATAACAAAATTATTTATATTTACCTATTGATGGGGGAGGTGAGCGCCGATTTCCAGAGACCATGTCTCCCAAACCAGAGGTATTGCCACCCGTCCTCCTGAACATATGACAAGTATTTTATTATTTATTTAAAGAATTTAATAAAAAATATGAACTGTACAAACATTGAACACCAATTAGTGAATTCAGATGAATATAACTCAATTTTGGAACAAATAGCTTTGGTGGAAAAATCATATCAAACCATTTTCAAGATATTTTTCTACATTTTGCAATTCAGATGTCAATTTAACTATTGGCTATTAACTTAATAAATATCTTTATACATTATTTAGTTTTAAGAAAACCGGGTTATTTACTAAAGTGACAATTCAAAAGTTAATTCTTTAAAAAGCAAAAAAAGTGTAACTCTGCGTAGCCATTCTTCCAGTAGGGGGCTGCGAAGTAGGCTGCTAGGGTACCTCAATGTGCATTAACCCTTCTGAAAACAGTTTAACCCTGAACAATGAGTCAGCGACAGTGAGTGGTTATGGTGCCTATAGTGTGCTTTTATTTTTACAGCTCGGGGTAATGTTTGAAGTAGGATGAAGGATTAGGCATAGTCTAAATGTTTGGGTTTTGTGGGGATAAGAGGAAAATCCCTTTATGACATCACCTAAAAAATATTCTTGGTGAGCATGTGTCAGTGCATACAGACTGACTGCGATCTGTAGATACCCAGGGAACTCTGCAGCTCAGAATGAATGGTGGAAAATTAACCAGAACTGAAAACACTTAACATCTTTTTAAATTTCAAACTAGCAGATGTACATTTTTATATATTGTAACATGTTATTCATGATAGTGCCCTTTAAGCATATCATAAAATGACGTGTGTCCCTTTAAAATGTTTATCAAAGTGTCATCTCATTGAGAAGTTAGGAGAGGGAATGTGCAGGCTGACTCCTGATGTTTGAATGCACAGCCCTCCTCAGTTGTAAGCTCGTCCCTGTGTGAGGCACGGGACGTCTGAGCATAAACAAATATAATGAACGGATTACCCCATAGAGAAGGAGCTAGCAGCTTCCTTGCTTTTCTCATCATCAGTCATTTTCCAGTGTAACGCTTGCAGAACATAGGAATTATTGCCAGTTAGGCAATTGATCTTGCTCCGCAGGTTACTTGCTCGAGTGGCAGCTTCGAGTTGTGTGACTGATACAGTGTCATTAAATGACACAGAGCTGATCTCTGCCTCAGCCAGGAGGAATCAAACCGTGTGACTCCCCTACGGGACTACGTTGTTTCAATTCTACAAGCTAGAGATTTGTATGCTTGTGTTGCTGCTTCTGCCTCTGCCACTGTTGCTGCTTCGTCTATTCGAGTAGGGCTGTGAATGAGCATTGCCAGTGGACAGCAGCGGAGAACAATGATAGCAGCCCCTAAATGCTGATGTCAAATCCTCTGAAGATTGGCCCCATCAGTACCCATGCACGGGATGGCTCTGACTCTGTTGGATGAATCCATCCTGATGATATCTGTCTAATCCAAAATTTCTCATACACAAGCACTGTAGACATACGGGACAGTGCTTCTATTTGAGACATATTCACTTCCACTTTGAACTATAATTCTACATGGTCAGTTGTGTTTATCATGGTTAAATCCCATTATAAAGGACTTGTTTACCTGGCCTTTTGCTCCTGTTTCAGTCGAATGGCTTCTAGCCTCTGGGGGCTTGGAATAAAGGCGATGTCCCCCCCCTCTTTTACTAGCCTCCCGATCCACCAGTCATTGTTGTATTTCTGTAAGACAGACAGAGTGATGTTATAAATTGACTTAGAATACTGGTGTACCCGAGTGATAACAGATGCAATAAATTGGGTTGATCGATTTTTTTTTTTTTTAAATACATGTAATAGATATTGCATTAAAGGGACACTATAGTCACCATAACCACTACAATTTAATGTTCTGGTGTCTATAGTTGGTTCCTAAAGACTGAGCAATGTAAATGCTGCCATTTCAGATAAATTTGTTATCTCAGCCATGGTGGTGGGGCCAGCCACACCAAGACAGACACAGCAAAGAAGAAAATGTAAGTTTAAACCTTATTTCTACACTTTGAGGGGGACATGGGACTCTAATAGGTAGTTCAAACAATAGTGTTGGGAATACGTTTGTATTCCTAACACTATAGTGTCCCTTTAAAATATATAGAACAAATCAATTATTATTAAACACAAATTAGAATTCCATCCTACATAACTAACTGTCACCAACCCTGAATGAGTGGATACCGTGGTTTAATACCAATAAGCTTGAATCCAATAAGTTCCTTTCACATGACAATTTTAAAAATAACAATTATAAGAATACTATAAGCAGGGCCGTTTTTAATATTGATTGGACCCTGGGCAAGCATCTGTTTGGGCCCCCTGGGCATGCAATCACTCTCTCCACCCCAACCTAGAGGCGAAACTAATGTAAAGAGTGCCTTGGTGCAACAAAAAAAATTCAGGCCTGCCCTGTAGCACAAGAGTAAAGAAAAGATAGATCCCCATCTGTCATACAACTCCTGCGATGCTATGCCAGCTGGGGATCTACCCTTGCAGGGTTGTATTTTTGAGCAGTGTTTGTGCAAATGAATGTCAGCATGTTATTGTATAGAGTGTATGTGTGCATGTAGGGGTGTATTTGTATGTACTGTTACCATTGGAATGCAGTGGTGTACTTGTGTGTAGTGTTTGCATTTTAATGCAGGGATGTGTGATTGTTTGTAGTGTTGGCTTTTAAATGCAGGTGTACTTTTGTGTGTAGAGTTGGTGTTTGTATATAATTTTAGCGTTTTAATACAGGAATGTGTTTGCATGTAATGTTTGTATTTGCATGCAGGGGGTGTTTGGATATAGTGTTGTCTTTTAAATACATGTGTACATTTGTGTGTAGTATTAGTGTTTCAGCAAACTGGTGTGTTTGTAATGTTTGTGTTTGCAGGGGTCTGTTTGCATGTTGTGTGATTTCTATAAACACATATACACATACACATTAACACGCAGATACACACATGCTCACACTGACACATGCTCACACCGTGACACATACTGGCACATACACAAACACTCAGATACACACCCTTTGACACACAGATACAAGCACTTTGATATACACACACTGGCACATACACACACACACTGACACAGGTATATACACACACACATAAGGTATAAATGCAGGGGTGTGTATGTGTACAGTGCTAGAGATGGAATGTAGGAGTGTATTTGTGTTGGCATTAAAATGCTGGGATGTATGCATTACCACACACTCAGATGCACACTTACACACACACAGGTGCACATACAGGTGTATGAGGTATACATACACACAGAAACACTGACACACAGACAAACACAGCCAGATACACACAAGGACATAAACACAGCCAGATACACACATATATATGTGTACATTTACATATTTTAATCTCTGCCTTCTAGCAGCTCTTGGACAGCAACTCCCAGCAACCTTGGCCAATATAATGTCTCAACTCTGTTCTTACATACCCTGGTCCAGAATTTGGCAAAAGTGACATTTGAAAATGGTGTACAGCCTTTGATAACACTTGATGCAATATGTTAAAATAAATACTTTTTAAATTTATATTTAATAGGGAACTGTCAGGTTCTTCTAGGATTTTTAACATGTACTTATTCCCTGTGTGTTACATTACAAACACCAACACTTAAATAAAAGTGATATCAGAAATTAGCAAAACAAAAAACAAAACATATTTAGCCACCCTCCTGTCTCCTTACATTTTGGGTACAGAAAGGTGGCTTCCCTGGTGTCCAGTGAGAGCTTGCTGGCCCAGGCTGATGGGAGTCTGCCATCAGCTTTCTCAGTCCCTCTCCCCAACAATGCTTGCATCCTCCTCCATATGGTGTGTGCCTCTTCCCCAGCGGCACTGAGGAGGAAGTGATCAGTTCTTACTGGGAGGAAGCAATCTGACCTCACTTCCTCCCAGCATGCCCAGGAAACAAAGAGACTCACAGGGCAGTGTGTGAGGGGGCTAGCTGTGAGTATGTAGTCAGCCACCCCCCATATAACAGGGGCCCGGGCCGGTCCAGAGCAGTATTAAAGGGCTGTGGCCCCTGATTACCTCAGGTGCCGCAGGGGGCCCATGGGGTAGCTGCCTTAGGGCCCCCAGGAGTAACTGGGCCCAGGGCAGCTGCCCCTTTTGCCCCTCCTTAAAGACGGCCCTGACTATAAGAATAAAAAGAAAATGATTGTAAGAAGGAATCAAGGTTCTATTATTTTTACTGTCTTATCAATGTTTATTATTGTATTAAAATGTTAATGGTTAAGCATTACATGCATTAGTTTCAGCTAACAGTACAGAAATACCATGTAAATACTTATATTACAATGTTACAGTACAATATAGTGATGATGACCCTGGTTTAAGTCCCCACCACCTAGTCGTCTGACAGGGCCAAACAGATAAGTTAGGAAGCTAAAGTAGCTGCTGGCTCGACATCATGGAGCACATCTGGGTTACTTATCACGGTTTCCAATAAATTGCCAGTGAGGGTAAATCGATAACAGGCCCAGGTCTATGTTTTGTGGTTTCCTAGGTAACAATGCCTTTGGCACCTCTACCCAAAGTATATCTTCATAGTGCAAACACTACAATCAACATAGAAAAAAAATAATCAAACATTCTCCATAACAGCTAGCAATTCAACAATTCAAAACTAAACTATTACACATTAGTCACTCAAAGTAAAACGAAGATAATCAGCCATAAATAGTACACTTCACAGTTTAGTTACCATCAATATATCATATATGGCCAATTCACATAATATATCTATATTCACATCAAAGATACTGGGCAGTGGGGAAGACTTCCTCTTTATTTAATTAGCTATTTATAAAGGCAAATCTTGTGCATACTTTCAGAAAGATTTATTGTTGTGTGCTGACTGAGTGATATTCTCATTATGTATTGATGCTGATGTAATAGCTGCAGCCCAGCTTCTACTAAGCAACAGAAAGCAATGTACAGCTGTATAGATGTATCTGTTTTTATTTAGTCTTTCTTTTGCGCATGTGAATTTTAGCAAGTGAAATCAGAACAAGATATAAAGGCATACCCTACCATAGGCTCGTTGCACAGGTTATAGTGCAGAGTACCCAGGAGACATGTTCAATTAGTTTCGATCTGAATGTAAATTCGGATGAATTTCGGCAATTCGGACATTCGGATGCTTCTGAATTGACGAATTTCTGAAGTGCCGCACCGAACCGCCAAAGTGCCTAATTTCGGGAGTGCCGAACCGAATTGCCGAAGTGCCGAATTTTGGAATTGCCGAAATGCTTCGGATTTCTAAAAAAAGTGGCAAAACAAGAGAGGGAGGGGAAAGTACGGGAGGGAATAATGACAGAAATCTAACCCTAACCCTGGGGCAGAGTTAGGGGTAAGGTTGGGGGTAGAGTTAGGGGTAGGGGTGAGGGAATTGCTGAAGTCCCGAATTTTGGAAGTGCCAAACCGAACGAAAGAGCCAAAGTCCCGAATTTTGGAAGTGCCAAAACGAACCGAAGTCCCGAATTGCAGAAGTCCCGAATTTCGGAAGTGCCGAACCGAACTGAATTTTTTTGCCCATGCACATCCCTAGTACCCAGTCACTATGTCACTCCATGCAGTGCTTATAACTAAAGCTGTATGCACAGGTCTGTGCACATATATGCCTTCCCTTTCAGTGTCAAACATCTGAGGGAGACACTTTACTTCCTCTTCTGCCACACATGTATATGTACTAAGTGTGCACACTGGGTAGGCACAATGTTAAAGTCTAAACCTCCTCTGACAGGCTATATAAAAGAGTCCAAGACTGAGCAATGACAATAATCAGCTCCAGCTCTATTGATAAAACTGTGAAAGGAGCTGACCGTAAACTGATAGCAGTCTGTATGGTGAAGGTTCTTCTACCCAGTGCTGAGTTACATATTCCAGAAAAACTCTGTTGGACAGACGTTTATGGAATATATATAAAGCACAAGATGATAATCAAGGACTTTCTTCAAGAATAAAGATGAAACAGCTTTCAGCAAACAAAAATATCAACGTTTCAGTTTTAACACTTTCATCAGGACAAAAGTTTAATGTTTCATACTAAAACTGAAACGTCAATATTTTTATTTGCTGAAAGCTGAATAAAAGCTAAGTTTTATCTTTATCCTTGAATAAAGTCCTTGGAGTGCTACCTCGTGTGCTTTATATATCTTTTGCAGATCAGCACCAGGCATACGTACTCTGGAGTGCAGGTTTGCTGTAAATATCTATATCTATTTACCTAGCTACCTACCTATCTATCTACAGGCTGGCCCAAAAGAAGGTATACAGTCGAATCAGTCAAACTCATCACAACAGATTATATGGGTTCACATACACAATGACACAAAAAAATTGAGTTACATTTCAGGCATTTAAATATCAGTGTGGCAGTTGGAAAGAATATTGGAATGTTGCAACGGTAATGGAAGACATTTGTAAATAAACTATTCTGTATACCTATTTGTGAGCCAATATATGTATATATAACACATTAAAAGTGGAGTGTGTTTATATGTCCTTATAAGGGATAATAATATCTAAACACAATCTAAAAAGAAAATAAATACAACACATGTATTGCTGTATTTAAAGGTAATAGCTCAAGAGGGGAAAGGATGTTAGATACGATTAAAAAACAATACAAATCATGAAAAGATATTGAGTGCAGTATTACATTACTGTTTGCTTTCACCTCTTTAATGTGTAGAAAATCTTTGGCTTCAAAGTTAATGGCACATCCCTGAACAGGGCACTCTTCGTCCAGTGCTCCACAGTAACTGACATTGGTCCGTACAGCAAATGCTACTGGCTTAAGCTGTGGGGAAAAAAAGCAAAGTTTGATCATTTCATAAAGATGGGGAGTGCAGTACAACGATTTGTTTATCCTGGATACCAGACAATATACACATTTCACCACTTTTAAATGTACAGTTGTCTTCTACCATTTAAATTATAGGTATAATCCAGTTACTCTTCAGCTGTGGGTGACACTGACCCAATAATAAAGTCACAGATCTGATTCTGTGCTTAAAGGGGCACTCCAGGCACCCAGACCACTTCAGCTAATTGAAGTGATCTAAGTGATGTGCCCCTATTGCACTTAGTATCCCCCGCCAGAGCGTAGGCGGAGCCTGAACCAACACTGAGGGACATCGGCGCTGGATTCAGGTAAGTAGCTGAAGGGGTTTTAACAACATGGGATGGGGGCGGGAGGGGGGCACTGCAGAATCTTGCAGTGCCAGGAAAACTGGTTTGTTTTTCTGACACTGGAGAGTCCCTTTAAACCTCTTTAATCTCAAATCCTCACAAAGACACAGCCGTCTTTGACTTTCCATTCAGAAGATGACCCTGCAATGCATGTACAGTCATGGGAAAAAGAAAGTACACCCTCTTTGAATTCTATAGTTTTACATATCAGGACATAATAACAATAATCTGTTCCTTAGCAGGTAAATACAATCTCAGATGATCAACAACACATAACATATTACACAGTGTTATAATTTAACAAAAATAAAGCCAAAATGGAGATGCCATGTGTGAAAAACTAAGTCCACCTTATGATTCAACCGATTGTAGAATCACCTTTAGCAGCAATAACTTGAAGTAATAATTTTCTGTATGACTATCAGTCTCTCACATTGTTGTGGAGGAATTTTGTCCCACTCTTCTTTACAACGTTGCTTCAGTTAATTGAGGTTTGCTGGTATTTGTTCATGCACTTTCTTAAGGTCCCATCATAGCATTTTAATCAGGTTGGGCTCTGGACTTTGACTCAGCCATTGCAACATCTTAATCCTTTTCTTTTTCAGCCATTCTGTTGTAGATATGCTGGTGTGCTTGGGATCATTGTCCTGTTGCATGACCCAGTTTCGGCCAAGCTTTAGCTGTCGGTCAGATGGCCTCACATTTGACTCTATAATACTTAGGTATGCAGAGGAGTTCTTGGTTGATTCAATGACTGCAAGGTTTTTAGGTCCTGAGGCTGGAAAACAAGCCCAAACCATCACCCCTCCACCACTGTGCTTGGCGGTTGGTACAAGGTGTTTATGCTGATATGCAGTGTTTGGTTTTTGCCAAACATGGCACTGTGCATTATGGCCAAACATCTCGACTTTGGTTTTGTCTATTAAAAGGACAAAGTGCCAGAAGACGTTTGGTTTGTTCAGATGCAACTTTGCAAACCTAAGCCATGCTGCCATGTTCTTTTTACAGAGAAGTGGCTTTCTCCTGGCAACCCTTCCAAACAAATTAAAATTGTTCAGTCTTTTTCTATTTGTACTGTCATGAAATTTAACATTTAAGATGCTAACTGTGACCTTTAGAGCCTGAGATTTAACTCTTGGTTTTTTTGTTGCAATTTTCCAGAGAGACCTTGGTTGAATTTGTTGGGAATGTCTATTCCTGGGAAGATTGGCAACTGTCTTGAATGTTTTTCACTTTTGAATAATCTTTCTCACTGTAGAATGAGGGACTATACAATGTTTGGAAATGGCCTTATAACCCCTTCCCATTTTGATTAGTAGCAACAATTGCTTCTTTAAGATACAGATTTTATAGAGGTCACACTTGCTGATGATCAGTTAATTGAGGGCATTTGATTAGCAGCACCTGTCTGCTACTTAGCCTCTTATTTCGTATAAAAAAAGCAGTAAGAGTGTACTTAGTTTTTTACACATGGCTTCTCCATTTTGGCTTTATTTTTGTTAATTAAATCATGGCACAGTGTAATATGTCATGTAGGAATGTTCATTTGAGGTTGTATTTACCTAATTCTAAGACCTGCTAAAGAACAGGTGATCATTTTTATGTCCTGATATGTAAAACCACAGAAATCAAAGATGGTGTACTTTCTATTTCCCATGACTGTATATCAATAGTCCGTACATACACAAAAATGATGTTTAGCAATTTATATTATACAAACAATTCTTGAATTGTGCCAGGCATTTTCTATCTTGGCCATTATCCATACAAAGACTGAGTTTATATTTATATTTCCCGGACATAGCTATGGCAGCACTACAGATGGGGAGTCAGATTGGACAGGAACACCTAATTAAACAAATAAAAGAGGGATCCTTCCCCTCAGTCCCCAGTCTTTTTTTCCTGTCCACTCACATGGACATAGGTTTTATTGCAGATTCTTTCCCACCCTTATGGCCTGGGCAGAATTGAACCTGGAAGGAGTGAAGGCAGTTTATCTTCCAGGGAAGATGAATCAAGTTGCAGATTTCCTAAGCAGAGTTTCCCTGGATCCAACAGAATGGTCTCTCTCTGCAGAGGTTTTCCACAGTATCGCTCTACAGTGGAGACTCCCTCAAGTGGACCTCATGACTACTCACCTGAACAAGAAAGTGACAAGGTTCTATTTGCGGTTCTTCGACCCTTTGGCGGAAGACAGGGATGGAGGTTCTTCCAGGGATATATGTGTTTCCTCCAACTCCTCTGATTTTTCCTCTATTAAAGAGGATTCAGTGAGAGCCAGTGACCGTCATTGCCATCATTCTGCTTTGGCCAAGACGTCCTCGGTTTCCGCTTCTGCAGAAGCTATCTCAGGAACCTTCTTTGTATCTATCAGGCCATCCTCAGCTCCTAGGTATTCCATCCTACACTCCAATTGTTGAAATTGATGGCATGGAAATTGAGAGGCAACAACTGTTAGGTAAGGGGTTTTCGGCCTCGGTCACGGATACCCTTCTGAAAGCGAGAAAGAAGTCCACTTCATCTGCTTATCATTGGATATGGGGCATTTTCAGTGAATGGTGTACTTGTCATGAGGTTCCCTTTGAAACCCCAAGTATGGGCAACATTCTGCAGTTCCTACAAGATGGATTTGCTAAAGGTTTAAGTGTGAGTTCTTTAAGAGCCCAGATTTCCGCTCTTTCAATTCTTCTAGACACAAAGCTGGCCTTCGATCCGGATATTAGCAGATTTTTCCAAGCAGTTCTGAAGATTCGTCCCTCAATTAAATCCTCTTCTCCACCCTGGGATCTGCCTCTGGTTCTTCAGGCTCTATCTATGCCTCCCTTTGAACCCCTGGAAAAGATTTCGATGGCTACATTGACTTTAAAAACAGTTCTTTTAGTGGCCCTTACTTCAGGGCGAAGGAATTCGGAGCTTCAAGCACTCTCATGTGAGCCTACTTTTCTGATTTTTCAAGACGATAGAGTTAAGGATGGTTCCGGCCTTTCGTCCTAAAGTCGTTTCTTCCTTCCACGTAAATCAAGACATTGTGCTTCCTGCCTTTTTTTTCTAATCCTGCAACAGAAACAGAGGCAAAATTGCATTGCCTGGATTTAATGCATTGTTTATCTTCTTACGTACAACGTACTTCTGCTATCAGGAAATCCTCCAGACTTTTTGTTATTCCATCAGGTCACAAGCTGGGACAAGCAGCTTCCACCTCTTCCATGGGGCGTTGGATTGTGTCAGCTATTTCCCAGGCTTACCAAGCATCTGGAGTTCCTATCCTGTTGGGTCTTCGGGCTTACTCTACTAGAGCGCTAGCCTCTTCTTGGGCAGAGAATTTCACATTAACAAAGAGATACAGAGCGCACTCAAATGGCAGCAGATGCTGTTAATTGGATACCCTAACAATCCAAGGGAAAACAATATATATATATGTATGTGTAAAGTAAATCCAAATAGTGATAGAAATAACTTAGAAATACTTTATTATCACTTGATTTTTGATCACCTGAGAAAGCCCAAGGGCAAAACTGGTTGTGATTATTCAGAAGAACTTTTAAATTTGCTTTTATTTCATTTGTGTGGTACATTACAAAAAATATTGGTTTTACCCTCAAATTTTTTTTCCAAATATTTTTTATCTTGCATTTATTTTATCATCTTAAAGGAGCCTCTCCAGGTACCATCACAAGATCTACATCTACTCATATATATCGGTGGGGACCATTCCACCTAAGCTGATATTATTGAGCATAAGGTGCTCTTAAAATTGTGAGTAATTTTCATACTTTTCCACACACTTTTATTGGTTTGAAACAGTAAGCACTATTGTAGCGGATGGCACTGGGCTGTCCTGCACATGTCTTTGAAATAACTGCATTCGTGTGTTCTGCTAGTTTTCTATGTGTTTTAAAAGAATTGTATTCCTCTGATTGTTCGGTAGAATCATTTGAATAAACTAAGGGCATGAAACTACCGAACAATCAGACCTCCCCTGTGTTAAGTGTGTCCTCAATCACCCGTTGCAACATTGTTGCGAACGGGTAATTGACAAGTTAAGTAGCCGTCTTTTGTTCTCGGGGGTGGCCGCCATTCGACAAACGAACATTTTAAAACTCCCGAACAGTGGTGTTTTGCCGTCGAGTGTCTGGAACTCAAATCGGACACTCGACTAGGTGAACACCGCTGAAACCTCCACAAGCCCGGTCCGTTCGGTTCCAAACTACCGAACGGCCCCTCGTTAGATAGATAGATAGATAGAAAGAACCGAACGAGGGGATTCAGGCGAACCCTCCCTAGCCTCTATAGCTAGAGGCTTTCGTGCAGTTTGTTCCCTTATTCCAGGACCGACCGCAGGGCCCATTCGCATGGAACTGTATTCGGCTATTTCAGTCAGTGCGGTCGGTCATTTTATTCCCTCCATAAATTTCCCGAACCCCTGGTCTGATCTGGGTGATTTTTGGATATGTTGTTCACCCAGATCAGGGCTATCAGGGGATGTAGGATTTAAAGGGGTACCCCTACGTTTAGGGGTACATCCAGAAACGGGGGGAATTGCTAGACTGGATAAGGGGATTATGATGCTGGCTGAGGGGAGGAGATGTGTGGGAGGTTACCAGGACAGGATTGGCTACTGTACTAATGAGTGTAAATCCCTCCCTTGCATGGGAGCATGCTTTAAAAGGCCACTGTGGATTAAAGCTTTCAGTTCTGCTCCTGAAACTGTGTGTCGTCCAGTTATTGGGATTGCTGTGGGGATATTGCTGTTATTTTACCTGCTGGAAACCTTGCCTGTGGATTTATTATTTACTTGTTCCTGAGCCTCACTTGGATCATAAGCGGAGATAACCTGGGGAATATTGCATCTCCGCTACAACTATATTCTGTTTTTATTCTTTCATATGCCGCTTCCACTGTGAACACTCAAAGAGAACAATTTTAGTTTCATCCTTATCTAAGAGCTGACTGGAGGTCTTGTGAGTGTATTCTTTTTCTTCACATAATTGAGATATTGAACATACTGGGTTGCACTATTGGTTTTTCGTTGTTTTTTTTGCCAATAACAGAACTCCCTACCTCAATTAAAACCCAACTGGACGCTGACCCTCGCACGGTCCTCCGTACGCATATGATCATAACACAATTCAATATTGAGCACGTGCGCCTGTACATTCAGATATCCAATTGGATATTGACTTTCTGTCATGCTATCCGATTTTCTGTCTGAAAGTTTTTACACTAATAGGTGAATTAGGATATAGATACGTTGTGATGCCACACCTATCAAGCATAAAATATGTCATCTTTAAGTTGAGCTGGCCCTACCTCGTACTCATAGAAGTTGCCATGGCGGGCCTTCCATGGCTGATTTAATCGGTTTCTACTAACTGTATGTTTGTTCTTTCAAGGCGAATTTCAATACAATCATATTCAGCATTTCATTAATATGTAGGTTCACAGCGATGCCTTCAGCTTCCGGTATAAGGCCCCTTACTGGAACATATCGACTTCTATTATAAATCTTGGCCCCCACATGGCTAAGTGTCGCTATTGACTGGATCAATCATGTCAACATATGGTTCACAAATATAAACTAACTTGTATATACATTCATTGTACTTACATTAACTACAACCCTCATGGGACTCATCAGCTAAGAAAGGTTTACTTTGGTTTAGTTATACTAATTGCAGGTTGTTGGTTGGCGTCTCATACACTTGCTAGCTTGAATTATCCACCGTTATGGTTCTTGTAGATACTTTTCATCGTTTATTCTTGTTAATACTGATACGAGTTACCTATGCAAATTTTTAGGTTTTCTTCAGTATTAATACTTTTCCAGTTCTCAACCCTTTCTACTATTATTTCCCCTATATAAGTTGGTTTGTCAACTTGGCCCTCGCTATATTAATCAATTATCTACGTTCATCACTACGTTCATCTGTCTCCGGGCTATCCCATTATTTTCAGGCAACAGTGGCTTATACATGTGACAGGTTCACAATTCAATTGCTTTCCAGAGTTTCTGCATTATTAGAATGTTGCTATATTCCTTAATGCTATTAATTTAAGTTTGACGTCATATGCTGGTATTTTCATATTCATGCCACCTGGATTAGTCTAAGTGGCTCGTGTTACCCCTTAATTGATGGCAAGGTATATATTGTTTGTCACTTACATGTTTTCAACTATTTCCTTAGCCTTCGTAGGGCTTACCTGTCTGGCAGATTTCGCTATTTCAATGTACACGGTATTACTCCTCCAGGTTCTAAGGTATTTCAAGTTGTGCCCTTAGTGGTCTCCCAGCAATTGCTGTCACCAAGTCTTTCCATTACTATTCACATCACAGGTAAGTGGTCTTTCATTACATAATGTTGGTTATTATGTCTCTGGTTGTGTTCGCTACTTTTTTTGCCACCTTCAGTGTAGGCTATCTCACTATACCATCACGTTACGCCTGACTGGCATCCAACATCCCATGTTTCTTTACTTTCCAACAAAGCCAGTTTCCTTTCATCCTTTCCAATCAGACTATACCTAAGGGTATCCAAAATATGTCAAATTTGCTCGACTCAGCCCTTTTCAAACTTCTCACTAACTCTGAAACCGCTATTTACCTGGCTCTTTAAGGCTTCCTGAGGCCACGAGAATTCACCATCAGTAGCCAACACAACGCACAACGCAAGTTGGCTTCGAAGCTCCTACTTAATTACACAACAAGATCATTACATACTGACTCTACCCGTGACCAAAACGAGTCAACTGGATCAGCCCATCCAAATTCCATAATATCCCACAAATAATATAAGGTGCCGGTGATGGTTTTCGATTCCTACCTCCTCACCGTACCGAATATCGTATCTCTTCCGCTACTGTCACTTCATGGGACTATCCTCACTATCTCTAAGTTCATGTTATACGTTATGGTTAACAAGGCTCGGTATGAACCCTTGCCTTTATTCAGGACAATCGTTTAGGATAGGTACAGCATCTACGGCATCGAGCCAGCACATTCCAGTCCATGTCATTAAAACTCTAGGTCACTGAAAGTCAACAGCATATACAACATACATACCCCAACCAATACAAGAAATACGAAGGGCATTTGTTAAAATGTCATCTTAATGTACTTACGTTGCATTATGTTCTTTATTCAATAAATTTATTTTGAGCATGAAATGTATTCCTTTTTTCCCACTTTATTTACTGGCCTACACCATACGTCGGTTTCGGCACACCTCAACCGAATTTTTCCTATCACAGGTTTGCTAACAACAATCTTACTTCGTATCGTAATCAATGTTGCCCCGAACACAAATTGGAAGGCTTGGCCTGAAGTTGTGGGAGGGGCTTATGGACCTTTAAAAGGGACTCCCCACTTCCCTAGCCTACCGTGATTGGTCTGACGAGCTGCTGCCACACCCTCCACTCCCTTTATTCACCATACTCTTCTTGTGTAGGCCCACTTTATTTACTGGCCTACAGCATACATCAGTTTTGGCACACCTCAACCGACTTTTTCCTATCACAGGTTTGCTAACAACAGTCTTACTTCACAATCAATGTTGCCCCTAACACATATATATATACATATACATCCATACTTATTTCGATTTATACTTGGCGCAAATCAGTTTTTTCTTGTTTTCTAGAGAATTTCACATGTTTACCGTTATTACTGTAAAAACACTTTTCTTTCAGTCTCAGTGGATGACCACTTGTCTGTTGTATATTCTTGCTAACAAACAGGTTAACACCTAGCAGTTTGTACTGAACATGTATATATATTTTTAGTTCTATCATATCTCCTCTTAGAAGTCTAATGAAGGCAAATGCAGTATTGCTCACCTGAACCAATACCCCTTTTTATACATGACAGCAACTTTGGGTTTCTTAGTCCAAAATACATTTATCTTTGTTGAAACGTATCTGTCACTTGCCCGCCCAGACCCCCCAGTCAAGTTGTCACTTCCCCTCTAAATGTATGTATGCATGTATGTATGCATGCATGCCTGTGTATCTATGTCTTTATATATACATCTGTGAGTGTGTTGGAAGTCATACATTGTAGTTGTTAAGGAGTGAAATTTGTGATGGGCTAGGAGTGGGGCTTTGAGGATGGTTTACCAAATTTTCTTTTGAGCTCAAGCCCTTTGTATTTTATAAATCCAGAAATGCCCCTTGCCCTGATAAATGCAATAGATTCACCAAACCCGATATTTCCAGTGTAAAATATAGGTATCGGATTCTTACAAGTCCCTACATAATGCTGCTCCAACATACCTATCCTCCCTGATGCACAAGTATGTCCCGTAGAGGCCCCTGCGCTCTGCCAAAGACCTATGTCTATCCTCTGTCCATACTTCCACCTCTGATGCTCGCCTCCAAGATTTCTCCAGGGCTGCACCTCTTCTGTGGAACTCCCGTCCCTTCTCCGTAAGACTTTCACTCAGTCTCCACTCATTCAAAAAATCATTGAAAACTCACTTCTTCAAGAAAACATATCAATTAAACTGTTAGCAGGTTTTTATCCCCCATTCCCCATGACTCCTCTCTTGCAACTGTCAAAAATTACCTACTAAGAGCTCAGTGAATACTTTTCTAACAACCTACTTTGTCCCCCTACTTTTAGCCTTTGTGTCACTATACCCCAGTCCCTCTAGAATGTAAGTTCATTGAGAAGGGCCCTCCACCCCCTCTGTTTCTGTATGTCCAGTTGTCTGGTTACAATTACATGTCTGTTAGTCCACCCATTGTACAGTGCTACGGAATATGATGGCGTTGTATAAATAATAATACTAATATATTTAAACCTATTTTTATGGGCTCCTAATAAGCTTTTAACAACTGTAATTTAATTGACCTAAATCTTATTTGGCGCTGATAAACATGTTCGGCTCTAATTTTATCAAAGCCATTGTTGGATGGTTATATACTCAAAATAAGTTACCCTGGCTCTCTCGAGCTGTTCCTGGGCCTGCCTCTCCACCTCGCGGCGGGCAGTCTCCCGATCCTCCTCCAGGGACACGTCGGAGTCTAACGATGGGCGGCTTGTATAGGAATCAGCTGAACCCTGCAAAAGCAAAAGTCAAACATTAGTTGCTTACAGTATATGAGTAACTGTGATATATGTATATATACACATACATCAATATTTATAGATAAAGCAGCAAGTGAGATTTCTGGTGCTTGTTCTTTATGTGTGCAGCAGCTAAAACTTTCCCAAACCAGAGTCTCTTCTTTCTGGTCGTTGATGCAAGTAAAACGGGGGATGTAGGGAAGCAGTACTTAACAATTGAACTCCTTGTGTGGGTTCCAATGGAGCCAATATAAGGGAGAAAACAAAATGGGACAGGAATACTAATATAGCGTAGTATGTCTATGACAGCAGAGGCAGAATATAAGGAAAGAGCCTTCTGTATACGTGAAACGCGTTAGTGTGTAACTTACTTTTTATTTGTTTAATAAGATTAATCTACTTTGTACCCATGAACCTTCATTGGATATCTTTTATTGGAGAAGCTGTATCTCACATTCCCGGGTGGGGGACAAACAACCTATGCTGTAAGGGACTGAGCAATCCCTATTTGCTCATCCATTGCGAGCATATTTTTTTAAATTTTGTTTTATTAATACAGAGAACACTGTGGCGAAAGTAACCTCGCCACTGGTTTTTGGAGGGGCCTGTTTGCCATCCTCTTACCCCCAGGACTATGGTCCCTGGGGGTATTGCCCTTTGAAAATGATTATTTGGGCTTATTAGGTTTTGGGACACTTTTTCTCCCCCTTTGAATCCATGGGAAGGTGTGCCTCTTCCCCTCTCCCTTTTCCTGTCCCTTTGTTCTCCACCAGGGACACTGCCAGACCAGTTGGAACTGGCTGCTTTGTCCCTCCTCGGTCTCTCATTAGCCCTTGCTATAATTTAACCCCGTGGGATCTGAGTGCTGTTGGGCTATAGTGAGCGCTCAGATCCAAGCTATCTGGGGGTTCAGTTCTATAGAATATTAGTTATGTATTTTAATGTGTTTTGTTGCAGTTGTGACTTAGTGATATTTCCTGTACCTGGAGATAACTGAGTTTGCTACAGTTACTTAAGCCAATTATCTCCAGGATAAAGGAGCAGATCAACCGGCTGCATAGCCTGAATCTGTGGAACAGTTTTGGGCAGGAAAGCCATGCTTGCAGTCGGTCAAAAATGACTTCCAACTAACTTTTTAACCACTGAAGGGAATTGTCTGATATTTGGATATGTGTATATTTTAGAAGTTATAAGAATTGTATAAAAACTGTATTTTCCTGCCTGTGATAATTACATCTGCCCACTGTGTTCAGCAATTATATCACAGGCAGAGGTGAGGATTTTGTGGGAATGAATGGGAGTGTTTAACTGTATTATACATATTTGATTGGCTGTGCTACAAAATCATGTGGGTGGTAACATTGTGTAAAAATGTGTATGTAAGAAACAATAAAGCCACAGCTCTGTCTGTTCCTGTTTACACTCCAAAACTGTGTGTTGTCCTGTTATTGGATGGAAGAAGCTTTGCTCCTATGTCTGCTGTTCCAGCTTGCAGGAGATTCACCGGGGAAAGTCCTTGTAAGGACTAGAGCTAATTCCCCATTCGGTTCCAGAGTTCCCAGGACTGAGTGTCATCCAGTGCCTGGAGGTGTCTGCTGGAGTGCTTGGAGCCCTCAGGAAGCGCTAGGAGCATCCTTAAACGGGGGTACCCAGTCGGGGTGCCAGGTGATCCGTTACAAACACTATTCCTGTTCTTTTATATCCTATATATATCACTGGAGCATCATCTGGAATACACCACGTGGATTATTGGCACACGGATACGATGCCAGAGGAAATCAAGACCATCCTAACATCCACAGGCGGGGATTGTACTGTAAATACGCTTTGATCTGGAGCTGATCTTGAGCTCCAGAAAAGTGTGAGAGCAATATATTTTTTCCTTATATTCTGCCCCTGCTGTTATAGACATACTACACTATATTAGTATTCCTGTCCCATTTTGTTTTCTCCCTTATATTGGCTCCATTGGAGTCCACACAAGGATTTTAATTGTTAAGCGCTGCTTCCCTACATCCACCGTTTTACATCAATATTTATGCTAATGCTGGCACTCAACTGTCTTTAGTGTCAGGGTGCTGGTGTGAGGATCAACCCCTCGTCTAATTCCCCCAAGTAGATATACAAATAAAATTACAAGAATGACACCGCACTTCACGTATCAGAAAAATGTCTTAATATTTATTATGTTTAATAAAGAATGTACTGTGTTGACCATAACCACATCATTATTAGGACTCTAATGTACATGGTTAGAGGGCCAACAAAGTACCCACACCAGACTTACAGATCAAAGTCCTAAGTGAGATCTTCTGGATACAGTGTCTATACAGCACTAATCTACTTAGTCTCCTTCTGTTTCAAAATGATTTGTCTGTTCCTCTTCTCCAAAGAGGTGGCCCTCCACCGATAATCTGAAATCTGAGTTGTTGAACACTGTCTTTCAGTCTTAAAGTGTCTTGCCACAGGGACTAGACATATCTCTATTTAGAGCTATCCTCTCCTTCACTGGTCTAGTATTCTATCCTGAGTACAACCTGCCACAGGGACCTTATGCAAAATCAATTTTTTGATATTTTGGTATTAATGGCTTTTTTGAATGTGAGAAGCTTTTTCTAATCATAAAAAATAAGACCTTTTTCTGACAAGTGGAAAATGTCATTCCTGTAATTTCTTTTTTAATAACTGTATTAACAGATATACATTTGGTTAAAGGTTGAAACTGTGAAATATAGTTAGTTAAAGAGTCTCAAATGTAATCTTATTTTGTACGTAAAAAATGAACACACAAAAAATAGATGTCTGGTTCAGCAAAGATGACATGGTTTGCCGTGGTTTGGAGAGTCTAGTTCAGTGTTTCTTTATGCTTGAGGTAGAACCAAAATTGGGTCCCTATACTATGTTAGCGGATGCTCATTAATTGGAAATGTTACCCAGGTAATCATCCAGGCACCAGCCTAATAATACCTATACCAATAAAATGTACCAATTATACAGGGAGTGCAGAATTATTATGCAAATGAGTATTTTGACCACATCATCCTCTTTATGCATGTTGTCTTACTCCAAGCTGTATAGGCTCGAAAGCCTACTACCAATTAAGCATATTAGGTGATGTGCATCTCTGTAATGAGAAGGGGTGTGGTCTAATGACATCAACACCCTATATCAGGTGTGCATAATTATTAGGCAACTTCCTTTCCTTTGGCAAAATGGGTCAAAAGAAGGACTTGACAGGCTCAGAAAAGTCAAAAATAGTGAGATATCTTGCAGAGGGATGCAGCACTCTTAAAATTGCAAAGCTTCTGAAGCGTGATCATCGAACAATCAAGCGTTTCATTCAAAATAGTCAACAGGGTCGCAAGAAGCGTGTGGAAAAACCAAGGCGCAAAATAACTGCCCATGAACTGAGAAAAGTCAAGCGTGCAGCTGCCACGATGCCACTTGCCACCAGTTTGGCCATATTTCAGAGCTGCAACATCACTGGAGTGCCCAAAAGCACAAGGTGTGCAATACTCAGAGACATGGCCAAGGTAAGAAAGGCTGAAAGACGACCACCACTGAACAAGACACACAAGCTGAAACGTCAAGACTGGGCCAAGAAATATCTCAAGACTGATTTTTCTAAGGTTTTATGGACTGATGAAATGAGAGTGAGTCTTGATGGGCCAGATGGATGGGCCCGTGGCTGGATTGGTAAAGGGCAGAGAGCTCCAGTCCGACTCAGACGCCAGCAAGGTGGAGGTGGAGTACTGGTTTGGGCTGGTATCATCAAAGATGAGCTTGTGGGGCCTTTTCGGGTTGAGGATGGAGTCAAGCTCAACTCCCAGTCCTACTGCCAGTTCCTGGAAGACACCTTCTTCAAGCAGTGGTACAGGAAGAAGTCTGCATCCTTCAAGAAAAACATGATTTTCATGCAGGACAATGCTCCATCACACGCGTCCAAGTACTCCACAGCGTGGCTGGCAAGAAAGGGTATAAAAGAAGAAAATCTAATGACATGGCCTCCTTGTTCACCTGATCTGAACCCCATTGAGAACCTGTGGTCCATCATCAAATGTGAGATTTACAAGGAGGGAAAACAGTACACCTCTCTGAACAGTGTCTGGGAGGCTGTGGTTGCTGCTGCACGCAATGTTGATGGTGAACAGATCAAAACACTGACAGAATCCATGGATGGCAGGCTTTTGAGTGTCCTTGCAAAGAAAGGTGGCTATATTGGTCACTGATTTGTTTTTGTTTTGTTTTTGAATGTCAGAAATGTATATTTGTGAATGTTGAGATGTTATATTGGTTTCACTGGTAATAATAAATAATTGAAATGGGTATATATTTGTTTTTTGTTAAGTTGCCTAATAATTATGCACAGTAATAGTCACCTGCACACACAGATATCCCCCTAACATAGCTATAACTAAAAACAAACTAAAAACTACTTCCAAAAATATTCAGCTTTGATATTAATGAGTTTTTTGGGTTCATTGAGAACATGGTTGTTGTTCAATAATAAAATTAATCCTCAAAAATACAACTTGCCTAATAATTCTGCACTCACTGTAGAAATTTTAATTATCCAGATATAAAATGGGATAGAGGGAAAAGTAGTTCAGCTGGAGGAAACAAGTATTGAACAATTCATAGAAGCACCTGTCTGGATCTGGTTATAACTAACAATGTTGATCTTTTCTCATCAAACAATCAATTAGGGAAGCATTTTAGAAATAGTGATCACAATATGATGTCTTTTGGAAGAAAAAAAAAAACTAAAGCAAATGATGTAAATGGGCTATACTAAAACATACAATTATAAAATTCCAAATTCGATAAGGAAAGCTTACACATTACATGTGGCTTAACAGGAATGTAATGTTTGAAATCAATGGAACAACCCGCTTGATAGCTAGCTGTCTAATCAACTTTACAAAATGTTATGGAAACATTTCATCAAATTGCCATTACTGCGTTCTTATTGATACCTTTAAATGTGAATGATCCCCATCTCTTGATTGCAGCAACTAGTGGTTGTTCTGAAACCAAATAAGTATTAAAAAATTACTGTCTTTGTTTATTTCCAATATATGGGTTTAAAATCCATTCTGCAAGTCTCATTAAAGTGCTGAACTATGAAACGCGTAGACTGCTGCTATACCGGTGAATTGCAAGCTCTGCATGTTGCAGAATGGATTGCAAACCGATTCATGGTGGAATAAATTAAGAAAATTATTATTTTTTTTTAATTAAACTTATTTGGTCTCAGTATTGCTGTCTTATTGTTTAGTTTAGTAGGAAAGTAAGCCAAGAAAGGGGGGTGGAGGAGTGCGAGGTAGAGGGGAGGCAATGGGAGCTATAGTGCTAGGAATACAGCATTGTATTCCTGGCACTATAGTATCCCTTTAAATAATATTTTTTTTCCCTTCACTATATATCAAGGAGGAATCTTGATAACCATTGCTGCAAAAAATGTACAGAAAAAAATTGACTGAATAACTCAAGACAAGGTACTGCAGCAATTAATGAAAGTTAAAGTTACACTGTAGGCACTATAACAACTTCATCTTAATAAAGCTGTAATAGTGCCTTAAATCGTTTCCCCATCTCATGTTGTTCAATGACATCTATATCAATTGTCTGAAGGCTTGAATGTGTGGCTTCAAGTATTACAAAGTTCAATAACCCTCCAAAAAAGCAAGTTCCTACAAAATTATAGAAATAATAATGAAAAAAACGAAAAAAAACTTACTTTATTAGTTACCAAATACAATGGGACTTATATAGTTTTTAAAACGATAAGACATATATGAACAACCCATAAAAAAACTACAAGGTGGATTGGGGGGCTATATCCATTTAATGTGCCTCAATGCTATTGTTCCAACATGGATGTAACAGGGCGCATTCACTGAAATTGCTCCCTTGAAAAGTAAAAATTGCCTGTAGATTTAAACACAATACACTGTTTAGAATTCCCAGTAGAACCAAATAAACTAACCAGTTAATGTTGCAATATAGACTTCAGTATATAGAAGAAGAACATTTAGCAGCCCACCCTAGGATATACTGTGAGATCCACCAAAGGTCATATTTCATTTATTGCACATTTCCAATAGGTGCCCCAAACCTGTATACATTAAACAGCCATGAGATACCAAGTGAATATAGATCTAACTACATGTGCAATCAATTACAGTATGCAGAACACCTCGAAAACAGCAAATGAATACATTCACGTTATACAAATAAATAATAAGTCCTGGCTACTTCATTATTCAAGGCGAAGATTGTCCCAATTATTACCCCACTAACCATACATAGGTCATAAGGGTAGGATAGTTCATTTAAGTAGTCAATTTTAAGTGATTATTGCTTCAGTGTGATTACATTTCCCTGCACTAAAAGGTGTATATACCAAGCCTCCAAAATAGTGGGCCAATATTAAGTGTTGTACTTGTCAATCGTACCATTACCTCATCGGGAACACTACAAGATTCATCATATATAATTAGTAAGTAATGTATGACAAATAGTTGTAATCTCAACCTCAAATAGACTGATAATAGAAACCTAAACTATGTATGAAACCACCACACATGAGTTGGTGAAATAAACCCAAAGATAGACAAAAGGTCTATATAGGGAGGACATTTCCATGTGATGAACATATGTACTAGACCAGGCGCAGGCAACCTTCGGCACTGCAGATGTTTTGGACTACACCACCCATGATGCTTTGCCAGCATTATGGGTGAAAGAGTATTATGGGGGATGTAGTCCACAGCATGTGGAGTGCCGAAGGTTGCCTATCCCTGTACTAGACCAGCCTTCGGCTAAGTCTAAGGTTGAGATTTGATAACATCGTTCATAGGTCTCCCCAATGTATCCAGTGCCTTGTGTTGTTAAGTTAATAGCACCATTTTGCCACATGCTTAGGATAAGGTCCACTCTAATTGTGTTTTAAACCCCCAAAGTTACTTTAATAAAGAACTGGCAAAATATGTGCACAAAAATATCCCTGATCAAAAAGCTATTTACACTATATACAAGGTGACAACCAAGAAAGATTTATCCCAATAAATATATTTCCAAAGGATTAATGGCCAATAAATGGAGTAAAAGTAAATCCCTCATTGAGACCCAAAGTTGCTAGCGAGTTCAGTTCATGAATTTGATAGCATTCTCTCTGCCTCTAAGCCAAATTAAGGTCACCACCCTTTTTGACATAACAGAACACGTTCAATCCCCACAACTCTTATATCGCAAGATGAATTTCAATGATATGCCCTAAGGTGTTGAGCAATGGGAGCAGAGGCATAACTAGAAATCACGTGGCCCCCGGTTCGAAAACTGCCCTGGGACCCCCCATATGTTTATCTCACGCTACCCCCCATATGTCTACCGTCCCACTTCCATATGTTGCCCAACACACACATGCAGACACACACATACACACACATACAGACAAACAGACAAACACATACATACATACAAAGACAAAGACACACATATACAGACACAAACACACATACATACACACACAGACACACATACTGTGGGGATAATTATGGGGCTATAAATATTAAAAATATTTCCATAAAAATTATCAAAATTTAATTTAATAATTTTTATTATATCAAAATTGAGATCTTGAGAATTACCCACTATTTCATTCTTTTAGATCCTAGAGAACAATCATTATGAGGATTTTTACTCCATACAATAAATCAAAAAATTTTATAAAAATATAATTTATTGTGACAACAATAATAAAATAATAATAATATGTAACATGCGTGATAATAATCAGTGAATATTTAGTATAACATAGGTATACAATATGGCAATGTTTAAACAGATACAGCGACTAAAAAAACAACCAACTGTCAAGAACTTAGGAAGATTTATGATAGGTAAACAATCTCATAGACACAGAACACAGCGCAGCTAGAAGTCGTAAAATCTTGGCTATCAGTAACCCTTTTACTGCTGGCTAGAATCCCTCTAGGCATTTAATATCCTATTCTCATGCAATTTTCAATTAAAATAATGTTCATAACCATTCCTAGAACCATCCAATAAGAATCATCTACCATAGATACACAATCTTATTTCAGAGCAAATCAATACATCTGGATAAAAACAGCGGTATGCTAACACGTGATAATAATATCATTAATATATATAATTATCTTGATTCCACCTGCAGAATGGAATGTTTATAAGCATATATTCTTTAGTTAACTAAGATTTCTAATTATTGAAATCTAACCAAGATTTATCCAGGTATATATTCCTGCTATTTGTAAAATTTTAATTAATTTAAATTAATTAATAAAACCAGCATAATTACCAGTTATGTTGTAGATGTTCTCATCAGATGATTAGATAGTCCTAGGAATTTGAATGCAAGTATGATTGATGATTGTATGGAGGTGTGCATGTAATAGAGAAAGTGATGTTGGTTAGAAAGTAACAGTAAAATTCTAAGTGTCAAGGAAGTGTTTCTTGAGTTGTGTCCAAGAGAGTTTGAGAGTTGAGTGTTAGTCCCAGAGTGTCCTGAATCTCTCTGAATGTCTGTCGAGTCTCTCCTTAATTCTCCTTTGTCCTTACTTTTTAAAGGGACAAACTTTCTGTACGTCATTAGTTGATCTGACGAATAGGAAACTGTATGTGTGTCTAGTTTATCTAGTATTATCTAGTTTTTGGTCAATAGATGGCGCCCTTACATCACCAAAATGTCTTGTCCTCATCATTTTGATGACGATTCTGACGTAATTTGGCTTATCTATAATGACTACTATAACTCAAATTTGCTGTCAGCTTCAAAGGCTCACACCAGACTTTGTGTCTATAATTTAAATCGTAATTCTAGAATTGACACCTCCTAACCTTAATTTCATCCTATTTCTTACAATGGGACCTTGTAAGATTTAGAAAGTAAAATTAATTAGTAAGTGTTATCTATAACTTATCTGGTTCTCTAGTGTCTTGTCCTTTTGTGAAGCTGTGAGACATTATTTTTCTATTCCACTAACATTTATTAAATAATATGATATTTCTTCATGAATATTTATCCATGAATGGTCCATATTATTAACATAATACTGATTATATGTAATTGCTATAATAGTAAAATAAGTGTATAGTGTATAGATGTATATATAATGTATTTACTTGTCTTTGGGTTGTATTCCATCCCCCCTTCTCTGTTAGACTGCATTGCCTTGTTTACATAATGCATTCTTTAGCTCATGACTTAAAAGTTACAGAAAGGAACAAAATGTTGTGTCTGTCTTGCCTGAAATCCAAAATGGAGTCCGCTCTGTTTAAAGTGTGACTGGCAGTAGACTCTTTTAATTTCTATCTTAGCACAAAATGTCTGCCGATATAAATATTCTGACAATACACACACAGACACACACACACACACACATACATTCAAACACACATACAGACACAAAGACACATACATACAGACACACACACATACAAACACAACATAAAGACACAGACAGACATACACACATACATACATACATATATACACACATACAGAGAAACATTCATACAGACACACATACACAAACACACATATACAAAAATTTTTAGTCACCCTCCTGTTTCCTACCTTTCAGATGCAAGAGGGTGACTTCCCTGGGGTTCAGTAGTTGCTCAGGCTTATGGAAATCAGATTTCTACCCAAAATCTCCTTGGATTCTTCCTAACTCCCTAAAAATGGAAGTTTGTAACCTCTGTGAAAGTGTAGCTTCAAGCCATGCCTCCAAGCCCTCTGAATGGGAGAGCCAGGATTATTACTTCTTGGTCTCAAACCCATTCATACCGTGACACCACATGTGCATAAGCAATGCCGTTCACATTCGATACAGTTCTGTACAATAGGTTAATGTATAAATTAAAAGAAATTTGTTTAGATTAAAAAAAAAAAAAAAATCTTGTTCTTGGATGGAACATTAGCTTAAAGATAGAGTACAAAGAGTTGTCGTCAGTGGTAAATTTCCAAGCTAGACAAAAGTGGTAAGTGATGTCCCTCAGGATCACTTCTGTTCAACATATTTATAAATGATTTTGAAATAGGCATTGAAAGGCATGTGTCAGTGCTTGCAGATGACACAAAACGAGGTAATGTGAGCAAGATATTACTTCACTGCAGACGGATTTATATAGATTAGCGGACTGGGCACTCAAATGGCAGATTGATTTAATTTGGGAAAATGCAAATATATGCACTTTGGGATGAGGAATGCACAATAAATTTACACTCTAAATGGTAGTGAATTAGGAAAAACAACCCTGGAGAAGGATTTGGGAATAGTCATAGATATAGATATCAAGCTATGCAGCAATGTCCAATGTCAATCAGCAGTGGCTAAGGCCAGTGAGATATTTTCATGCATAAAATGTTGTATTAATCTTCAGGCAAAATTATAATTTTGCCCCTTTATAAAGTAATTGTAAGACCAAACTTAGAATACGTCCTACAATTTTGTGAACCTGTTCTAAAGAAGTATGTTATGGAATTAGAAAAAGTGCAGAGGCAGAATACAAAATTAAAAAGGGTATGAAAAGCTAACAAATTGAAATCTGTTCAGTTTTAAAATATGGCATCTTAGAAGGGATGTTATAGCATTATACAAATATATTTGGGGCCAATACAAATCATTGTCTGAGAATGTATTTATAAATAGGACTATACATAGGACACCCATTTCGATTTGAAGAAAGGACATTTAAACTAAGGCAAAGGAAAGGGTTCTTTACAGTATCAATAATAAAAACCTGTAGTTTCTGCTTTAAGGAGGTTTTATCAGAATTTAACCAGTGACTGCATGAATTCTTGCAAAAACATAATATTAATGGATATCACATTTAATATGTGGGATAATAGCTTCTGGATCCTAGAAGAGACCTGACTGCCAATCTGTGGTCAAAAGGGATTTTTTTCCCCCTAGTTTGTTGCAAAATTGGAAAGTGCTTCAAAACTGTTTTTTGGGGTTTTTTGTTGCCTTCTTTTGGATCAACAGCAGAAATAGATGTGAAAAGGGCTCAACTGGATGCATGCAAGTCTTATTTCAGTCTATGTAACTATGGTATTATTCATCAAACCATTAATTAAATTGGCACTTTAGTCACCATAACCACATCATCTTATTGAAGAGGTTATGGAGCTAGGCTACTTTCATTCCAATAACACGTTAAACTAACAATATGTTGCTGACATGAAGGGAGCTGTACAAGCTCTAACTTCTGGGAAGCAGCTCCTGCAAGTCCCCCTATGTCAGCATGGCTCTCTGATTGACAAGGCGTCTAGGTCCAACTACAAGTTCCACTGCAAAGCTCTGTATTGTCAGTTTAACAAATTATTGGAGCAAAAGACTGAATGGATTGTACCTAAGCATCATAGCCAATTCACTATGTTGGGTATGGTGCTAAGAATGTCTCTTCAACAACTTATTTTAATCATTTAGGTTACTCTAAAAACAAGTTTATACATTTTTTTTTTAAATTGGATGTAACTGAACTAAAGATCATTAATTACTGAGTAAAACCAATAATGTTTTGAGATACTAAAAGAAACTATACCAACTGAGATAACATAAAAAAATTTGTATATAGAGGTAGTGTTGCACTTTGTATTTCAAGCATTTATTATATTAAATTACTCATATAGGGCCTTTATAAAGCATTTAGTACATTCCTCATACAGACCACTTATTAAGCATTTATTATATAACATTATTCATGCAGGGTCCAAATGTAGGACACTTTACATAGATTTGTAATTATTCAATTATCATGGGCCATATTAATCAATCTAATCATAAATTAACTCTGACGTAAATGTTTAAATTCCTGCTGAGTTAAAAATAAGTAAAAACTGATAGAGTATTTATTGTAATAGTAAAAGATTTTTTTATTAAATTTGCATTAATGATCTATGGTTTCTTAAGGCATCCTACAGGATACATGTAAAAAATTTTCAAAGAGAACTCAATGACTACTACAGCTTACTGCATTTGATGCATGGAATCTTTAAAGTATTATTCCAATCATCATAACCACTACAGCCTGCTGCAAAGGTTATGATATGAGGAGTACCCTGGCCCCTTTTCCCTGTAATTGGACAAACTTTTCTGCAACAGTTTGCCTTAATACTTGGGTTCCTGCGGGGGTCCTAAGGGTCCTTGCAGAAGCTGATCCTGCTGGAAATTCATTGGATCTTAGCCAATAAATGCAACTGACATTATCAAGCCCTAGGCTCTTGTTCCTGGTTGGTTAATGATGCCACAAAGAGTTACAGCTCCAGCAGCAGAGGGGTTAAACTCCATTTGTGCTGTATTTGCCGCTTTCCCATATGAGCAAACTCCAGGCACCATGACCACGTCAAATCACTGCATTTGATTGGGACTCCAGGACTGATGGCTACTCTGCAGACAAACACACTGACTACCACCTCAAAGGCCTCAGTGTCAGACATGACATTTTCTATATGTGGTCTTTACTGGTGAATATGACATGATTTCCTGGTTTTATGACCTCATTCAGTCACAGACTAAATAGCAGGTTTCAGGCAGAGTCCTACATATCTCTGGAGAGTCCTGCTTCATGCCTGGCTATCTTAAGGCCCTCCCTGGGCTGTGTTAATAGAGACAACCCTATACCTAATGACTACAATGTGTGGGCAGGAAGAGTTACAGTTCACAGAAAAGCATATTTTGTAGTTTTTTTTCTGTGTTTCAGTGATTTGAAGTGAATATGATTTTTATTTCCAGGAAAATACACTCTCACGCTATACTGTAATACCTGCTCAAATAATAGCATTTTGGTGTTAAATACATAGGAAATGTGCTAGCACGAACACACACACATATACACACTTATATCCATATCTGTATAATAATTAAATGTTAAAGGGACACTATAGTCAAAACTACAGCTTAATATTGTTGTTCTGGTGTCTATAGCATGTCATTGAAGTCTTTTCAATATTAACGCTGCTTATTCAGAGAAAAGGCAGTATTTGGATTAGGCACTGGGTAAGTTTGTATTCCCAACTCTATAGTATTTCTTTAAAGCTATCTCAAATCTTTGTGCACAGTGGCCCTGATTGCTTAATATGATTTGCTGTTAAACACATACAGAGCTGTTGACTGCCTCACGCTTTACAGTTAATGCTCAATAATACTTTACTAGCAAATATCACTTTCAGAGATTAGTTTAGAATGCAACAATAAAATTATTTCCTTTCCCCCGCATTGTCATTGTGAAAATGCTAACACTGTAACACGGCATTATGCGGATTTGCAACTCTATGCATTTTCTGTTTCCTGCTGAAAAGGGGATTTAAATACTTAACTACAAGGCTGCAAATAATCCTTAAAAATTAGCATTTTCTGGATCTGTATACCTTGCTTTCTAATCATGCCAGATGAATGGCAAGTGGGCAAATATTTGTACTGTTCAGATTCCACGCAGGATTAGGACTATACAGCCTTGTTTTCTGATCATGCCAGTGTTAATAATAACAGTTGGAGGAACTCACACTAGGCATTCCTGTATTAGTGTGTACACACAAACCAAGCTCTCCTGGACAAATGCCCAAACAGAGATAATGTATGTTATGTTATACAAGTGGCCAGTCGGTCACCTCCCAAACGTTTTGAGTATATCATAAAGATAAAATCTTTAGTAAATGCTTATAACGAGTGGAGTAAATCTCTAAGTAGTGCTACAGTCACACCAATATATTATCTATAGGAGCTCCATAGGCATCAATGTTGTATGTCTGCACTGCTCCCCAAGTGGTTATATTACCATTGACGGCCTTTGCTGAATATGCAAAGTCTCTAGAAGTTGGCAGAGCCACTTTAAGAAGCATCAACACTTGCACTATTAGCCAAGATAAAAGCGCTAGATCAGAATACATGTGGGAACTGTGAGTTTGTGTTTAAATGTACCGCACCCATTTTAATATAGAAATATCAGAAAACCATGAAAACTAGAATATAATTGGTTACTGGTGAGAGTGTATAAGTTTCTCTACTTCATCAGTATATCTTCCTTTGTTTCAACTAGTGAACTAGCTATGAGAATGCATATTTATGGTCATTTTAATGCATGTTTATGGTACTTTAACCATGAGGCACACTGACTAAAGCCTTACTGTGCAAATACATTTTCAAGAGCTTGATGGACCCTAAAGTAATAATTCAGAGCAAATTCAAAATTAAAAGAGCACTATAGGGTCAGGAACACAAACATGCATTCCTGACCCTATAGTGTTAAAACCACCATCTATACAGAAGTTATCAATGCGGAAACAGAAGACTATTATACGCTGCAGTGCAGTAAGTAAGAAATTACAGGATCTTTTCATCTTTTGCACTTGCTCATAAAGTAATTTATTGACTGTAAAAATATCTACTGGTTACATCAAATGGCGTATTAATCTTGGCAAAACTAGGGTACAGCAACTGTTTGCTCCATTTTTAGTAAAGTTGAAAAAAAAAAGATGACCCACTAACAAATCAATGGGATATTTTTATTTTATAAATAATAGAGCAATGCCTTTCTATGATAAATCTAGTCACGACACTCAAAAAAAGTCTTAGATAAACACAAGACATGTGTGGTGTGAAAAGAGTAGGATCGAGGAAGTGTGCCAGTTAGAGTACATTCAGAAGGTTGATACAATGGCTGGGAAATATCCATGACACAGAAAAGTTTTATGAACTACATAAATATATACCTGTGGAAAGTATTATTGTAAGAAGCGTAGAAAGAATATAGGATAAGTATGTAGTGTCCTGCCACTGAAATAGACACTGTTTTAGATGTACTTAGTGGCAATATGTAGTTCTGCAGGTTAAAGACTAGACATGTGCAATTTGTTTTGTTCCGAATGTAAATTCATTCGAATTTAATGTCATTCGGATGCTTACGAAAGTCCCGAAGCGCCAAAGTGACAAAGTTCGGTAGTTCAGAAGTGCCAAAGTGATTCGGATTTCTGAAAAGTGGAAAAACAAAAGAGAGGGAGGGAAAATTACGTGAATGATGACAGGAATCTTGACCAATAAAATAATTCCTCTTGTGCAATGTAATGCTTGCTTGTCCAATCCGGTTTCACTATTCCCTGTCCAATGAAATGAGCAAATTTTTATGATTGATGTTAGAGGACAGCCAATTAATGGTGATTTTGTCACTGACACTTGGCCAATGAGTCATTGACGTGGGATAGCATATAGATCAGGCTGTCAGGGTGCTGGCTTGCATTCATGTGACCAGTAGACATGTGCAATTTGTTTAGTTCCGAATGTACATTCGTCCGAATTTCATGCAATTCGGATGCTTATCAATGTCCGAAGTGCCGAACCGAATGCCGTTGGTCCAAATTGCAAAAGCAGATGAATTTTTTTACTTACCCAAATTTCTTAATTACACGTATTGCAATGATCTCTGTACTTTTATCTTTTGCAGATTTATGAAAGAACAATATAATTTGTTTGTGCAAGTATATCTATAGGTTTTATTTGCTAATTATCACATTGTTAATTGTGCTACACCTGTGTAGATCACTGATTATTTTTATAATCAGGGTATTTTAATGATCACTTATACACATTGTTTCTATTTTTATGATACATGTTATAGATTGTGATACGAGTACAGAATATTTAAATGTTTTGCGCACCAATTTATTAATTATTTATCAAGGATCTTTTTACCAGGATTTATTTGGTTTGTTGCATGCCTAATAATGACACTATTTAATTATTTCTTTATGAGCACTTGCACTTTGAATTTTTTTTTGTAAATTAGATTTTTATTGTAGGATGAATATCCAATAAAACAGGTAGACATAACAGTTACGTAGCAAAATAATGAGACACGCAGGTCTCCATTGTCTCCGGTCTGCAGTTAGACAACCTGTTCAAGCGCTTTGGATTCGCAGATCCAACTTGGTTGAGCTTATGTTAGAGTCTAGACTAGACATGACCGTATTGCGGTTTAAGTTCAGGTAACGTGTTTAACTTGTTTGCCTGTAGTTAGATAGGCGTCAGAGTTCTACATCAGCATTTATGAGCAACGAGATGCGCAGGTCTCCACAACATTTGGTTAGGGGAATCGTGTCAGTACTGCTTTGTTTCTGTGGCCCTTAGCGCCCTGTTAGTGGGGCATTGGTTAGCTTTTCAATTCAATGTAGCCGTTTTACCCCCCAATCCTTAGAGTGTGTTTTATTCTATTGGTGACTTCTATGGGTGTGGGGTGGTCCCGTGAGGGATGGCACGTCTCCCTTGTATCATGTTCGTGTATTTGGCCACTATTTGTGTTGGGTAGTGCTTGCCTCCTCAGGTATATTAGGGGAGGGGGTCAGCCCAGTGGTGTGTGTCGGTTGTCTTGTGTTTAGTCATCTCTCCAGAGACTTGGTGTGGAGGCTGGTACCCGCAAGGGTTCACCTGTATGTCTTAGTCCCCCCCCTTTACTGCTTGTGCCACAGTTCCCGTTCGCGTGTGGTGTGTCAGGGTTTGTTCGTTTTCGACCTAGTGGGTTTCTTCACATCTGAATTCCTGTGGGAATTTGTGGTGTGTCTGTGTACCATCTAGTGTTCACGTCTCACGGCTTTTCAGTTTGCGATTCGTTGTGTGTGGTGTTGGATAGTGAGTCGCCACCATCGTATCCAGTATAGCCGTCTCAGTTACCCCTGTTTTGTCCATATATTCGCTGGAGTGGGTGTCTGATGTGTTCCCCGCTGAGGGGTATTCCATATTTATTCCCCCTCCCTTGGCGCTCGTCTGTTTGAAGCCTCTGCTTCTTGGGTGTTTTATCCTTTGTCTGGTTGAGCCTCTAGTTTCGTATTTGTGTGCCGGACCCTTTGGTCAGAGGCGTGGATGTACCTGTGTGGTACGTGGTCCTGTGTGTACTTCGTGAATTTTGTAGCGTGCCCCCATGTGGGTGCGCGTTCTTGTGTTTGAACATGTGTGAGCATGTGGTTGTGTAGCGTAGTGCTGTCTGCCGTTTCTGGTTTCCGTATCTTACAGAATCATTGTACTCTCTTTTCAAGAGTTGTGTTTGGCATCCCTTCCTTTGGCGGCCATCTCATGTTCTCCTGCCACCCTTGGTTCTGTTCTATTAATTTGGCCTTTGTCTGAGCCCTGGAGAGCCCCGCCCCCACCAGGTCCCCCGCCCCGTGGGTACGGGTAGGCCCGGGTGGACGCAGACGCGGTGGTGTCGCCCTTCTCTCCCCCTCCTAATCGGTGACCGTGTTCTGTGAGCAATATACATACCAGAGTCTCCACTGCTCTGTGTGATTTTCCTGTCGCCCTAGTAGGTTTGCTATTGTGGATTCAGCTTTTTGTATTTCTTCCACTCTGTGTCTCCATTGTCCAATTGTCGGTGGGTGCGCTGTTTTCCATAGTAGCGGTATCAGCACCTTCGCCGCGTTTAGCAGGTGTCTAAGGATCGATCTTTTGTATGCTGAGAGCGTTCCTTCCGTGTGGTGTAGCAAGGCTAGGTCTGCTGTCAGACCAGCTTAATTTCCTCTTCAGTTACAGGTGCATCTAGCGCTTCCGCTTCCTCCAGTGTGAGGGTGTCTGGGTTGAAGTCTTGTAAGTATCTTGCGGTATTGGTTCGTTTCTGTGCGGCGGTGACGTCTCCATTTGCATCGGGGATGTTATACAGTTTTGTGTAGAATGACCAAAATTCGTCCACGATTTCCCCTGGGAATTGTGTCAGTTTGCCTCGTCTGGTGCTCAGGGTGTGTATCTGTGCCTGTTTCTGCGGGCCTCTAAGCATTTGGGCGAGTAGCCTCCCCCCTTGTTAGCGTGCATGTAGAAAAATGCTTTTGAACGTTGTACCTGTCTTGTGTGTTTACGTTCTATGATATCTGTGAGCTGCCTTCTCTTTGTGATCAGGTCCCTGTATGTCTGATCTTGTTGGGTCCTTTTGTGCATCTGTTTCAGGTCCGCTATCTTTCGGGTGAGGTCTCTTAGCTGTTCGCCAGCTTCTTTTTTCTTCTGCGTTGCCATTCATATGAGGTGTCCCCTCAGGACACTTTTGTGCGCTTCCCATATAGTCATGTCTGGCAGGTCGTCTGTGGTATTCTCCTCAAAGTATTGGCGGATATGTTTGTCGATTTGTGCTCTCAATGGTTCGTCTAGAAGTGTGTCGTTGAGTCTCCATGTCGTCTTGGCTGGGCGGTACAACGGCGACTCCAGTTCCACTCTCATTGCACTGTGGTCAGACCAGGAAGTGGGTTGGATGTCTGCCTTCCTTAGGTAGGTGAGTCCTTCCTGTTGTATGCATATGTAATCGATCCGGGAGTATCTGCGGTGCAGTGTTGAGTAGTAGGTGTAGTCTTGTTCTATGGGGTGGAGTGCCCTCCACGTGTCTATTAGTCTGAGGTTTCTAAGGGACTTTTGGATAGTTTTTATGGTCGAGTCTGGAATACTGCTCCGTGTGTCTACCAGAGGGTACAGCGGAAATTTTAGGTCGTCTCCCAGTATCAGAACTCCTTCCGTGAATTTGTCCAGCTTCCTCAGCGTTCTGCGGACGAAGCTGGCCTGTCCCAAGTTTGGGGCGTACATGTTTGCAATTGTGTACGTTTTCCCGGCCATCTCCCCCTTAACGAAGAGGTATCTTCCATCCGCATCTGTCAGCTTGTTTGTAACCGCGAATTGGAGGTTGGCAGCGATTAAAATAGCTGTTCCCGTTTTTCTCATCGTGGGATGGTTGCTATAGAAATTCAGTGGGTAGTGTCGATTTTTAAGTAGCAAATTCCCATCCACCTTCAGATGTGTTTCCTGTAGGAGAGCAATTGAGACATGTTGTCTCTTGAGGTCTCTCAAGAGGTGTGTCCTCTTTTCTGGGGCATTAAGTCCCCTACAGTTCTACGTTGTTATGATCAGGGGTGCCGGTGAGTATGCCATTTCGGGCGTCTACTCACCTTAGATATGTATGGTTTTGTAAGTACCATCAGCGGGGTAATCCCTTATCTCCCTCGTGGGCCAGGGACCAGAGCCCACCGGACCGCTAAGCGCACGTCATGTGCGCGGGGGGGTGCAAGCAGGCACACGCGGGGCGCGTCAGGTGTGATGGCTCGCAGGAGTATCCTGTAACCAAATCGGGAGTAGTGTGTTGTGTTGCCTTCCCGTTGGCTGAGTTTTATGTCTTTTCCTTGTTGTTGTAGTGTATGTCGGTGAGGGCAGGTACGTGTCCCCTTAACTTAGTGTGTGGTTGTGTCTCCCCCTAAGTTGGGTGGAGTCCCATGTAACTGGGTGGATGTCCATGCCGTACCACACGGTAATTACTGGAGCGCCTGCAGCCGTGGCCCCCTCTGTAGTCCTGGTATACGCAGGCCTGGTTCGGGTTGCGGCCTGTACCTAGTTCGAGTGGTAGTGTGAGTGTCTTGTGGTGTCCAGTGAGGTTCCTTGCCCGCTTGGTGTGTACCTCAGGACACTTTTGTGCGCTTCCCATATAGTCATGTCTGGCAGGTCGTCTGTGGTGTTCTCTTCAAAGTATTGGCGGATATGTTCGGCGATTTGTGCTCTCAACGGTTTGTCTAGAAGAAGTGTGTCGTTGAGTCTCCATGTCGTCCTGGCTGGGCGGTACAACGGCGACTCCAGTTTCACTCTCATTGCACGGTGGTCAGACCAGGGAGTGGGTTGGATGTCTGCCTTCCTTAGGTAGGTGAGTCCTTGCTGTTGTATGCATATGTAATTCATCCGGGAGTATCTGCGGTGCAGTGTTGAGTAGTAGGTGTAGTCTTGTTCTTCATGTGTGCACTATGAAGCTTGGGTTACAAGCAGATGTGTACTCTCCTTCTGGGTTTATTCCGTTAGTCTCTTATTCTACGTTAGTGCGGTCCCCCTTTCCCGGCAGCCTAGAACATCTCGTCTTTAGTCTATCGTCATCTGCGTCTCAGATGTTTTTTTTGGGGGGGCGGGGGGGTGGGAGGGGAGGGGCGTGTGGTAGGGTCGGTCGAGGCCATTATAGTTCCTCATTAAGTCACGTCATCTTGGGGGGGGGTTGTACCAGTCCAATGTGTGCCGGCTTTGGTGGGTGTGGTCTTTGGGTACCTTCTAGGGCACCAATGTGGGAGTGGTTTGAAATATGAGCGTGGCTGCGTGCCATCCAGGCACCTCCCGTTATAAAGTGTAGGGTTGTTGCGCTTATCTGGTCTCGCCTGGGCTTATGTGGTCTATGCATCGTGGATCGTCTTGAATACATGCATTTCAACACATTTCGTCCTCATATCACTTAAACATTCCCTTTTCATCTCTTGCTTTTAGTGACTTCTCCCTTTTATTCCTTCCCCTCTCCGTATCTTTTCTCCCACCCAACGTCGTTGTGCTCCCCCTTCAGGTATCCCCTCCCGTCTTATTGGCCCAACCCTCCCGGCCCCATCCCCTCCTGGCCCCCAGCAGTCCATTAGGGCCAGTGGCAGAGGCTATTTCCCTCCCTCTCGGGGTGTTAGCGATCTGGGCGATGCGTCCCTTCAGTTCCAAGTGGCTAGGTTTCTCCCCCTCCCTCCCTTCACCCCCCTCCCCAATAACCGTCCAGCATCCCTTATCCCCTGTTCAGTGGGGGCAGTGGTGTTGATCCCTCGTCAGTGAGCAAGTGTTTTCAGTTCCACTAGGTAGAGGATGTGTTGGCGGTTATATGGTTGTAGTCTATGGTGGATTAGTCATTTCCGTCGTGTCCAGTGGTGAGGGGAGTCTCAGATGGGATGGGTCAGCAGTCTTAGGCCATAGGTCGGTGCATGTCGGGATAGGGTAAAAAGTACTTATCTGAGTGGGTCTTAGACCTGACGGTGTCCCTGTGCTGCCAGTCGAGGGAGTCTCTAAGTAGCTTGTAGCGTTGGTGTCCCGTTCATTCGGCTTGCTGCGCCGGGTTGCGGGGTCTGTGTGCAGGCAGTCTACACGGTGAGTCTTCTCTGCGGCGTCGTGCAGCTCTTTGTGCCAGTGGGCCAGGCCGTAGTTCTAGTGGTCCCAGGATCCAATCAACTACCTCTGTGTGCGGCAAGCCCAGTCGCCTCAGAAACACAGGCACCTCATCTGGCCATCTTACGGGGATCCACTCATTCTCATGTCGGGCCAACAGGCTAAAGGGAAAACCCCATTTATACGGAATGTTATGACATCTCAATAGTTGGGTCACCGGTCTGAGAGCCCTGCGGGCCTCCAGCGTGAGGGGTGATAAGTCTTGGTATAGGGCTACCTCTGCTCCCTGGAATGGCCAGGACTGCTTGGATCGGGCTTTAGACATGATTAGTTCCTTTAGTTTAAATTTGTGTAAACAGCAGACAATGTCCCTGGGTGAATTATCAATGTTTCTCGATCTTGTTGCCCTATGAGCTCTGTCAAATCTGATATTGGGCGGTGCATCTGGACCCAATATTTCTTTAAACAAAGTGGTGAGTGTGGTCTCCACGTTTTCTTCGCCGTTCGATTCAGGGAGGTTGCGGACTCTTATATTGGATCTGCGTCCCCTGTTATCAAGATCCTCCGCCTGCAGCCTGAGGTGTAGGAGGATGATTCCTTGCTGATTGATCGCTAGGTTATTGGCTTCTATGCGGCCAGTCATTGCTTGCTCCAATGAATGGATGTGGTTGCCTTGCGCCGCTATATCATTCCCCAACATGGCGACTTCTGCTCGTATCGCCTCGTGGAGTGTGTCGGAGGTACTCTTCAGGTCAGATTTCGTGACCGTGGTACTAGTGAGGGCTCTGATGTCCGCCCTTATGTCTGCCAGGGACAGTGCATGCGACTCTGTCTCCGGCGGTGAGGCCTGGCCGTCAGCCATCTTTGGGCCCTGGGCAGCTTGTGGCAGTCTGCTCGGTGTTTGGAGGTACCCGTCTAGTGAGCCGGTATGCGAGTTGTTCGGTTGCCTCCTGGGTGTTTGGTGGGTGTCTGGGCGTTTAGTGCTCTGTATATTGCTGCGCGGGTCAGAGCTCAGAAGTTAGGCAGCCAAACTCCTTTACTCCTTGTGTCTCTCCTAATCCCCTTTCCTGCTTGTGCGTCTCCCTTTACTCAGTCTGTAATTTTAAATGTTTACGTGAAGCGGTGTGACGAAGTGCCCTTCACCACTTGGTACTGGAGAGGCCTGCTTGCCAGCCTCCTCCCCTGTGACTATGACTCTTTGATGTATTTGGCTTTAAGGCCCCTAGTCTACCTTCAGACAGACTATTTATGTAGGCTGCTTTATTTCTCTTATGTTTTAGTCACCCTGTACCCATTATAGGTGCAGGGTGTGTGTAATGTAATTGTTTACAGTGTGTGTGTATGTACTGTGTAATGTATTGCCTGCTCTCTTGTATTGCTGTGGTTTGCTACCAACTAGGTGGGTTTGGCTATGGAGCTGGTCTAGTGCCCTCTGTTGGTAGCAACAGCAATATGCACTACCTGAATTGCAAGACTGGTTCATTTGCATATTCGGGTAGATTTGCATATTGCTAATTCTGCAGGCAGGTGAGATATTTAATGTTAAATATTGTCTCCCCCCATCCCTTTAAAAATGTACCATTGTGTTGTGATAAGTCACTGTGTGTTGCTTGATGTGTTTTGACTGTTTGTGATTTTATTGAGGTTTCACAACAATGTTATTGTGGTGACTGTATTGGCTGGTCCCAAGGGAATAAAGGTTTTGACAGTTCTTCTTGATCCCTCTAAACGTAGCCTTGTCTCGTTATTGGAGGGAGCTGTTATAATCACACTGGGGATTGCTATGCTCTGCATGCTCCCTTGAGCTTGAGTCACTTAGCTCTTTTAAGAGCTTGTTCCTGACACGCTCTCCTTGGAGGAGGGGTCTTCACCACACAGTCCTGGATGCTGGAGGTTCATACAGGGTGGAAGGAAGAGTTCTTTCCCACACAGTCCTGGAGGACAGAAGCTGATCCAGGGTGGAAGGAAGACGGCGAGACTCCAGTCAAGATACGGCGGTTGCGGAGTCTGCGGTGGTTGTGGTGTCTGCTGCAGTGCTTGGAGTCCTCAGGAAGCGCTAGGAGCATCCGTCAACGGAGGGTACTCAGTCGGAGTACAAGGAGCTCCGTTACAAGCGGGTTTAAGGCCAAACATAATTTCTTTGGGCATGAAGATTCTCTACCTCTGTTTAGGTTGGCAACACTAATGACAGCATGCGGAGAGGGTGCAGTGTGAACCATATTCTGTCTCCCTTCTGAGGCAGACCCTCACCTCTACCTTTTGCACCAAAATATATTGAGTTAAAACATTACTTCAGTATATGGTGATGCTTCATAAACAAACCGACAAAATCAACAGACAGAGGATGGATGGGTGGATGGAGAAACGGACAGACAAAATAGGCTTATACGCACACAAGCTTTTTTTAAGATGATACTGTTTAAATATAAAGTCTGGCACACACTGTCTTCATATACAATATAGAATGAGTAATAATATAAACTGTCAGAAACGATGATAAGCCTGATTAGTTTCGGTAGTTTAACTCTCTTTGCTTGCCAAAAAATTGTTGAAAAGATTGAAAGAAATAAGAATAACATTTGGCTGAAATACAATAACAGTATTTTCTCTCAGGTACCAAGCTTTCTAAATCCTACAGCGGCTCTTCAACACACCTACTCAATTATAGATCAGAGCATTTTGGCCTGGTTACATCAATGTACAGAGATACTTATTTCAATCAAAATAAAATATGTATTGGATAATACTGCAGATTCATATATCATCCAAACCCTTCAAAAAGACTGCATAATCCAACGTGGAAAAATTAAGTTGTTACATAAAGGTGTGAATTTCTGTTTCAGTTTTGTGTCCCCTATTCTTTTATCTCACTGATACTGCATGTCTACTTTGGTACTGGGGTGTAAACCTGAGACTCCCTTTAATGTTAAATTATGTAGAAAAGCACCTCTGAAATACAAGTGGTTAAAAAAATTAGTTTTTTTTCCTCCATAAAAAACACATAAACAGCTTCCTTTGCAGGCACATCCGTTCTAACATCTCTGTCAGGGAAGATAGACAGCTACCTACCGAAGACGATTATAAAATCCTTCACACTCAGTGAATACAAAGGAAGAATAAATCACCACCCATGCCCATGGCATGCCAGCCTTTGTTCTACACACCTCTCTTTTTGTAAACATGAATTCAGAGAGAAGAATTAGGTTAAAGGACCACTATAGGCACCCAGACCACTTCAGCTTAATTAAGAGGTCTGGGTGCCAGGTCCACCTAGGATTAACCAATTCTGCTGTAAACATAGCAGTTTCAGAGAAACTGCTATGTTTACTTTAGGGTTAATCCAGCCTCTAGTGGCTGTCTCATTGACAGCCGCTAGAGGCACTTCCACGCTTCTCACTGTGATTTTCACAGTGAGAAGACGCCAGCGTCCATAGGAAAGCATTGAGAATGCTTTCCTATGAGACTGGCTGAATGCGCGTGTGGCTCTTGCCGCCCATGCGCATTCAGCCGATGACGAGGAAAGGAGGAGGAGAGTCTCCAGCACTGAGGGAGCCCGGCACTGGAGAAAGGTAAGTGTTTACCCCTTCCTCTCCATCCAGCACGGGGGGAGTGGGGCCCTGAGGGTGGGGGCACCATCAGGGCACTATAGTGCCAGGAAAACGAGTATGTTTTCCTGGCACTATAGTGGTCCTTTAACTATTTGTGAGCGAAGATCCAGGAATATCAGGGGGCCATTAAAAAAACTATATGTGTAAATTTACTATTTTTAACTCCTTGGTCAGGGTAGGTAACGTTTGGGACTCCAGATGTTGTGGACTACACCTCCCCTGATGCTTTGCCAGCATTACGGCTGTAAGAGCATTATGGGAGATGTAGTCCACCATATCTAGAGTGCCGAAGGTTGCCTACCCCTGGTCTAGGTCAAGATGAAAAAAAGGCACAATATTAATTTAAAAATTGTCAATGAATTTTACAAATGAAGAATGCGTCACCATCTATAATATTTGTGGCCCTCTTTATCACAACCACATGAATGTATGTATGGGCCTTAATCAATTGGAATTAACACAGCTGGTATTTATAGGATAAGCTTAACTATCATTAAAAACAATGTTTTCCCTTTCTCCTCAAAGCTTCTGGAACGACTTGCATTTAACTGTCTGGCTTACTTTCTCTCGATTTTAAGTAACCTTATAAAATTGAAAACTGTATTTTTATGTGTGTGTTGTTCTGTATATTGTATAAAATTTGGTCTCTAAGGCAGGGTCATTGCTGAGAAATACATATTCTGGGTGTGCTCCCAATTCCCTTTTTCTCTTTACCCTGTAACTTTGGAGTCCAGAGCAGAGTAATTTTGTGTTGAGCACCCAACCCCCCCCCCATCCCCCACCCAGGCTTTAGATGCCCCTTTGGAGGTGACCACAGGATGGGATAAATATTAGGAGGTTTTGGATAGTAATGTCACTTTCATTATAATTTTTATTTGGTATAGAGCATATATATGCTATGCATTGTGAATATATACCTCAAAGCATTATCTATTTGATTGCTTGGTTTTGACACTGTGTTTTTTTGTATTGTGCTTATCACATACATTTTGCATGATATATATTCACAATACTCTTACAACAAATTATTTAAATACACTTTAGCTCATTTAGCACTAGCACAATTTACTTTATCTTCCACTTCAGAATTATTGTAAGACCCACCGATATTGGAGTAACATAAAGTAGTGGTGAGCCTAACATAATATGGCCATATGGTGGAACCGAATGTCCATATTGGTTTGCTGAGATAGGTGATTTTAAGTAGCCTTATAAAATGTAAAACTGTATTTTTATGTGTGCGCTGTTCCTTAATCTGTAAAGGTTGTGTATCAGTGTGACTGTGCAACTATATGTGTCTGTACATCTGTATGTGTGTCAGTATGTGTATCTGTATGTGTCAGTGTGTATATCTGTGTGTCTGTGTATCTGCATGTGTGTGGCAGTATTTGTATATGTGTGTTTGTACTTCTACATGTGTATGAGTGTGTGTATTTGTATGTGTCAGTGTGTGTATCTGTGTGTCAGAATCTGTATATGGCAGTGTTTGTATCTTTGTATCTGTGTATTTGCATGTGTCAGTATGTGTATTAGTGTATCTGTGGAAATGTATGTGTGTCAGTATTTGTGACTGCGTGCCTGTATGTGTGTCAGTGTTTTTATCTGTGTGTCGGTATCTGTATGTATGTCAGTGTGTATATTTGTGCTTCTGCATGTGTGTCAGTGTTTGTATCAGTGTGCCTATATTTGTTTGTGTGTCAGTGTTTGTCTGTGTATCTGCATGTGTGGCAGTGTTTGTATCTGTGTGTCTGTACATCAATATGTGTGTCACTGTGTGTATCTGTATGTGTGTTAGTTTTTGTATCTTTGTATCTACATGTGTGCCATTGTGTGTATCAGTGTGTCTGTGAAACTGTATCTGTGTCAGTGTTTGTATCGGTGTCTGTGCATCTGCATAGGTGTCAAAGTTTGTATCTGTGCCTGTGCATCTGCATGTGTGCCATTGTGTGTATCAGTGTGTCTGTGAAACAGTATCTGTGTCAGTAATTGTATCTGTCTGTGCAGCTGCTTGTGTGTCAGAGTGTGTTTCTGTGTCAGTATTTGTATATGTGTGTCTTTTTGTGGTGTTGAGTGATTCTATATCTGTAGTATCTGCATGTATGTCAGTGTTTTAATGTGTGTCTGTGCATCCACATGTGTCAGTGTTTGTATCGGTGTGTCTGTATGTGCATGTGTGTCACTATATCTACCTACCTATCTATCAATCTATCCCTGGGGAGCAGGGAGAGCCTAAGGTAGAGAAAAAGGAGAGATGGGGCAACAAAATATATACATAAATATATTAATTAAATGAATACATTTTGTTAATATGAGGGGTACTATTTATGCCAAGGGGTACTCAAGTGAAAAAGGGTTTGAAACCACTGGTCTAAGGAATATCTAATTTTCAGACCACTGTAGCTGAACTAAAAAAAAATCTTCCAATACAGTTGATTTTTCGACTCAGCTAGTTGCCCTAAGATGTGTTATTCCCTGGTGGGTTTCTCTGGAAAACCCTGTAAATTGTTAATTTGCTTGTCACAATGCGCACTTTGAGCAATGGCACCTGATCCAGTTATATTTGTCTGGTAACTTCATATTTATAAAAGTCATAGTACATACGTGTTTTGCATTTCCTGGCAACAAATTGTGAATCGGATAGAAAATATATATATATTTTTTTGTTTAGCAATAGCTCCTATCAACCGAAAAAAAACAAAAAACATGTATGTAATAAATTAACTGCATCGCAAAAACACAAATCATGGCATTCCCCATTCTGCTTGAAGAAAGGCCTTATATTTCGAACTAGGCCGCAGTATGGAATAAAGGAATAAGGCTCTGCCAGACAGAATAATGATCTGACATGCTCACTCTGCTTTATGAGTTTATTTTGACATCTGCTCGTTTATCACTTGAACTAATGGCTGCAAAAGTGTTGCCTGTTATTCCTAGTCTTGCTGTGTTGCTGAAGCAGGCCTCTGGGTCTCCTGGGAGACTTCTACCTCAGGAGGAACAGCAGCAAGGCGGTGGAGGAAGGGAAAATATTTTTTTTCTATCCCGAAGTAGGTTCAGCATAAATACAATGCTGTAGAATTAGCTCTGTGAAAAAAAGATAAATACGCCATGCCAACAAAAAGGATATATGTTTCTGACATATGGATTAATTAGGACATTTCAGCAATTCTTCAGAGGATTTGCCAAATGTAACAGTTTTTTTGCCTGGCATAGAGCCTCAAACACCATAAGGCTCTCCATTAGAACATTTATTTTCATGTTTACTACAAGAATGTAAGGTATAAGCAATTTATTATATACGTATAAACTGACAGAATTTCCCGCAGAGTACTTTCAAGCTGTAATAAGAATTACCGTAGATTATGGGTATATATATATGTGGGCTCATCCAATGCTCCATTTATGATTGAAAGTTACAGTGCATACAAATTCCTCTCTCATATTTAGACACATCACATGGTGTTTAATTTACGTATTCCCTCCTCATGAGATAGGATGATATCCGAGGACATGATCACAGTAAGATCTTGTTATACTTGCCAACTTTGAATTACTAAGATATCTCAACCGATTCAGTAAGGTGCGTGATTGTACAACTAGAGAATGCAGCCGATTATTGGACGGCTTACATTGACTGAGCTATGGAATGCATTCTTTGTTTGCAGTCCAGATGTTTATATTGAGTTTTCTTTTTCTTGTCCATTCCAAAACAATTAGTGCTCTGCCAACATGAACAATTTGCAAATCACAAGAATAACAAGTTGCTAGAGATTAAGACACGTTTCCCTTTCACCTATAGATATCTTATCTTGTTTGTTCCTTTTATGACTGCTTTCTCAAATGTGAGGGTTGTTGTCAAAGCTTTGGAATATTATATGTTTGTAATATGCTGGAAATACCTTTCTAGTTATATCATGAATTAAATCTCATCCTGTCACTGGCCACTCAGTAAAATTTGAGTATTAGTATGTACAGTCACTCTCAATGGATGACCAATGATAGGTTGAGATCATCTCCTGCCACTATCAGCTATCACTATCACTTACAGGAAAACCATACTAATCACTGCAGAGGCTGGAGAAGGAGGCAGTAGGCAGTGTGGACAGGTGCCGTGGACAAACTATTTTAAGATGAGAAAGCACTCAGGGACTCCAGCCCCATAATGTTGTTATGGGGATGGAGTCTGAATGGAGTACTCCTTTATCCAGCACTGAACTCATGGGTCAGGTTAAACTGAATCAAAGTTATGAAAGAACTCAAGATAACGCAAGAATCATCATGAAGTCAGCTAAAAGTTAAAGGGACACTATAGTCACCAGAACAACTACAGTTTATCGTATTTGTTCTGGTGAGTTTAATTGTTTCCTTCGGGCTTTTTGCACTGTCTTTTTAGAGAAAATGCATTGTATACATTACAGCCTAGAGATAACTCCACTGGCCACTCCTCAGATGGCTGCTAGCGGGGCAGTGCTGTACAGTGTGCAGCACTGCTATTCAGTGTCTCCACCCTCTGCTTAGAGATGCATTTGTCTTCGACAAAGTTTGTAAAGAATTTTTAACAGATACTAATTTTGATGGTGTTGGAATTTCACTGAAATTCCAACCCAGTCATGAGAAATACATAGGCCAAGTAGGGACTACTTTATCTCTGTATATTTCCTCTGCCTGACTTTCCATCTGACTTTGGGTGGAGCTACATTGGCAATCCTGATAGCTGTCACCAGTGACGGTTGTATGGAATTGTCTCTTTCTATCGATAATTCCGCGGTCTCGCAGGATCCTCTATAGACCTCAATGCTGTACAGCAGTGATGTCTTCCCCTGGCACTGAATCTAACTGAAGAGGACCTGCTGAACAAGATGGCAGCGCCTGCGAGGGGCAGATCCAGGTATGTAAATCTCATCTTTACTTGCCCGGCCAAGGCCACCGGACCCCTAGCTGCAACATCACTGCTGGGGGTCTTTGCGTTTTCGTGCATGTGGGTGAGTACGGCAGTGACATTGGCTCCTAATGCGGAAGAGGACCCACGAGACAACAGGTTCAGGTAAGTAAAGCTCATCTTTAGTTGTCCCCCCAGACCACCGGACCCCCATTTGCAATGTCATCATTGAGGGTGTTTGTGAATTCAGCAAAGTCTCCAGTCAGTGACAGTGCCGCTTTAAAGGCTAAAATAGCCGAACTGGAATTGTTTTTAAAGTCAGCTATGTGTCAGCTCAGTTGGGCTACTCTGGTATTAAAATTGAAATTCACAAATTCTCACTTTTAAATAGAGGGAAGCAGAGTGAGACAATCACAATGGAGCATGCAGTGCCCTGGGTGGGACAAATTATATGCATTTTAAAAAGTGCACATCATTCTAAATATGTATTCTAAGTGCTATGCATTTTTAACATTCGCCCTAAAATGAGGAACACTTCATATTGGACTCCACAGTCAGCAAACTTCAATTAAAGGAAATATTTTGCCGGCACTTGAACGTCCACATGCAAACTGCCTCAAGGAAATCTGACACCATCTCACTTGCTTAATTTGAATTATTTTTAATGATTGAGCACCATTTTATTGCAGATTTGTTCCTTAGCAATTTATGACCTAATTAGAGCGTAAATGATTGCTAAAGATCTTCTTCCACTTCTAGCTGTATTCATTTTCACTGCAAGTAGCTCATAGTAGAAAAACAAAATATATATCAATCAGGTGACCTGTGAACATTAAATTAAAGCTAGCTACCTTTTTTTTTCCAATTTTTTTATTTAAACATTGTCAACATTCAATCTCCCCTTCCAGTTTATTACATATGCTTATCACTCAGTTTTATCCCATTATATTTAGTCTACTCAAACACTACTTTATCCCATTATATAGTCTACTCAAACACACCACACATTACTATATTTTTCTGTTATACACTTGTACATGTACAAATAGGACACTATGCATAAATAATTTGTAGACACCTACAGGGCCCTCAGTGCACCATAACAACTTTGCATTATTGAAAAATTATGATGCTTAAAGTACTCTGCTGCCTGTCTACAGTGGTTTATGTGCATAAAAAATCCAAAACCTGCTGCAGCTATAAGACTGCCTCCTGAAACAATTACATCAAATGAGGAATTTTACTTCCTGCATTGCTGTCCAAAATTCATCCAACTTGCGGATGTGACACGTGCCACAGATGCAACATCTCTCCCCTCCTCTCTCCAACTCTGGTAACCAAGTCACAGCCACAAACCACATTCTCGGTTGCCTGCTCAGGAGATTTTTGCACACAGTCAATTCAGTAAACTATGACCTGAGCTACAAGTAATATAGCAGCTGCTATTAGTTTATAGAGCAGTTACACTCATACTATGTAATGAGTGTGTGTGTGGCTAAACTGCATATTCCATATGATTATTAGGTATTAATGCCACACTGTTTCAGGTGCATGTGAAAGGGGGATTAAATGAGCCTTAAATGCTAATATGATCACCCCTAACATTCTGGGAATTGTGTATAAAAAATCAAATTAGTGAGCTTATCAGGGAAGTTTGCAATATTACAGATGGACAGCAGATGGTGCCAAATAAAGTCTAAGCTGACCAACAGTCTGCAGAAATATATGTTTAACATACTGATGCCGGTATATAAGAGTCAGTCCACTGAGTTATAGCCATTTTCTTGTCCTTATTCTACAGTGTCTTCTTTCACATGTATTAGGCATAATGACAAAACCAATCATAATCTACATCAAAAACTAGAAGATGTGGGGGGCGGGGCCTGACCGCAGTGCAGGGAAGAAGTGAACCACAAGAGCTCCTGCAACAAGCTACACTTAAAAGCTACTTTCACGCTCCACAAAGCGACTAATCGGGTCACAACGGCCACCAACCGAAAGGGGACATTAAGCAGAATAGAATGATACCCCACATACGGCACCACAAGCTACCCTCACCGATCAGGCAATCGAGGCCTACTCACATGGCGAGGGACGGCTGCCAGAGGCCAAGATGGCGGCTGCCGACCGAGCTTCTGAACCCCCACATGTCCAACCCTTATCGGCGCAGCCAGCAAGTGAGCACACCCAAGAGGACCGCATAGCGGCAGCCTTTGACCTTTTCTGGACACGGTGGCAGACCATACTGGCACAGAAACAAGCAGCCACCCGACTGCCCGCCACCTCTCCTGCAAGTATACCTGCGCTGAAATGCATAGCTATGCCACCGACCAACACAAAGTGGCAGAGGGCAACAAGAGCTCTACCTAGATTTAAAAATTACAGACCAAACACCCAACACCGCAAGCCCGGGTCCCGAGAGCCTCTAAACGCGGCCCACCGCTCTACATACTAAAATGGCGCACTCGAGGGGCCTATTCCCGGCCTACACCAGGCGAAGCAAAGAAAGCTTGTCAATGCCTTACCCACGTGCAGCGATGCGCAGCCGCAAGCACTTCGAAGGGCTGTGCCTCTGCATCAAGGGGACATACAAGGACCCACACTCACCAAACAGCACAGGGAGCGGAGAAGCTGCCACGCCACCAAGTATACCTCCCCACCACCCAAGGCACTCACGCAGGACCGGGAGGCAGCAGCGGAGTCCCTCTAACCTTCATGACCGCGACGCCGAGGCCCCATGGGACTCTCCGGTATGTGCCCGGCCAGTGCCAACTACAGGAGTCGGCTGACTTTCACTTACTCTCACTGCCACACTGAGGCTTGGACTGCTGCCATGCCACCACGTCCATGCAGTCATGGAGAATATGTCCCACAATGTTATTGAGCCTTGTCCCTCTGAGCTAGACGAAATTTAGCACACTTAGATAAGCATGATGCTAACGTTTATTGCCCTGGTCAAACACTATGTCAAAGTAACACTCGTTATAAATGCACCTGTTAGCAATCTTATAACACGTTAAGTTTATTTAGTTTGTGTTCACTCTATTACTTACATGCCAAGTATCCAGCAAGCGTAGCCTATATTGTTTACATATACTTCATGCCTGCCAACAACTATAACGAGGTTCTTGATAACATCTTCCCCCTCAAGTTGGAATAAGTATTACATAGTCAAAACGTTTAGCCAACACTATATATCTAACCTTGCTTCACTAGTGTACCTTCTACCACAGGGAATATTAGTCATAGCTTCACTCTACCAATACAGATATCTCTGGTCAAGCTACATGTAGCCTTTCCCTGGTGCATAACCTGCAGTTTAACCCACCCTGACATAGAACTAAGTCTATAGTGTTTTCTTCCTGGATAATCTAGTTTAATGCTGTCATTAATAATGTGATTGGATATAACTCTTGGTCACGCGATAATAATCCATAAAACTGTGCTATATTTTTACCAATGTAAATCTATGTATGACACTCTGCATGCTCTAGCTGTTGTGGCATTGTGTGCTTTATGTGATTTCTCATGCACAAATAAAATAAAGAATTTAAAAAAAAAAACTAGAAGATGTTAATCACGGTCATTTACACAAATATAATTCACTTTCTCGGTTGATTTTTTTTTAGGTCCCTCTGCCCCAGTGTGCAATTGTTTTCTTAGGGGGCTCTCTAAACTATTCCAAAATAACGCACCAGACAACCTTATCTTCTGTTCAGCTTTGGACTGTGCTGGATCTTTTATAAAATCCAAGACAACATACAAGCAGGTTTCAAAAATATTCTGGTCTGCAGTATAAAGCACAATCATTTCAATATGATAACATGAGACAATCAGATGGGATTTTAAATTAGAGCCTTGTAGAATACATTCCTTTTGCCAACAAGTACAAGAGCTCCAAAAGTATACGTTCTAGCTACATAATCTCAGAGAATCTCACACTGCAAGCTTGTTTAATAAATAGTGCGTTGAAATGGAGTATTTGTGAAACAAAGGTTCATGTAAGAAAGTCAGGGGGAAATAAAGAAAGGAAAAGCATGTGTAGAGCTGATTGAATGTCAAATTCTCACCCTTATAATAATAGTCATTATACATCATAGCTCAATCTGTAAAATGGGAGAAAAATATCATTGCCTTGGAAGAGAATGAGCAGTATTGTGTCACATAACTAATTATTTGCAGGCGGGAGGGACACTGCGGTGACATGATTCTCTATGTGTCATTCTTCAGAACAGATTGTAACAGTGTTGGCATTTTATTCTGTCCATATGCAGTACCTCAGCCTAGAGTGATCTCAGTTACTGAATGTTTATATTAATACAGAGCCCAAGGCTGTTTTAAAGGCTCTGGTAATTGGCACCATACAATGCCGACTGCACTATTCAATAGTTTGAGTGGGAAGGAAGCAAGGAAGAAGACACAAAGTCACTAATTAAGGAATTGCAAATTTAGATTTAGGTGTAAGTAAACCCTCCGTCCTGGGAAAATATATTTATTCATGGGGTAGCCTAACAGTCAAACATATATATATATATATATATATATATATATATATATATATATATATATAATATACAAGTAGTGATTTGATTCATGTTTTTTTAAGATTTAATTTTATGTTTTTAAATCTCTGATTTAATTTCAATTTCTATTTATGCTCTTATGTGTAGTATCCATTGATACTGTATGCACTTAGGTCGTCAAGGGGCCCAAAAGCTATCCACCTAAGAGCTGTGCTGTAAGGCAGAGTAGACCCTACATGGGCAGTGAGCGAGCTTTGATCATCATGCTCTTCCTGCACAGATCCCTTGCGCTCCTTGCAGTGATGCCGGGATATGACGTCACTCTGGCCCCGGCATTACTAAAGGGCATGCATGGAAGCAGTATTGAAAGTGCTGGAAGTTGTTTCTCACTCTTACTGGGGGGATTATGGGATGCACTGACACCAATATGCTGGCAGTGAAGCAATCATGTTAACGTCAGCAAGGGATATTGTCTCATAGTCCATTATCTCGATGATTTTCTTTGTGTCGGGCCGGCAGGGTCGGATGTGTGCCGGGTGGGCTTGCGAACACTGGAATGGGTTGCTCAAGGTTTCGGCGTGCCGCTGGCGGGGGATTACACTGTGGGTCCCACAACCAGTTTATCCTTTCTGGGCTTGGAGATTGATTCCGTGCACGGGGTGTGTCGCCTGCCGGAGGACAAGCCGATTGCTCTTCGGGAGGCAGTAGCTGAGGTCCGCGGAGCTAAAATAGTTACGCTACCGGCTCTGCAGTCCCTGATTGGGCGTCTGAATTTTGCTTGCAGGGTGATTCCAGTGGGTCGGGCTACAAGTGGCGTCTCTTTCCTTCACCACTTTGTACGGGTATCAGCGGCCATGAAGGCCGATTTGGAGGTGTGATTGGTTTTTCTGCTGGATTTCAACGGCCGGGTGTTTTTTCGGGAGGTGGCGGTGGCTTAGCTGGATTTGGAATTGTTTATGGATACGTCGGGGTGCGTGGGGTTTGGAGCTTATTTTTCTGGGCAGTGGTGTGCAGAACCATGGCTGGAGGCATGGAAGGCCAGCCGATTATTCGTAACTTGGCATTTCTGGAATTTTTTCCGTTAGTGGTGGCACTGGCTCTGTGGGGGCGGGAGTTGCAGAACAGGAAGGTGATATTTTTCTCTGATAACATGTCAGTAGTGGAAGCTGTTAATGGTTTATATGCTTCCTCCATCCCTGTGGTCCGGCTACTTTACCGTTTTGTACTGTATTGCATGAAAGTTAATGTGGTTTTCTGAGCGTGACATGTGCCAGGATTCTTGAAAGTTGCTGCTGACTCACTCTCTCGTTTGCAGTGGGCGAGGTTTCGGTCAGTGGCTACGGGTGCACAGGAAGAAGGGGTTCCCTGTCTGGCGGAGGTGTGGCAGCTTGGGACATTCTGCTTGGTGGACTCATAAGAGGGTCACTGACGCCGTCCAGATGGGCGGCCTACATCAAGGTTTGGCAGGATTGGGACAGGGCAGTGGCTTGCGCAGGGGGTCTTGACTTGACTGCGGCCAGATTTGAGACGCTTTTATGGTTCCTGTGTAGGTTGTTTGCTTCGGGCGCTTCCCCTTCGGTTGTGGGGCGAAACATGACAGCGCTAGCATTCCTATTCAAACTGAATGGTTGGGAGGACATGACAAAGCATTGAAAGGGTACAGGAAGGGGAGGACATCGAGGGACGTGACGCGGCCTGTATCGTATGAGGTCCTCAAAGGTTTGTTTGACGCGCTCCCGGAGGTTTGTTCTTTGGAGTATGAAGTCCTGCTGTTTTCCGTGGCCTTCAGCTTGGCCTTTTTCGGTGCATTTCGGTTGAGTGAACTGTTCAGCAGCAATCATTTTGGTGGAGGGGGTTTGCAACTTTCAGAGGTCAAATTATGGGAAGATCGGGTGGTGTTGCATTTGAGCTGGTCCAAGACTGACGTCTTCGGTAAGGGTTGCTCGGTAGTGCTGTTTTCGTTGCCAGGGGTAAAAGTTTGTCTTTTGCTTTTGCTTATCGGGCAATACGTGCAGGGGATCGGGGTTCATTTTTGGTTCACGTGGACGGGTCCTCCCTGTCGAAGTTCCATTTCCTCAGGGTCATCCGGTTTGCTCCGGCACATAGGGGCTTAGCTCCATCGCAGTTTGGGATGCACTCTTTCTGGATCGGGGCCGTGACGGGGGCTACACGGCTGGGATTGGCTGAGAACTTGGTTAAGAAGATCGGCAGTTGAGAATCCGTGCGTTTTAAAACTTACGTGAGACCTAGTTATGAAGAAAGGTTAAAAAATGTAAATCTAAAAACGGCGCCTGAGAGGGGATATGATAACATTATACAAATATATTCAGGGCCAGTACAAACCATTATCTGGAAATCTATTCATAAACAGGGCTATACATAGGACACGTGGTCACACATTTAGGTTGGAAGAAAGGAGATTTCATCTAAGGCAAAGAAAAGGTTTTTTTACAGTAAGAGCAATAAAGATATAGAATTCTTTGCCTGAAGAGGTGGTTTTGTCAGAGTCTATACAGATGTTTAAACTGCAATTGGATAAATACTTGCAAAAACAGGGATATAATTTCTAATTAGTGGGGTAATAGCTGCTTGATCCAAGGAGACATCTGACTGCTATTTTGGGGTCAAGAAGGAATATTTTCCTAGTTTGTTGCAAAATTGGAAGCGCTTCAGACTAGGTTTTTTGCCTTCTTTTGGATCAACAGCAAAAACATATGTGAGGAAGGCTGAACTTGATGGACGCAAGTCTCTTTTCAGCTATGTAACTATGTAATATGTAACCTGACCGTTTAGTTTAGGTTAGGTTCAGGTGGGTGTTTGCAGGGTACGTGTGTTATGTTATTTTGTAAATGTGTGTTATGTATTTTGAAAATGTGGAACATGTTTGTTTACTTGTATTAACCGTTTTTTCTCCCACAGGCTGGAATGTTTGGGTGAGTCTTGTGGTTTGGTTTTCAGTAGTCAGAGTCTTGTGGTTTGGTTTTCGGGGTTGCAGCTGGTGGGGGGTGTGTTGTTAGTTATGGAGGCGGATTGGTGAAGGTCAGGTGCCGATTGTGGTGTTGATACACGCTGGGGGGAACGATTTGGGTCAGGATCCGCAGCCGGAACTGATTGAGCAGATGAAGACAGATAATTGATTAGTTAAACGATGTGGATACTTTGAGGTAGTTAAGTTTGGAATGGTATTGGAAGGTTCGAGCTCGTCGGTAGCTCCGAACCTGGTGTGTGTAGGGCATATCTTGGTATACCCCTATATTGTGAAAACTGGAAAATCATGCCCCCAGTGGTAATGGTTTATGTTTTATGTTCATTTATTTCTATGGTATAGTTGGTATTAATAATTGTTATGTGGGTCATTGTCGGGGTAGTTATGTTAAAGGTAGTTATGTCAATTACTCACTGCAGTTAGCAAATTGTCAACTGGAGCAGCATACATTTAAATATACCAGTGACATCATTTAAAAAAAATCTTAGATGCTTTTTTGCATAAACAGTATATTCAACAATATAATTGATACGTAGTTAAAGATGTGGACACTTTGAGGCAGGTGGTCCCTGGGGTGGTGGTAGTGTGGTCTGAGATGATTCCCCATTTGCAATGGTGTCATGCTAGAAATGTGAGGGCGTTAGAAAAGAGCAGGGGTAAGATGAACAAAATCATGACGAATTATATTCGTCGAGTGTGTGTGTGGGGGGGGGGGGTCATCAGACACCAGGACTTGGAAGCGAAGCTTCCGGGATTTTACCAGCCGGACGGTGTTCATCTTTATGATGTGGGTCTGGACTTTATGTTGCTCGGTTTTCAGGATGGTTTACAGAAAGCTGTTTTCTTGTTGGGGAGTGTGGGGGGGTGGGACCTCAGGTCGCTTAAGGAGTCAAGCTCTGAGCTGTGGCGGGGGATAGATAGAAAAGTTGGGGGTAGGTCAGTTGGTCATAGGTATGTTAGTTTTAGTTTGCTAATAATAGTTAAGTTTGGAATGGTATTGGTAAGTTCGAACTCGTCGGCAGCTCCGAACCTGGTGTGTGTAGGGCGTATCTTGGTATACCCCTATATTGTGAAAACTGGAAAATCATGCCCTCGGTGATAATGGTTTATGTTTTATGTTAATTTATTTATATGGTATAGTTGGTATTAATAATTGTTATGTGGGTCATTGTCAGGGTAGTTATGATAAAGGTATGGGGGTTAATAGTGTATCATGTATTGTGTTGACAATGACCTTATAATTTTACATGCTACTTTTTATATCATTAAAGCTGTGACATTAATTTTCCCAATACAAGGTGTCTGAGTATTTTTTTGGGGTATGGGGTTAATTAGGCAAATGCTAAAAGGGGACTATGCATATGTCATGTAGCCCATGGAGCAGCGCAGCTTAGGGGAATAGGCCTTGACATTGCTAGGAGACAATCATAGAATAAGGGTATGTGTGGATTGGCTAGGTGGATATTGGGGGTTGGCTTTGGGTAAGGGGAGTATATATAGGGTGCCATTTCAGATTATGGGCCATTTTACTTAATCCTCACTTACCTGTTGTTGTCCCACCCTCCCCACCTTTTTTCAGAGGATAGCTCCCGCTTGGTCATGGCGGTGGGGGATGGATAGAAAAGTTGGGGGTAGGTCAGTTGGTCATAGGTATGTTAGTTTTAGTTCGCTAAGAACAGTTACGTTTGGAATGGTACTGGTAGGTTCAAGCTCGTCAGTAGCTCCAAACCGGGTGTGTGAAAGCTGGAAAATCATGTCTCTGGTGGTAATGGTTTATGTTTTATGTTAGTTTATTTATATGGTATAGTTGGTATTAATAATTGTTATGTGGGTCATTGTCGGGGTAGTTATGTTAAAGGTATGGGGGTTAATAGTGTGTCATGTATTTTGTTGACAATGACCTTTTACATGTTACTTTTTATATCATTAAAGCTGTGATATTAATTTTCCAATAACAGATGTCTGAGTATTTTTGTGGGGTATGGGGTTAATTAGGCAAATGTCAAAAGGGGACTATGCATATGTCATGATTTTAGTAGCAAAAAAAAAATTGCTAGTTTCATTTTATAATTACCATCCCGTATTTTTTTCCCCTCCATGTTTCTCATAATGAATTATGAATATTTATCATACACAGTGCTAATTGATGTATTCTTTGATTAAATCACAGACTATAATTAAATTGTAATGCTGTAAACATGAAACAAGATTCTCCTTTCTTCTTTATATTCTCCTAAACCTCTTAACTCAGGTACTCAATTAAATAAATCTTGCATTTATTAAATTGCCCTGAGTTATCAGATTAAATTTTGATCACACTTTAATGAGTTTTAACATTACCCAGCCAATCAGTAAAGGTGGTCTAAAAACCAGCAGTTGGGATTTTTTCTTCAAATACTCACTGCAGTTAGCAAATTGTCAACTGGAGCAGCATACATCTCAATATACCAGTGACATAATTTTAAAAAATCTTAGATGTTTTTTTGCATAAACAGTATATTGAACGATATAATTGATAAGTAGTTAAACAGATTGTTGATCCAAGAAGACATTTGATTGCCATTATGGAGTAAGAAAATATTTTAGGGGACGGGGCTGGGCCGGGCCACCACGCCAAGCGGACGCACGGAGGAATAGCTCCTGAAAAGTATCTAGGTTTTAGCCCCTAAAAAACGGCAAAATACTCAACAGACACCTGACAGCTGTGCCCCGGTGCAAGAAGCAACCCTGGTCCCGAGGAGAGGCTTGCCGTGAGGTTCTAGTCCCTCGGCGGGGCAATCCCCGTCATGTATGATGGAGACTGCCCGGGCGGTGAGTGGGGTGGACGGCCGCTGCCCAGCTATCCTGCCCACCAGTGGTACGGCAGAACCGGGAGGCTAGGCCAGTCAGGCCCTGTTCCCCCCCCTCTGGGCCGGCGGGGGTGATCCTGGGCCCCACCCTTTGACCCATCAGAGCGCAATGAAACCAGCGAGAGCCTGCTCTCAAGATGGCGAAGATCACATGAAACATAACTCTGGCGCGAGAGCAGCACGAAACACCATCCTATCCTGATACTATACAGGCGGATAGCCTACTCTGAAGGAGCAGGACCCGGCAAGCCAGAGAGGAGCAACACTGATACCCGCAATGCTATGGTTCTGACCCCAAGATGAGACCAAGCAGCAAGGCCTTGGACTACCTTACCATGCCGCTCAACCTCTCGCAAGGGGGCAGAAACAGAAGGCCTGACAACCTAATGCATCCATATTGGGACCCTCCCCTCATCGACAACAGGCACCAGGCTGGACAGTAAAAGCCCCAAGAAGAAAATCATCGCCTCCCCACACGGACTCCCAACAGGACTATAACTACCGCCAGAATCATCAAACCTCTCGTCCCGGTGTGGCAGGCGGCACTACATACAGACAGGCCGCCCAGCACGCCAACATAGATCCTCGCTCGGCTGACGTGGTGCCAACATGGGGTGGACATTGCCAACAAGCGAAGTGTACTCCAAATGCTGACGCTGCTTTTATGTTATGCTTTATGTGTTCAAGCTACCCACATCTTAATGCTAGCGTGATGTGCAACCTTTTGCCTACCGCTTGGGCAGACAAGTGAGATGTGTCACCACTTGTTAATCAACCTAGCAGGAGCTTACTAGTATAATCTTTAACATACATACTCTGCTCAAGCCATGCTCTCCTCCTTTGTCTCTCCTCTACCTTTTTTCCATGACATGTACATTGTGCTGGCATATTCAAACCTAAAGCGAATTTAACCTACTGCAATAGAGACCTTAATATTATTATAAAAATGTGCTTGTATAATGTTTGCCATGACATGTAATGCCAATGTTGCCCTATTCTACCTGATGCCGCTGTTGTGGCGCACTCAGGCTACTTGTTCACTCTGTGCACGCCTAAAATAAAGAATAAAAGAAAAAAAAAAAGAAAGAATATTTTCCATTTTTGAGGGCTGGAAATTGGAAATGGCTACAATTGCAGGTTTTTTTTCTTTTTTTTTTTGCATTCTTTTGGATCAACAGCATAAATGTTTGGGCTTTAGAGTTGAACTTGATGGGCTTTAGTCTTTTTTCAACTTAGACAACTATGTTACGTTTCTATTGTGTGTCCATGTGCATGACTCTCCCACAACCTTTGAGATTACTTCATCACACACTAAGAGTAGTTTATGCGACTGAGATATAATTGAAGAAGACTGAATAGTTTCTGTTGCACAGCGTGATTTCCAAATATGTTGGTTTTTTTTACATTCATTATTTTTGCAGCGCATAACAAAACAGGCTAGCGCAGATATCACACAAGTAATGTATATATATTATTGCATAGCTATATATATATATATATATATATATATAGCATGATACGTAAAGGGTACTGCAGGTTTTTACAGAAATAGCAAATCAGCAGAAGCACAGTTCCGGTAGTGTCAACAATAATATAATGTAAGATATGACAGGGTAGAACTGTAGAAGAATATGAGAGATAAACACCACTGGATGACCTGACTCAGCAATTGCAGTTGAGCAATGGGAGAAGAAAGGAAACAAAAGATAAAAAGATGATAAAAACACAGCATTAACATTTAGCAAATAAAGGTTTGGGGGGCATGAGAGAAGTGGGATGGCGTCCATCATTAGTAGATACATACTCTGGAAATTTAATAGGGCTGCCCAGATGATCAGGAGCACATTCAGCCAATGCCTAAGGTAGAAAAATGTATGGATAATGTGCAGGGTTACAAAACGCAGCGTCAAGGAGGAGGTGAGGAAAGGCAACCTCCTATCCCCAGGTTAGTGTGGAGGCCTGCATGTTGAAGACATGGACTTGAGGGCTCGGAACGTCCAAGTGCTTCCCTTTATCGAGATGACAGAAGACTTTGGTGGTCTAAGTTCGTCTGTGGCGGACAGTCTTCCGACTGTGTGGTTTTTGCTTCAGAGTAAATCACCTGGTGACCTTTGACCTAGGTGGGTGAACACGGAGTGAGGCAGGCAGTTGGGGTAAGATTATGCTAAAGGAGCCTCATTCACCGCGACAGGATGTCGCTTTGTGGTTTTCCAGGGCTGTCTCAGAAGCGAGAGAATATCTCCTCCAAAGACTGTTTCAGTGGATCATGATACGCATCTTTGGACTGCATAAGAGTAGGCCCCTGAGGGAAAGGCAAGTCTGCCATCTTGTTGAGGCCTGTTGGGGTTTATGTGGCATCTAAGGAACTTAGGTTGGATTCTAAATATTAATAACTATGTTAAGAAATATATTAATATACATATATAGACAACAGCCCATTTTGTGCAGAAGGAAAATTGTTTTGTTGGGCTCTGAGCATTAAAAACACCAAAAAATGTTATGACACATTGGTGTTTGTTTAGATTCTTTTGATGTTACTAAACCTAAGATTTAGGAGAAAAGACCATGCAACAATAGTACTACAATATGTGCTCTAAACCATACTTCTGTACAACAACTGTAAATCATAAGACAAAAAGGTTATAAATAGTGTTATTTGCCAATTGTCTGTGTAAGTATGAAATTCATGATCGCTCCATTCTGGAAATGTGTGTGTTTTGGTTTTTAACTCATGGCTTGGACATCAGTTGCTGATTAACAACTTTATTTTTACAGTGCCAGTCATTTTAACGTCCCAATTTCCCAGTGGCCTTGTCATTGGTTTTGTCTTTTGGCTTATATTTCTTGCTTTGCCTATGTTATTTCCTGAAGGTGAATTGTCACCTAAAATTTCTCAGAACAGCACCATCCCAGGCTATACCCCCACTCGCACGGCTAAAATTAAATTGTTCCTCTCTGTCTATTTGGAATGTTGGGAGGTATGAGTGTGGAACGTTGCCGAGTTACAGATTTTTTCATTTTCCTGATACATCTCATGTACTCTTGTTCTTTTTTTTTTATTATTTGATTTTGCAACAACCTCATAGACTTGCAGGATTAACCAAGAACTGGTCCTTCTTTAATGTCCGTATTGAGAACTATGACTTATTTTCCAAAGACATTTATAGAATGATATAAAATGCGTAATTTACATTTCAGCACATTCATAATCGACCCTGTGCACCTTCCAAATACCTTTCACAATACGATATTCTAGGCTTGAGCAATGCCTATAAAAATGGCACTTAACTTGTACCTCATATACAACAGAGACTCAGCTAGACTGCTGATTGAAAAATGGCTTAAGTCAAGTCTTCCAGGTTCTCGTCTACAATAAGACATGAGGAAATAGTTACCAATTTACAGAGCAATTTATAAAACAAACATAACAGACTAATGCTGAGGACTGGTTAAATTGCTGCATTAATCATATACTCCGGTAAAATGCTGACCCCCTTCCGGTGCCCCCTCACCCACCATAAATCCAAACCGAGATCATTATTCAATATTTGCCCAGGGTGTAATTAGGAAGTTCCTAAATGTTGGGATGGGAAAAGCATAAACATTGAGTGCTATTTATTATTCATGATCTCCTGCTGAAAGCTGCTAACGTTAGTGCACACCACATCCTAATCTCCCAGCAAGCTCCAGGCCGCCACCGCTGCCATGCACACACCTCAGCTAAAAGAAAGAAAAAGAAAAAAAAAGAGCTGACAGCTAAATGTCTCCTGCTCTTTCATCTCTTCTTTCCTTTCTTGCTAAAAAACATAATTACATTAACCATTCACACCCAATCACACTGCCATCGATTTGCACAGTTAGACAGCTTCATAGAAAAAGTGTGAACCAGTCAAATACACTTTTGTCGATTATTAATGCAATTTGTGTACTTTGTTCCGTGTCTGTAGAGGGATACCCAGTAGAATCCTTATTCAAAGAGTATTGTCAAATTCTGAATACCCTTTTTATTAGAGGAACAGTATTTTAGAGCGATGTGCTTACTGGTTGATGACATAGAGGAGAGCCTAGTCACTGGCTCCAGGATTCTACACCCAAGAATTATATCTAACATCTCGTATCCTTTCTTATTGTTTAAAGGACCACTCTAGGCACCCAGACCACTTCAGCTTAATGAAGTGGTCTGGGTGCCAGGTCCTTCTACGGTTAACCCATTTTTTCATAATTATAGCAGTTTCAGAGAAACTGCTATAATTATGAATGGGTTAAGCCTTCCCCCTAATCCTCTAGTGGCCTTCTCACTGACAGCCACTAGAGGCGCTTGCGTGCTTCTCACTGTGAAAATCACAGTGAGAGCACGCCAGCGTCCATAGGAAAGCATTGTAAATGCTTTCCTATGAGACCGGCTGAATGCGCACGCAGCTCTTGCCACGCGTGCGCATTCAGCCGGCGGGGCGGATCAGAGGCGGAGAGGAGGAGGAGAGCTCTCCGCCCAGCGCTGGAAAAAGGTAAGTTTTAACCCCTTTCCCCTTTCCAGAGCCGGGCGGGAGGGGGACTCTGAGGGTGGGGGCACCCTCAGGGCACTATAGTGCCAGGAAAACGAGTATGTTTTCCTGGCACTATAGTGGTCCTTTAAGTTTTAAATGTTTCTCTACACAGGAAGTTGTCTAAACCATTTGGCTGGCTGAGCATCATGGGAGAGGCTGTCTGCAATACCTTGGGTTCAAAGATTAGAGTGGCTCTCCTCAGAAACCTCCAAAGAATTTCATCTTAATAAAGTTGTTCTGTGGACTGGAGTTCCTAAACGCCATCCTATCTTAAGTTGGTTCCTGTTATTATTATTTTTATTATTGCCATTTGTAACTATAAATAGGACAATTACAAGAAAACTTACAGGAACAATAGGTTGAAGAGGACGAGCTTACAGTCTATAGGAGGTGGGGTATAAGACACGTTAGGACAGGAAATATCAAGCAAATAAGGTGGGAGTGAAGCAGAGCTGGAGGAGAGAGTAAAGCACTGCCCTATAGGAGAAAGCAAGAGACAGGTATGTGAGGTAGAGGTTACTCTGGGAGGCCATAAGCTTTCCTGAAGAGATGGGTTTTAAGGCCTTTCTTAACCTCTTAAAACCGGCGGGAGTACTATTACGCTCTATTCTAAGCGGCTCTAAACGCCGCAGGGTGTAATAGTACGCCCTCCGTTTTTTTGTTACTTACCCGGTCGCCGGCGATCCCACGCCGGAGATCCCACGCCGGAGATCGCGGTTGGGGAGACTCATCTGGGATCCCTGGGAGTCCCCCGTGGCGGATCCTGCCTCCTCCGACCCCCCCCACGCCATGTGAGAGTGAGGTCCTTGCGAGGACCTCACAATCACATGGCTGGGTTAGCTGGCTGCTGGATTGCCAGCAGGGGAACTGCCTGTAATGACAGTTAGTCACCGTGCTGGCTGGAAATAAAATAAAATTAAAATCAGTGTAAAAAAAAATAATATACTTAGATCATATATATATAATATATATATGATCTAAGTATATATATACACATATACATACACACACATACACTGTCTAGGTGTATTTTACTATTAATATATATATATAATTATACAGGGCCGGACTGGGGATACGAAGCAGCCCTGGAAAAAAAATCTATGCCAGCCCCATAAGTCATTGTGCTATGTAGGGTGTTATATATTAAAGGACCACTATAGTGCCCTGAGGGTGCCCCCACCCTCAGGGTCCCCCTCCCGCCCGGCTCTGGAAGGGGGAAAGGGGTAAAAAATTACCTTTTTCCAGCGCTGGGCGGTGAGCTCTCCTCCTCCGATCCTCCTTCTCTCCTCCCCGTCGGCTGAATGCGCACTCGCGGCAAGAGCTGCGCGTGCATTCAGCCGGTCACATAGGAAAGCATTATAAATGCTTTCCTATGGACGCTGGCATGCTCTCACTGTAGCGCCTCTAGTGGCTGTCAATGAGACAGCCACTAGAGGAAATAGGGGAAGGCTTAACCCATTCATAAACATAGCACTCTGAAACTGCTATGTTTATGAAAAAATGGGTTAACCCTAGCTGGACCAGGCACCCAGACCACTTCATTAAGCTGAAGTGGTCTGGGTGCCTAGAGTGGTCCTTTAATGTATGTGTATATATGTGTGTGTATGTGTATATATATATATATATATATATTATTGATACATTTCTTCTTCTAATTCAAAATATTAGTCCTTTCAGGGTAATTAAATTATACAGTAAAGCATACTCACACACAGACACAGACAATCTTACTGATGCACACAAATAGGCTCATTGACAGACAATCTCAATGACACACACAGACAAGGTTACTGGCAGACACACAAATTTAGTACAGACAAACACACACACACAGTCACACACAGACAGTAACATACACAGGCAGACAGACACACACACAGACAGTCACACACACACAGGCAGTCATACACAAAGGCAGTCACACGCACAGTCACACGCACACACAGACAGTCACAGACAGTCACACACAAACACACACTAACAGTCACACACACAGTCACAGTCACACACACAGTCACACACTCACAGACAGTCACACACAGTCACACACACACACAGACAGTCACAGTCACAGTCACACACACAGTCACACACTCACAGACAGTCACAGACAGTCACACACACAGTCACACAGACAGTCACACACTCACAGACAGTCACACACTCACACAGACACACTGACCTCCTTCTTACCTCCTGCTTGGAGCTCCTGGAGACTGGTTGTTGGGGAAGCAGGGACTCCTTCCTGCTTCCCATGCTGCAATTAGCCGGCCCCGCCGCACAGTAAGCTCCGCCTCCGCCGGACGCTAAGCCCCGCCCCCGCCGCACAGTAAGCTCCGCCCCCGCCACAAATATATATATATATTTTTTTAAATGATCCCGGGCGGCCGTGTGTGAGCCGGCCGCCTGGCTCCCCCTTGCTCCCATGGGGCTATGGCCGCACAGCTCACACACGGCCGTCGGGATCACAGGAGCTGTCAGACCGGCCCCGGGTGCCGCGGCCCACCGGGAAATTTCCCGGTATCCCGGTGGGCCAGTCCGGCCCTGTAATTATATATATATATATATATTAATATCAAATTACACGTAGAACTGATACTGATTAAATATATATAATTGTTATATATATTGTGATCCTTGTCACCAGGTAGCACGGCCCTCTAGGGTAAAAACATGCACAGTCCTTGTAATTGCAAATACTCCAGGCACTTTATTTGTAAGTTCACACAGGATACAGTAGTAAATGAAAAACAAAAGTAACAGAAAACCCTATAAACAAACACCTAGCTCGTCTGAGCACTAACTGACATTAGTTCCCTATCTCTCAGGGTTAAACTAAACACAATATTGCACCAACCTTATTAGTTAGCAACACTCTGCTGCCTAGCCTGTTGCATTTCTTTCTGCACTCCCAGTGCTCCAAGCCAGCCTTGCCCTGACTGCTTTGCTTTCTGCACTCCCAGTGCTCCAAGCCAGCCTTGCCCTGACTGCTTTGCTTTCTGCACTCCCAGTGCTCCAAGCCAGTCTTGCCCTGACTGCTTCC
>OW240912.1:328302202-328525438 GCA_933207985.1 Pelobates cultripes | reverse complement strand
CGTTCATTTCTTCACGTATACACCTTGAGAAAAATCCATTGAGTGCTCTCTCTTTATTCATATTTTTATATATATATATATATAGAATGTCTATATATATCAGAGCGTATCTGGGTCTGTTAACCTCTTTTAGCTCCTTTTTAAGTATTAGCTTATAAATGATCTTTTTTGGTCCTCTGTGCTCTGTCAGTGTACTCCTCGGTTTTGCTAGTCTGCCTTTGCCTCCAGCTAAAGTGCTCTGCTCAGCTCTGCCTGTCTTTTGCCTCATTCTCTCCTTCCTGAGATCTCCTACTAATTCTGTAGGATTTAATCTCCTGATCCTAGCTCTAGCAGACATTTCTCTCTTCCTCACCTTGAAGACACTGTAACTGATTGTCATATCTCTAAACAGACACTTGTCTTAATTGGAGGCTTTATCTTCTAAGGAACCTTTTCTTTGCCATGTTGATCGTGTGGTCTTAGGTCCTGTGCCTCTTTTCCATCCAAAGGTCAAGTCAGCTATTTCAGGCGTTCTTCCTTGTCTGCTTACAGATCTCTTTGATATGGAGGAAGGATGTTGGCATTCACTGGACTTGGTCATATGTTTTTCCATTTCTCTTTGATGAACTGAAGTGTGGAGTCAGTCTCGCAGATTATTTGTCCTTCTTGGAGGCATTCGTGAAGGAAGGAACAAACTGCTATACGCAAATAGATCTTGGCGGCAATTGTTTGTGTCTACCAGGCCAAGACTCTTCCAGTTCCTCATGGGCTGAAAGCGCATTCCACCAGGACTCTCTTCTTCATGGGCAGCTGAGACATCTGTTTCAGGAGACAGTATCTGCAAGCCACAATTGGGCTTCCACTATTACTTTAATATGGCAATATCAGTTGGAATTTCATGCAGACTTCTCTTAGTTAGGCAGAGGACTTTTCAGCTACGTTTGTCCATAATAAATTGTTTTATTTTTAATTTTTATTTTGTTTGGTTTTTTTTTTTTGCACTTCTTTCTTGTGTGATTATTTTCTCTTTTGTAGCCTCGCTGTTTCCTATTTGCAGAACTATTACTAATCTGTAATGCTGCCCCCGATAGCTGGTAATAGAGAAAATGTATTCATCCTATCTTTTCCCAGCTATTCGTATGGCAGCATTACCTTCCCTCCTTGTTTAGTTTGATTGTCTTGGAACCAAGGCAGGGGGATTTGGGATAAAATAGATCTTTGTTACGTGCTTAATTAATTACGTTTCCTGTCCTGTTGCTGAGAAGTGAAGAGCTAGCCATCTGTAATGTCGCCATAGAAGTAGCTTGGAAAAGAAACTTATGGTAAATATGAATAAATCTTCTCCATTCAGGTGGCCGCAACCATTTGGAAAGTAATGTTCACAAGATAAATTAACTTTATTATTTTTAAGACTTTATTTTAAGGCAGAAGGTGGGAAACACATTTCAGCTATTTGTATGTTATTGTGAGCTAACAAGCTACATTATAAGTCGTTGATTGATATTGCCTCTCTCATCTGCATGCACATCACTTCATCAATGTATAGTGTATTCTCTTTAACCTTGATCTCCTCTTCTAGAGACAGCTGGTTACGGATGAGACCTTTTAGTTCGATCTCTGCAAGCCTTAGAGTTTCCCGGAGCCTATTATGGAGTATAAGAGCATTGTCAGGGGTTTACAGATCATAAACACAGATCAAAATCCCTGTTTGCATTCACCGCTTTCTGGGACTTTTCTAAATATAATCTACTCCTAACTTTTCTAGATGGATTTTTCTGCATAATAGAAATTTTGGTTAATTTCCAAATCTAATTCTAAATACAATGAAAGAAGTCACAGTTGCCTTAATACTAATGGAAGATTTGCTAAGTAAGGAAATGGTCTTTCTCTTGAGTTAAAAGACAGCAGCTGGATTTGAGTAAATCTAAACACTACAGGAAAATAAAATACCAAATAAATAAACAAACCAAAAAGGTTGCCAAACTGACATACATAATATATATATTATAAGGGAAGATAAGCTAAACTAAGTAAAGTCAAGATAATGTATAAATTAAAAAAAAAAAAAACACCAAGAATGTCCTTGTTTCTCCTGACTGATATTAAAAAAAAATACTAAACTGATCACATAATATGAAGACTGGTTTTATCATAACTCATATGTTTGATTCATTTAAACATTTTAGAGGAATATAAAAAAATGAAGCATACTGTGATTACTTGCAATCTAAACCCTTATCAGTTAGTGATATCACTGTTGTGAGTTCTGGCATGGTTAGTCTTTGCAGTCTTATGTCAAAGGCATTTGTGGAGCAATGCTTGGGCAAAGCAAATTACTTAATTTCGCGCATGAGAAAAGTACTATATCATAAAAATACTATACTACAAACTTTTAGCCTTTTGTGTGGCTTTAGAGGTTCACTATATTTCCCCCTGTACTTCAACATGGATGCTGTCCAGGAGGTGGGAGGGACTGGGAGGGAGGGTCTGCCGGAGATTGGCCGGGATGTGTCAGCTGACCGGAGTTCGCCGCGAACGGTTTGCGGTTAACCATGGCGAACCGTTCGCGAGAAGTTCGCGGACGGTTCGCGACATCTCTAATCCTGAACTATTGCCACTCTCACCTTTCTACATTGGTTGTGAGCTCCTGAACCTCATTGAGGAGTCTGTACTGTACAGGGTCATGACACAACTCCACGTTCGGACGTAAGGTTCTTGTCTCCAGACGAGTCTGAGCGACTTTGATTGGTCCTTCCTTATCGCTAATGGCTTTTTTCAAGTGTTCTATGTTCTTTTCCTGAGAACTGATCTCATCCATCACCTGAAATTTAAAGGATTTAGCAGAACTCATTGTATTGATTCTACACTCCATAACAGATACAGGTCATGTTAAATATAGCTAGTCATATTTTTGCTGCAATGCCTATTATTTAATTATTTTACTTAACAAGGTAAAAGCAAGACATCAGAAACAAATCTCCCACGCAAAAGTGAATTAAATTTAGGGGTGGGCAGGGACATTTAAGGGTTTGATGTAACTGATGTTATTTAAGGAACAAGCAAAAGACTATTTTATTCATTACAAATTATTAAGCCCTAGTAAGTAGTGCACCACTGTGCAACGAGGATGAATGTGCTAGTGAAAATAGTAATTTAATGCATATTTGCATGTAGAAGAGAAGTCTCCCTTAAAGCACATGCAGTGAGATATTTTATGATATTATGTATCCCCTGTGACACTTCCTAAGGTTTCTCAAAGACTGTTAACATAAATTATTTTTGCCTCATCTAGTAAAGACTCAAGTGAATTGCGGTATTATATTTGTAGAATTTTATGATACCTTAAATTTTACATAATTTATATTTTAATCCAACTTGCCCATCCCAATACCATCCTGTACCTTGGCCAAATGTACTTCCAGTTTATTTTTGGCATCTTTAGTTTCGTTCACTCGGATTTTCAGAGCAAAATTCACAGAATCACACTGCTTGCGCATATCACCAGCTGTCTCGGACAGAATACTATCAATCAGGGCTCGCAGTGCCAAAGCATTATTTCTTTGCTTTTCAGCTTTTACAATGTTCTGATTGGTGAAATCTTCCCATTCATTTGGTGTAACCGAGCTGGCAGTGACACAGAGAGAGATTGGTTAGTACTTTATTTTGATCTAACCTCCTACAACACACTGCTGTATGCTGGATTTAAAGGGAGACTCATTGCTGGAACTGATTTATTTTTATTGCAATGAATAAATAATGACTGAAAAATAACCGAGCCTTAAAAAGACTAAAATGCCCTAGAGTAGTGAGACAACCAGGATGCCCCAACACAAATATTTGTGCAGACTTAATCCTGCGGAGAGGGGGAGTTTAGGGAAGTTGTAACTGTATTGTACGCAGAATTGGAGACTGTATCTAGAAGAATATAGAAACTTTGGATAGAGTTCAGAGAAGGGCTACTAAACTGGTTCATAGATTGCAGGATAAAACTTACCAGGAAAGGTTAAAGGATCTTAACATGTATAGCTTGGAGGAAAGACGAGACAGGGGGGATATGACAGAAACATTTAAATACATAAAGGGAATCAACACAGTAAAGGAGGAGACTATATTTAATAGAAGAAAAACTACCACAACAAGAGGACATAGTCTTAAATTAGAGGGACAAAGGTTTAAATATAATATCCGGAAGTATTACTTTACTGAGAGGGTAATGGATGCAGGGGCGTATTAGCCTCGAGGCAAACAAGGCATTTGCCTTGGGCGGCATTTTTCAGGGGGCGGCAAAAAAAGCTGCTAACATACATGCTGGGCTGGCGGGCGGCTGGCGAGGGAGCACTTCCCCTGAGTGGTCTGCTCAGCTCCCTCGCGCGCCGCACAGTGAGGCTGGGAGCCGGGTCGATGACGTCATCAAACCGGCTCCCAGCCTCACTCTGCTCAGGGGAAGTGCTCCCTCGCCAGCCACCTGCACAGCAGCCAGCCCATCAGCCCGACCGGCAGCCACTGGACCACAAGGGAGAAAGAGGAACCCCCCCCCCCAGCAATCCCAAAGGTAAGGAGGCTGGGGGGGACCTAAATAAAAATAAAAGTATTATGTAGTGATTGTGTGTGTGTGTCTGACTGTGTGTGTGTGTGTGTTTGACTGTGTGTATTGTAACTGTGTGTGTGTGTGTGTGACTGTGTGTGTTTTGTGTGTGACTGTGTGTGTGTCTGACTGTGTGTGTGTGTGTGTCTGACTGTGTGTGTGTGTGTGTGTGACTGTGTGTTTGTGTGTCTGACTGTGTGTTTGTGTCAGGCTGTTGATCCTTGTCACCCAGGTAAAGCGCGGCTCGGAGATGGACGCGGTCGTACTCGGGGGCGTTTGTTTTGAGTCGCGGGATGACGAGGCGAGCCGAAGGCCTGGGCGTGCGGGGCACAACGGTGGACTCCTATCTCTCAGGGTTAAACTAAACACAATATTGCACCAACCTTATTAGAGAGCAGCGCTCTGCTATCTAACCTGTTGCTTTCCTTTCTGCACTCCCAGTGCTCCAAGCCAGCCTTGCCCTGACTGCTTTGCTTTCTGCACTCCCAGTGCTCCAAGCCAGCCTTGCCCTGACTGCTTTCCTTTCTGCACTCCCAGTGCTCCAAGCCAGTCTTGCCCTGACTGCTTCCTTTCTGCACTCCAAGTGCCTAGTCACCTTGACTATCTGGAGAGAACAGCCTCTCTCTCCTACCTGCTTCCTGGGAGGAAGCCAGCAATCCCTCTCCTTTTTCCTGCCTAGCCGGGAGGAGTTTATTCCCACTGCAACAGCTGATTACCTGCAGCTGAGCAGTGGGTTGGAGACAGTCCAAAAACCCTGGCCTGGATCTAGGTCTCCCCAGAACACCACTAAACTGTGGAGTGGAGCATTGGCCCACCCTTCTCTCCAAATGCTCCACCCCAGGGGCCCATAACTAAACAATGCGTTGTGTTGTGCAACACACAAACTACACATACTACCCCTGGGGTTAAAAGGCCTATCTGCCTTCACTTTATCACATATCCTCCTCCCCAGCTCAGACCCATCGGGTCGAGCGGCCTTCGAACACAAACCGTGAACATTCATAACACCTAGGGCTCTACCAGCCCTGACTAGCTTCTCAGTTAGAGGAAGTGGCCTATTGTAGATGGCTGCTACCTTGCTCCCTTGATTAATCAGTGCTTGTGCACTCTTCCCTACCACCATCACCACTTTTAGCTGTGCTGTAACACCACCACCAGTCACCATACACATCTTTAAGCAAGTCAATACAATCCTATACAGAGCCCTTATTACTATGTCACATTGTATTGTCTCTTCACTCTCAGGACAGCTATATGTAATATGTCCATGCATGCGGCAGTTGAAGCATCGGAGGTTTTTCTCAGTCTGGTCTCGTAGCCAAAATAGGACTTTTAGGTACGTTCTACCATCATAGGTATATTGTCCCAGACTTTGTCCTTGTTTTCCAGTTTCCCCGCTTATCTGGTTGCTAGCGGATCTAGGCTGAGGATCAGTACTGTGTGGCTCCTTAGTAGCCAAGTTCCTCTGAATCATCATCTGCTTCCACATCCACAGCAGCTTCTGATTTGATAATCTCTCAACATTAGAGTAACTTTCAATAGCAAACTTTGCAAAGGCTTGGCGTGTAGCTATACATCCAATTCCTTCATGAGCTGAATTTTCCAGGTGCTCAACCTCTTCAAGACCTGGTTCTGTCACCAGCTCATCCTTCACTGGAACAAGTCCCTCCGCGAAGGGCTCCACAACATCCTCCATCTGTTCTGTGAATCCCTGGGAACCTGCCTTGCTCCCTATGGGGTTGTCCAGAGACGCAGTCATGGCCTCTCGCTGGGTCATTACAGCCCTGGTATCAAACAGCTGGTCAGGCAGTCCGAGTCCCGCCTTTAATTCCATGACTGTGTTCCCAGAATCTGGCAGCTGTTCCCGGTAGTCAGTGCGCCCAGGCTTTGTAGCAGTGGTCTTTGCCAGCAGATCTAGTTCTACGGCTCCCGGACAATCATTCAAATTCTTTGTAACAATACCAGGTGTCTCTGCTACTAAACAGCGCACCACATTGTTATACTCAACTGGAGTGCTTTGCTTCTCTTCATTTTGCTCAGCTCCTTTGCGGTTGTCTTCTCTGACTCCCCAAGTCAGTCTGCTTTTCATGCCTTTGACTTGTTCACTTGGGTGTACATCAGGGGCTTCTGCTTCATTTTTCTTTCCCTGGCTGTATCCACTAGCTTTACTTACACCTTCTGGGTGGTTTTTGCTTACCACCAACTCTTTTTCAAAGACCTCTTTATCACTACTTTTAGGCTCAGTTTCATCCTTCTTGCCTTCTAATTCCTGTTCTCTCTCTTCTGCGTGTTTCTCAACAGCACACTTTGCTGCCTCCATGCTTTTCAGCTTGTTGAAGACTTCTTCTACTGCCTCTGCCATCCCATGCAGAATGTCAGTAGCTTGGTTACAGGGTCCCTTGTCCCCACGCTCCCTGCAGGGGGCAATCTGCAAAACCTCAGTAAGGGCAGCTCTATGCTCCTGCTGAGCGTCCCTCAGGTTCTTAACCTGTGCAGCCAGGAAACTGTTTGTGCCTTGTTGTTTAGCCATTGCCTGTACCACAGCTCTCAGCAGGTCCTCCATTATAGCACCAAGCAGGTAACAGTCTTAAAGGTACAGTGCTACTTGTTTGCTTGACAGGTCTGCAAAAATAAAAGTCCTCAAGCAGACTACCGAATGACTGGCACACCCACAGACCCTCACTGTGCTACTTTGCCCGCATTTTCCACCATATTGTGATCCTTGTCACCAGGTAGCACGGCCCTCTAGGGTAAAAACATGCACAGTCCTTGTAATTGCAAATACTCCAGGCACTTTATTTGTAAGTTCACACAGGATACAGTAGTAAATGAAAAACAAAAGTAACAGAAAACCCTATAAACAAACACCTAGCTCGTCTGAGCACTAACTGACATTAGTTCCCTATCTCTCAGGGTTAAACTAAACACAATATTGCACCAACCTTATTAGTTAGCAACACTCTGCTGCCTAGCCTGTTGCATTCCTTTCTGCACTCCCAGTGCTCCAAGCCAGCCTTGCCCTGACTGCTTCCTTTCTGCACTCCCAGTGCTCCAAGCCAGCCTTGCCCTGACTGCTTCCTTTCTGCACTCCAAGTGCCTAGTCTCCTTGACTATCTGGAGAGAACAGCCTCTCTCTCCTACCTGCTTCCTGGGAGGAAGCCAGCAATCCCTCTCCTCCACCTGCCTAGCAGGGAGGAGTTTATTTCCACTGCAATAGCTCATTAACTGCAGCTGAGCAGTGGGTTGGAGACGGTCCAAAAAACCCTGGCCTGGATCTATGTCTCCCCAGAACACCACTAAACTGTGGAGTGGAGCATTGGCCCACCCTTCTCTCCAAATGCTCCACCCCAGGGGCCCATAACTAAACAATGCTTTGTGTTGTGCGACACACAAACTACACATACTCCCCCTGGGGTTAAAAGGCCTATCTGCTTTCACTTTATCACAATATATATATTTATATATAATATAAAAAAATAAAAATGTAAATACATTAAAAAATAAAATTAAAAAAATAATTAAAAATTAATAATTAAAAAATATATGGATGTGTGTTATTTTGTTCTAACTGTATTGTGATATTAATATATATATATTTATATCAAAATACACGTAGAACGAAATAATATATATATCTCTATACATAAATATATACGTATATATCACTATATATATATATATACCTATATATAAATAAAAATAGATTTTTTAAATTATATATATATATATAGATATACACATACGTATATATATATATATATACATATATTAATTCTACATATATTTATGTAATATTTTTACATAATTAGGTATTTTAATTAATTACAATTAGCGGGACCAGCCTGACAACCCATGCCGAGAGTAAAGAGAATTTAATTTTCTAGCACTATATTTAACCCTATAACTTTCCAAGACACCATAAAACCTGTACATGGGGGGTACTGTTTTACTCGGGAGACTTCGCTGAACACAAATATTCATGTTTCAAAACAGTAAAATGTATTACAACGATGATATCGCCAGTAAAAGTGACGTTTTTTGCATTTTTCACACACAAACAGCACTTACATGGACGATATTATTGCTGTGATAGTTTTTACTGTTTTGAAACACAAATATTTGTGTTCAGCGAAGTCTCCTGAGTACAACAGTACCCTTCATGTACAGGTTTTATGGTGTTTTCAAAAGTTACAGTGTCAAATATAAGGCTTGTGTTTCATTTTTTTCACATTAAAATTCGCCAGATTGGTTACGAATTTCAATTTCAAATGTAACGTGCTATATTTGACCCTGTAACTTCCCAAAACACCATAAAACCTGTACATAGGGGGTACTGTTTTACACATGGGACTTTGCTGAATACAAATATGTGTATTTTATTGCAGTAAAAGCAAACAGTATTATGACATTGACAGTTAAAATGTCATGTAGAACTAAAAAAATAAAATTTCTTATTTTCTCCCATTTTTTTCATATTAAATTATGTTTCATAGCTAAATATTTGATATTAAATAAAATCCCTGTTTCCCCTGAATAAAATGATATATAATAAGGGTGGGTGCATTTAATATGAAAGAGGTGAATTACGGTTGGACAGACATGTTGCGCAAATGCCAGGTTTTGGTTACGTTTTGTTTTGTTCACAACGTGTACATTTTGCTCAGTCCTTAAGGGGTTAAATGGTTGAAGACCAGGGGAGAGTCTGATGGCAGTAGGCAGGCTATTCCATAGGAAAGGAGCCTCCTGTGAGAGGTCCTGCAAGTGCGAGTTGGCCGTACGGGTGCGAGCAGCGGTCAGGAGGTGGTCACGGGCAGAGCGGAGGGAACGAGGAGGGGCATATCTATGGATCAGTGAAGAGATATAAGAGGAGCTAGAATTGTTCAGTGCTTTAAATGGATGGGTTAGCACTTTGAATTGACTCCTATGGGATACAGGGAGCCAATGTAAGGACTGGTAGAGGGGTGAGGTGTGAGAGGACCGACTAGAGAGGAAAACCTGTTGGCCTGAGTGCACTATTACCTCTGCTCAGCTGCCTTAGGAGAGCAGAAAGGGAAGCAGTGGGTCAAAGGGTGCCTGTTGTGATTAACAGTAAGTGTGAATAAAATGTTAAAATGGTGTAAAAAATGCTTATAATACTTTTTACAGATCCAAGGCAACTAAAAAAAAGAACACAAAATAGATTCACATATAAATCCTGATTGTTAAATGCCTAATATATGTGGGACTTAAATACATTTTTAGTAGTAGTTAAAGGACCACTCTAGGCACCCAGACCACTTAATGAAGTGGTCTGGGTGCCAGGTCCAGCTAGGGTTAACCCATTTTTTTTATAAACATTGCAGTTTCAGAGAAACTGCTATGTTTATAAATGGGTTAATTCAGCCTCCAAATCCTCTAGTGGTTGTCTCTTGACAGCCGCTAGAGGCGCTTTCGTGCTTCTCACTGTGAAAATCACAGTGAGAACACGCAAGCGTCCATAGGAAAGCATTATGAATGCTTTCCTATGAGACCGGCTGAAGGCGCGCGCAGCTCTTGCCGCGCATGTGCATTCAGCCCAGCAGGAGGATCGGAGGCAGAGAGGAGGAGGAGAGCTCCCCGCCCGGTGCTGGAATAAAGGTAAGTTTAACCCCTTTCCTCGCCATCCAGCCCGGCGGGAGGGGGACCCTGAGGATGGGGGCACCCTCAGGGCACTATAGTGCCAGGAAAACGAGTATGTTTTCCTGGCACTATAGTGGTCCTTTAATGCTAACCCAATATCACCCCCTCCTAATAATACTCCTTACCCTACGCTTACTGTAACCATTAGTCTGCCCTAACTCACCATTAACTCTACACTGCACTGCATACCGCTCATCTGTCAGTCTAGGGCCACTAAGAATTAATATTTGGGACTCCCAGGTGTGAGAAGTTTAACCTGCATGCTCACTTAGACTCTGATGTTTCAAGTAACCTGATCCACTTACATCAAAGTCCTAAAAATGTCTCTTTTTTGATTTGTCTGGATCCCATATAATAAATTGATGCAGCTCATCGGTCAGTCTGGGGCCACTAAAAATGACCCCAGCTGACAGGGGGGAGCTCCAGCTATCTAATGATACCTGGGATTCCAGGTGTGAGCAGGCATTTAACCTTATCTGTCAGTCTGGGGCCACTAAGAACTGATACTTGGGAATCACTGGTGTGAGAAGGGGTTAGACTCTCATTTTTCAAGAAACCTTATCCACTTACATCAATGCCATTAAAACGTCTCTTCTTTGATTTGCCTGGAGCCCATATTATGTCTTTAACCTCCCCCAAGGAATATAATGGAGAAATAATGACACGGGCAGTGGGAAACAACAAAAGCAGGCTGCAATTTGTACGATCTAGAGGAGAACACTGAAAAAATGTTGGTAATGATTGTTCTCCAATTTCAGGATGAAATGTGTTGACCTTAATAATCAATAGTAATAGCTATAAAATAATACATTAAGACAAATCATTATAGTGAAATATGCAGTACGGGTATAAATAAATAATAATAATAATTTCTGCAAACATTGGCCTTATATTCATGTTTGCCACAATCATTTATGGTGAAGTCGGTAATCGCTAACATTGCTGTCGCTATCTTAGAGATTATCAGCGATTTCAATACTACATGATGTTTAACGATTGGTAATTAACTGCTCCTTAAATTGTTTACATCTCCCACGGATATTACTAGGAATTTCTAAATTCTAATAGGGTTATCCGCACAGTACCAAATACCTCCAGTTTGGATGATCAAAACAATCTTTATATATAAGATGTAGCAATATCTGGATAGAAACATAGAATGTGACGGCAGATAAGAACCATTCGGCCCATCTAGCCTGCCCAGTTTCTAAATACTTTCATTAGTCCCTGGCCTTATCTTATAGCTAGGATAGCCGAATGCCTATCCCACGCATGCTTAAACTCCCTCACTAAGTTAACCTCTACCACTTCAACTGGAAGGCTATTCCATGCATCCACTACCCTCTCAGTAAAGTAATACTTCCTGATATTATTTTTAAACCTTTGACTCTCTAATTTAAGTCCTCTTGTTGTGGTAGTTTTTCTTCTTTTAAATATAGTCTCCTCCTTCCTGTGTTGATTCCCTTTATGTATTTAAATGTTTCTATCATATCCCCCCAGTCTCGTCTTTCCTCCAAGCTATACATGTTAAAATCCCTTAAAGGACCACTCTAGGCTAAATGAAGTGGTCTGGGTGCCAGGTCCAGCTAGGGTTAACCCATTTTTTAATAAACATAGCAGTTTCAGAGAAACTGCTATGTTTATCAATGGGTTAAGCCTTCCCCTATTTCCTCTAGTGGCTGTCTCATTGACAGCCACTAGAGGCGCTTGCGTGCTTCTCACTGTGATTTTCACAGTGAGAGCACGCCAGCGTCCATAGGAAAGCATTATGAATGCTTTACTATGTGACCGGCTGAATGTGCGCGCAGCTCTTGCCGCGCGTGCGCATTCAGCCGCATGGGAGGAGAGAAGGAGGATCGGAGGAGGAGAGCTCCCCGCCCAGCGCTGGAAAAAGGTAAGATTAAACCCCTTTCCCCCTTCCAGAGCCGGGCGGGAGGGGGTCATTGAGGGTGGGGGCACCCTCAGGGCACTATAGTGCCAGGAAAACGAGTATGTTTTCCTGGCACTATAGTGGTCCTTTAAGCTTTACTGGTGAGTTTTATTCTGCAATCCATGAACTAGTTTAATGTTGTACTATAGCCAACAAGTAACAGAGAATACAGACCACATTTCAGCCTGTCCGGATGCAACGAAACAGCTGAAAGCAGGGACTGAATAGTGGAAATATGCAGCCGATTGCTCAAATACAGAGATAATCAGACAGAACTGCCAACTGCCTGCTAGCTGGACCAGAATTGCAGGCAGGAAGTTGCCAATTCTAATACAAGCTATCATCTCAAAAAGCTGTCATTAGCAACATTTTGTTCTGGAGAAACCCCAAGAGTTAAAATATACTTATTGAGATTAATACATTTATATTATATTATTTATTCATAGTCATTATTGTATTCATATTTTATTAATGATTATTTAAACTATTTGACCACTGCTTGCTTGTACCGCTGGATTTGTTCAGAGTGAATATGGTTGATATTCACAGGGTTATTCAATGAACTGAGAATTCAAGGTGAATTCAAAGAGAATTTCACATTTAAAGGGACACTCCAGGCACCCAGACCACTTCAGCCAATTGAAGTGGTCTGGGTGCCAACTCCCATCAACCTTAACCCTAGAGTGGTAATTATTGCAGTTTTTATAAATAATTACCTTGCAGGGTTAAGTCCTCCTCTAGTGGCTGTCTACCAGATACTATATTTTATAGAATAACGGAATGAGAGAATCACTGATTTTTTTAAACAGGTACAGGATCATTCAGAATAAGATATCCTCATGTAATTCCAAATAGTACATACCAGAACCAATTGACCCTATTAAAGTGACTGAGAGGAGACATGCTCCCTTGATTAAGGCGTACAGCGCTGAAATGTTGGGGGCTATTCTGCGACTTTTTCACCCTCCTCTCAGTCGCTTTAATGGGTTCAATTGGTTCTGGAAAAATGTACATAGTTGGGGGGGGAATGAACGTGGTATGATTTTTTTTTTTTCCTTAATGTTTTTGCTCTAAATTTTCAAATTCCAAACTATTCCAGGTTTAGTGAATTAATCTGACACTGTATTGTCCTTATTATATTTAAAGACACAGAAGTTGATTTAACTGCTCAAATCCCTGACCCTTCTGCAGGGATCTATTTGCCCACACACCCTATCTTGTGATTACATTTGTACATCTCCTGTATAGTATCCTAATGCCTGAACAGAAAGTATACAGATACCATTATGTAGTCATGCGAGTTACGCATTTAATCCATGTTAATTTAATATACAGACTATATTTTTAGTTTACGTATTTGATATGCGAATAAAGACCTCCCAATATGTACTAATATTAGATTAATTAGTCCAATAGCTAGAAATAAACAGACGTCAAGATGCATTAGAGAGTCTGTGCAGATCAAAAATGTTAATTATTTTTTCCTGGGTAATTACATAAGAAGGTCTCATAATTATTAAGAATCAATGCAAAAAAATTTTACATTCATTTCTCAATCCTCCCATATAGCCTGCCTTGCCAGCCTGTGTAATTGTGATTAAAAAGGATATCTTAAGTAAAGATAATCAGTGTGCTGGTTTCATGCCTCTAAGTTTCCATGGCAATAAGAGACATGATTCCACTTGCTTCCTTTGCTACTTCCATTAGCGCTATGCAGAGGGAAATACACAGCTTTCCGATGTAATTCAGATAACAAAATGTGTTATTAAAACACTGGAGAGTATCCAGGGCCGGACTGGGGATACGAAGCAGCCCTGGAAAAAAATCTATGCCAGCCCCATAAGTCATTGTGCTATGTAGGGTGTTATATATTAAAGGACCACTATAGTGCCCTGAGGGTGCCCCCACCCTCAGGGTCCCCCTCCCGCCCAGCTCTGGAAGGGTGAAAGGGGTAAAAACTTACCTTTTTCCAGCGCTGGGCGGGGAGCTCTCCTCCTTCTCTCCTCCTCCGTTCCTCCTCCGTTCCTCCTCCTGGGCTGAATGCGCACGCGCGGCAAGAGCTGCGCGCGCATTCAGCCGGTCACATAGGAAAGCATTTACAATGCTTTCCTATGGACGCTGGTGTGCTCTCACTGTGAAAATCACAGTGAGAAGCACGCAAGCGCCTCTAGCGGCTGTCAATGAGACAGCCACTAGAGGAAATAGAGGAAGGCTTAACCCATTCATAAACATAGCGCTCTGAAACTGCTATGTTTATGAAAAAAATGGGTTAACCCTAGCTGGACCAGGCACCCAGACCACTTCATTAAGCTGAAGTGGTCTGGGTGCCTAAAGTGGTCCTTTAATGTATGTATGTATGTATATATATATATATATATATATATATATATATTATTGATACATTTCTTCTTCTAATTCACAATATTAGTCCTTTCAGGGTAATTAAATTATACAGTAAAGAATACTCACACACAGACACAGACAATCTTACTGATGCACACAAATAGGCTCATTGACAGACAATCTCAATGACACACACAGACAAGGTTACTGGCAGACACACAAATTTAGGGCAGACAAACTCTGATACAAACACAAGCTTACTACAGACAAGCTCACTGTCACACACACACGCTCCCTACAGACAAGCTCACTGATGCGCACACACTCTCCCTACAGACAAGCCCATTGACACACACATGCTCCCTACAGAAGAGCTCACTAACACAGATTCACTACAGACAAGCTCACTGACACACACATGCTCACTACAGACAAGCTCACTGACACACACGCTCACTACAGACAAGCTCACTGACACATATGGTCACTACAGACAAGCTCACTGACACACACGCTCACTGACACATATGGTCACTACAGACAAGCTCACTGACACACACGCTCACTGACACACACGCTCACTACAGACAAGCTCACTGACACACACGCTCACTACAGACAAGCCCACGATCACACCCATACTCCCTACAGACAAGAGCTCACTAACACACACACATATGATCCCTACAGACAAGCTCACTGACACACATACAAGCTCACTCACTAGCAGGCACACACACACACAAACTCACTAGCAGGCACACACACACACAGAGGCTCCCTCACTAGCAGGTGCGCGCACACACAGAGGCAGACAGTCACTGACACCGAGGCAAACATCCACACATACAGACAGGCAGACAGCCACACACACAGGCAGACAGTTACACACACAGTCACACACACAGACAGACACACACAGACAGTCATACACAGGCAGACAGACACACACAGGCAGTCACACACAAAGGCAGTCACACGCACACACAGACAGTCACACACAAACACACACTAACAGTCACACACACACACACAGTCACAGTTACACACACAGTCACACACTCACAGACAGTCACAGTCACACACACACAGTCACACACACACAGTCACAGTCACACACACACACACAGTCACACACACACACACACAGTCACAGTCACACACACACACAGACAGTCACACACACACACACAGACAGTCACACACAGTCACAGTCACACACAGACAGTCAGTCACACACAGTCACAGTCACACACACACACAGACACACTGACCTCCTTCTTACCTCCTGTTTGTTGCTCCTGCAGGCTGGTTGTTGGGGAAGCAGGGACTCCTTCCTGCTTCCCATGCTGCAATTAGCCGGCCCCTCCGCACAGTAAGCTCCGCCTCCGCCGCACGCTAAGCCCCGCCCCCGCCGCACAGTAAGCTCCGCCCCCGCCGCAAATTTTTTTTTTTATTTTATTTTTTTTTTAAATGATCCCGGATGGCCATGTGTGAGCCGGCCGCCTGGCTCCCCCTGGCTCCCATGGGGCTATGTGCGGCCGCACAGCTCACACACGGCCGCCGGGATCACAGGAGCTGTCAGACCGGCCCCAGGTGCCGCGGCCCACCGGGAAATTTCCCGGTATCCCGGTGGGCCAGTCCGGCCCTGAGAGTATCCAATAAACCCCAAGTTTTTTAAAGCCACTGAACAGCATTCCCTGCCTGTGTTGGAGAAGAGAACCTCTCATCTGGTAAACCTGTATCTACTCTTGATCCTATCAACTTCAACAGTCAGAACACAAAATATCTAAATGCACCACTAAAAATGCAACACTATTTTTGGGCTTGCCCCCATATCAAGTCATTTTTGAAGGAAGTCCAAAATTACTTACACACAAATATTATGCCTACATTGCAAGTTAATTCAGAATTCATTATACTGGCACCCATTTAATCCCAGCACATTTCCAAAAAGAAGTTTTTAACTATACTATTACTCACTTTTTGCTTTTTAACCACTATCATTTGCTTAAAGGCACACTATAGGCACCATACCACTTCATTTCATTAAGGTGGTCTGGTGCAAGTTTCCTTTCCCCCTTAGTCCTGCAATGTAAAACATTGTAATTTTAGATAAACGTCAACATTTACATTGCAGGACTAAGACAGCCTCTAGTGGTTGTCGACCAGATTTCTACTAGAGGCTCTTTCGGGAGTGTACCAGACTCTAGGTCGCCTAAGTGACGCTGGATGTCCTCTTGCTCTGCGGGGAGGACCTAATGTGCATGAGCGGCAAGTGCTGTCTCGGGTGACATCAGAGGAGGTGCAGCACCGATACAACTTTGTATTCCTAACAATATAGAATCCCTTTAATCTACTATTGCTGATTTCTATACGCCAGTCCTGGCAACCACTTATGGTTCCAACTGAGATTACTTTATATAGATCAAATACTTCCTTTTTTTATTAGGTTTGTTAGGTTGCCATTGTTTTGTTCATATTATGTTAGAAATATAGCAGCCTCTGCGTTTTTTTTGTTTCCCCAAGGAGATATAAATGAAGACAAGAAGTACCAATTCAACAATATTAAAAATAAATATTTAATAAAGTATAAAGAAAATGAACAATTACTCCTTTCCATTCCCCTCCCCCCTTTTACCCACAAGCAGAAGTGCATTAGTCCGTCAAGCAGTCACCATCATCATAGGTGCACATACTACACATCCCTTCCTATCTCCAAGGGCCAGTGCTGCCCTCTTGCACGGGTATGTCATTGAATAGGCAAACATGCAAAAAAGAGGCACAATTAGACGTTTTGATGTCCCTCATATAGAAAATATGATTTTATTATACATTTGTGGTTTCCAAAATGGATCTGACAAGGAGTAACTGCTTTTCTTCATTGAATGACACATAGCGGCTAAACAGCATTCACAATGGCTTCCCCGGTGTGACCACATCCATTAGGGGACCAAAAAAAAGCTAGAATTACTAGCATTTATTTATTTACAACACACATTAGAATTTGTCAAGCCAAAAGGCACATTGTAGATGAAGGCCTGCTAACACTCTTCATATGTCATAAATATATATATATATATATATATATATATATATATACACACACACACACACACATATATATATGCACATATACATTTACTTACCCTTTTCAGATGTTTTATGGTTCTTTAGTGAAGGAGAAGAGTATATTTAAAAGAAGAAAACCTACCACAACAAGGGGACATAATCTTAAATTAGAGGGGCAAAGGTTGAAAAACAATATTAGGAAGTATTACTTTACAGAGAGGTTAGTGGATGCTTGGAATATCATTCCAGCTGAAGTGGTAGACACAGTGAGTGAGTTTAAGCATGCGTGGGATAGGCATAAGGCTATTCTAGATATAAAATAAGGCCAAGGACTAATGAGAGTATTTAGAAAATCGGGCAGATTACATAGGTCGAATGTTTTTTATCTGCCGTCATATTATATGTTTCTATGTTTTCCCTACGGTAATACTCTATGACAAAAACTATTACAATATTTAAATGTTTCTGAACAGTAAAATCATTAAATTCATATTAGATAGTATTCATATATCACAAATATTTTTTTTTTGTTTTAAGGGAATTTCACGACTACACTCAGAAAGAAACAAATAATAAAAATACAACAAATTTGTATTTATATTGGGTCTGGTAATCAGGTTCTCCTGACACACAAGAAATAATAAGTAGAAGTGCAACATTGTTTTTTGAGATATATGACTTTATATCAGTCACCCCATTTTCAATCTTGGCATGAATGAATAACAGTGCAGTACTAGTCATACACATTTCTGCTTCCAGGACTGATTTGGCTTCTACATTTTTAATTAGGGTGGAAAAAAAGAAAATTGTAATGCAATTATTATCCCTAATGTAACAGTCTGATGTGATACTTCAAGCTGTCGGGCACTGTAAAACCATTGTCACTAGTGACAGATATTGCAACACATTCTAAAACAATTCTGAGCTTGTACTAGGTAGATCAATAGATAGATAGATAGATAGAACTAGATAGATAGATAGATAGATAGATAGATATAACTAGATATATATAGAGATAGATGCACTATCAAGATGTAGCTTGAGAGCAGGATTTTCACACCTTGTTGTTTCCATAAAGATTCCAGGATTGTTTCCCTCTCTGTCCTCTTCCATTAGTTTGGAGATCAAGCTGGCATTATTCTTGTATCATTAGCATTATTCTATAATCCTATGTATGTAGAATGAAATGGTAAACAGCATAAATATAGCTTACAACTCATATGAATAACCATTCATTCTGCAAGTCACTTAAATTAGCTTAATAGTAATCTAATTTGTTAAAATGTTTTAAATAAGGTCTTAATCTACCAAACTAGTTGTCAGAAACCAATTAAATTTGTGTCTTAAATATTATCTGGCAGCATCTAGCATTGATCTATTTACATTAGAAAGGCATAGTTCTACTTCTACCTTAATCGAAAGAGAAGTCCCTAGAAGCAGATATTGCACATCAAAAAACTATTAACAATAAATAAGCATGTGCATTTTTGCTATTCCTGAATAACAAAATGTAAGCATAAGTACAAATAATGAAATACAATAACACATTTCACTTCCCTTTTGTTTCTCTCCTAACAATCCAGTTCAATATCAGTGTCGCTAGTGTTATCTTGCTTGATATTACACTATTGATTTTTTTCCATGATAATTCCTCTTTAAATTGTATTAGCAAGAGAGAAGTTCAGAGTTCCCTTGAGGGAACAAGCGTACCAGTGTGATGATAAGTAGCACGATTGTATCACAAGAGACTTTTGGAAAATGTCAACAATATATTATTTAAAGGGGTTGTCCTGTATGAATTTATCCAACTGTTCTTTGCGCATCTATACGCATTTATGCTAACCATTTTCCCCCCAGAAAATAAATACAATGGAACATTTTATTATTCATTCTCAATTCCTTATTAGTTTCTACAGCACCTTTATATAACTGCAAACCTTTTAGGCATTGAGCAGAACAGTATTCTGATTGTTACATCTGCCCAATACAATTTAAGAATTAGATGGAATTATAAGCTTCCTAAGAGAAGGCAAAATTCTGGGCAATCAGGTGGTGGTTTTATTGAACCACAAGAAAATAATGACACCTTGGGGTGCTGGAGACATTATAACCCTCAAGATTGAAGCTTGAATGGTTTATAAATGTCTCCAGAACCCTGAGATGATATTATTTTTCACATCCAGGGAGGTGCAACTAGGGCTGCATAAACAATATGAATTAACTACTAAATGGCAAAACAAAATCAGCAGTGAGACTACAGGGACGTGATCTATACACCAAAATGTCTTCATTAACAAAATTAGTTTTTGCGAGTGAAGTATCCCTGTAACGCATTGGTGCAATGCATGCTTGTGCTGTGAGGGTACGCGATCCCTTATGACACTCTTCAGAGAAGGATACATAAAGAGCTTTTCATACATTTTACAGACTATTGGGCATGAGAAAGATATGGCTTCTTCACTCTACTGAAAGGTGTCCATGCAATGTAGGGGGGCTGGTCTTCAATTTTTTTCACTTTTTGTTCCAAGTCCAGTCCCACATTTCATAGTACATAGTCACTGTTCTGTAACTTTTAGATTTTGAAATTTGGATAGTGATCAAACACATATAGCCCAGCCAGTTCAAAACTGACTATCCTGTGAAGCAGTGTTTTGTATCTGCCACCATTAATTAAGTCCCTCACCTCTTTATAAGGGTCTCTCTCGCTCTAGCGGCTAGTCCATCACTAGTCACTGCAGTACTGATTAGGGAGTAGAATTAAAGCAGGAAATCACACGTTTTATACCTATACTATAATTAGAGACCATATTAACACTCAAAAGAGGTTTGTCAGCACCTGGAAAACCAATTTACTCATTTAAATAATTTCCTTCTCCAACAATACATATGCAGATATTTAAACAAAAGAGAAGTGGGTCTTAACAGCAGCTGCACTGCCTGAGCACACAGTTACAAAACAAACAATATTGTGCAGATTGTTGAATACAATAAATGTGCATAAATAATAAATGCACATAAAATGTGAATATGTCCTTTTTTCTCAGAAAAAGAAGGTGCTCACACGCGGAGAATAGCAAAATACTACTCAACTTCATACTATCCAAGAAGATCACACTCAGGTGTGCATGGATCCTTATGCTGACCTACTACTCTGATGTCAAGATATGTACTTCACTCCACCTACTATTGCTTCTTCAAGTCAGTGCTCCCAACCTTACTGATTTCGAGGACCTGTTTCCATTTAGGTTCCTGGTGTCCCTTTGGGAGGTATAAACCAAGTGTGCAGATAACTCCCTTCCATTTTTACTTTAATGTGCACTGTCACCATCTGTGCATCAGGGTGTCTGGTATAGTGAGTTCTACTTACCTGAAACTGTCCCTCACAGGTGGGGCTATCTTCTTCCAGTGGGTCCTCTACTGCTGAAGTGCCAGGAGCCGACATCACTGCTGTACTCTTACACATGCTCAAGAGTACAGCATTGAGGTCTATGTAGGTTCCTGTAATACTGCAAAATCTTGCATAGATTGAGCCAATTCACTGCAGCTGTCTCTAATGATGGCTGCGGGGGTATTGACTCTTCTGGTCTAGAGGTGACTAAAAGTATCAGGTGGAAGAAATATACAGAGTCTCAGTATGTCTCATTATACCTTTTGACACAGTCAAAAATAATATTTCATAAAGATTTAGTAAAGACGTGATAGTGCCGCTTTAAGTTCATTAGTTCAAAGTTTAGTTCATTTTGATTAATTTGGTTTTGGCCTCATTAAAATTCTGTATTTTCTGCATGCTCAAATCTAGAAAGGCAGATTTATATTAAGGCAACACATGTTTTTAATGATGTTAGCATGATCACATTTTCATACCCTGCCTTCTTTACCTATTCATCCTTGTTTCCGTGGGAAGGACCATGCTTCTTCCCCTGGATAAATTTCAAGATATGCACATTTGAGATATTTCTTATTCTTTTTTGAGTTTTGGTTTTAATCACTGAAGCCAAATGTATGAAAGTGCTGGAAACATGAACTACACCAAAGTTTTAAGAATGTGCTGCAAAAAAGTCCATATTTCCACCTATCTTGTCCTCAACACAGGACAAACGGAGTCTTTTCCTCAGTTGGGTTTATTTTTTTCTGGCAAACTTTGTGCTTCATTTGATTTTATGACCTTTTTCTTAATGGTTCATTTATTCAATTCCCTGACATCCTAAATCATGACAAGCTTACTTTATTTGATTACTTCCGATTAATCCAAATTCACAGCGGTGCTCCGTCTCAAGTAATTAAAGGAGAAACTGCTGCACTCAAACCCCATGAAAATCAGAGCACTGACCATCCTACTGAACGGAACACTGAGGTCATTTCTGTTACATAAACTGCTTACATAAAACGTAAGGAGTCAAGAAAAAAAAGGCACACTTCAGTTTTAAAACCATATTTCACAGTGTTCATTTAAGATGTGCATAATTGCAATCGGTTATCTTTACCCAGCTATTTCCTGTATTTTTCCATTCTGAGATATTCCGTGGTGTTAAGGTTTTCCATATGTCCCAGAAAACCGGGAAAGTCACAAATTTTAGTGACAGGAAACATGTCTTGTTCATCTTAGTAAAAATCCAAAATTTTGATAATGTTTATATTACTATATGTAATAGAGCATATTAGCTTACATATTGATTAGCTGAGGGCTTGTGGTATGAAGGTGTCACATGCTGGTTTCTGCCAAGAGGACCTATATCTAGCCCTGGTTCAGTCATGGTGTCCTATACCCGCCCCCTCTACACACAGAACCCACGCAGGGTCTAGAGAGGATGAAGACAGTCAGCAGTATCCTGGCCAGTCTGACATAGCAAGTGTTTAGCTATTTATAGTAAGCATCACAAACAGAGAGAGGATCACAGGTATATGAGAAATGGAGGAGGAACAAATGTGTGGGGAGATACAGGGGGAAACTCCAATGGAGCTGGGATACAGGAAGAGACACAGCTGGGGCGGGGATACAAGGAGAGACAACTGGTGACTGGAATACAAGGAGAGACAACAGGTGACTGGGATACAGGGAGAGACACAACTGGAAGCTGGGATACAAGGAGAGACACAATTAGAGTGCTGGGAGGTAGAGTAGCGGACGCACTCAGAGGGCTAGTGTGATTAAAAGCTTAACCAGGATCTCTTTATTCTGAGTTTTCCCTGTACAACTGAACTATAACCTTAGACCTATTTCCTGTTCCGGGTTACATGACAAGATTTAAAGTGAACCAACTCATTAACTATTTAAGGTATAACAGTGCAGTTAAACAATTAACATTAGAGATGTCACACACAAAATGACACATCATCACATCTTTCCCCTCAAGCATGAACACAGTTACAGTGAAACACAATCTTTCCATATTTTGGGTTTCAGTTTACGACCATAACTGGAGTAGATGTCTCTTGAGTCCCTATGAGCATTCGACGACTCCTCTACAGTGGGAGTCGCATTACTTGCACCTGGAAGCTCCATAGTGTCCTCGGTATTATTTGGTTCAGTGTTGCACGTAATATGCGAGTCAAGTTTTTCTTTCTATGACATATGTGTTGAGAATTTCATCATCATTTGAATTGTGCGTGGCAGAAAAGTCAGGGCGTAGATGCCATATGTTCCGTCTGAGTTCCTGACCCCGAGGATTTTCAATTACATATGACCTAGGGGATTCAGAGACACGTACGATACGTGCGGGTTCCCATTTCTTCCCATTGATCCTGTGTCTCACAGGCTGTGTTAAGGTAAGCGGTGCAAGCGGTTTGGCTGATTTGTCGTAATATTGGTTTTGTTTTGAAATGTTTTTGTCTCGTTGAGCTGCAACAAGCTCATGTGTAAAACTCTGTGGCTGAAGTTCCTTTGGAGAAATGGGTACTGTGGTTCTCAGTGCTCTGCCCATAAGCAGCTGCGCAGAGGAACATAATCCTTCTAGTGGAGTTGCACGATAGTTCAGTAGACCCAAATGAACATATTGCCTATATGATTGTGCCTTCAATAGAATAGATTTGACGGTGCCAACATATTTTTCAGCCAGCCCATGGTAGATATGGACTAACAGGCTTGTGCTTGATGCCCTATTCCTTCATGAAATATTTAAACTCATCACTTGAATATTATGCACCATTGTCTGATACGAGTTCCTCACACACACCATGCCTGGCTTAAAAATTTAAATTGATTTAAATTAATTTGATTTAAAAGCCAATATGATAGTGGACGATTTCAGGTCCTTTAGCTGTACGATTTCAAAATATTTGCTGTAATAGTCAACAATGATCAGGTAGTTTTTATCTTCATTATGAAAAATTTCTGTGGCTAGCCTTTGCCATGCACGTGAAGGGATACTCCAAGTGATGAGCGGTTCTTTTGTGTTCTGCCACTGAAATTCCCCACGTGTATCATAAACCTTCACAAATTTTTCAATATCAGAGTCTATGTTAGGCTAGTATACCAATTCACGTGCCCTTCGTTTGCATAGAGCAATGCCTAAATGTTCTTGGTGGATTTGTTCCAAAACCAGCTTCTGCTGACTTTTGGGTATGAGTATCCGTTCAGCCATAAAGATAATGCCCTCATTATTCGACAAAGCATGTTTTACAGGCCAGAATGCCTGTAACTCCGGTGGCAGCTTCTTGCGTTTCTCTGGACATGACTCAACACAATTTTTCTAGTTGTTTGTCCTGCATTGTTTCCTGTGTTATTTTTTCCAGTCTGACATCTGATACTGGTACATTGACTACAACCATGTGAACTTGTTCCTCCAGATTCGGTTCCTCCCGTGCTTCATGTCCAGCTGGGAACCTGTGTCTGCCATCGGGATTTCCTTCCCTGTCTTGTATTTTACAGTGTGATCATATGGTTGTAGTTTCATTACCATTCTTTGTAAGCGTGGAGGAACAGAGTTTAGTTGTTTCCGCATTAGATGTTCTAAAGGCTTGTGATAAGTTTCCACTAATAGCGGACGCCTGTAGATGTATTGATGAAATGTTTCACACCCATTTACAATGGCTAGCATTTCCTTTTCAATTTGGGCATAGTTGGATTGGACTGTTGTGAGTGCCCGTGAGGCATAGGCTACTGGGTGACTCTTTGTATCAGTACTGCAACCAACCCAGCATGCGATGCATCTACTTGAAGGACAGTGTCACAGTTCACATAAATTTTTTTAGGATTGGTCAAGGCTGTTGTCTGATTGTTGCTTTTATTTTCTCAAATGTTTTCTGCATATTCGTATCCGAAGACCAGCATGCATTTTTCTGAAGCAGGGCTTGTAGTGGTGCTGTTTGCTGCGCTGAGCCCTGTGAGAACTTTGATAGATAGTTGAAAATACTAGACGATTTCGTCAGAAAATTCAGTTTTTTTCCGAATTCGTTTACAAAAACGTAAACGAAAGCACCACATACGAAATATAAACAAATGAAAGGGCACATGCCGAATGCATTACCTTTTCATTTCACTCCTTTAATAGATTCCATGCTGCAGGGGAATTTACCTCCACAGCACAGAGAAAATAACACCGCGCATTCGCAAAAAGGAAAAAAAACAAGGTGGAGCTGGCAGTGCTACCAGTTTCCTCATTGTAATGATATTAATTCCTACTCTCCACCCCCTCTCCCCCCATTAAAACCCCATATTAATAAAAGGGAGTAGGGGGATGTCACCTAAACAAATTTAAAAGTACTAGTGACGAGTCAGCTATTGCTGCCCAGTCGCTAGTGCAATAAGGGGGGACCTGGCACACTAATAACTAAAATAACATAACTAATAACATGAGCGGCGGGTGGGGACCCTAATTAAATAAAGAGGGGGACATTAGGTTCCCACCCATGACCGGCGGGTAAGTACCACAAATAATAAATTGACTAGGGGTTTCCAAGCCACTAGTCACCCCCCCCCCAATTAAAATACCCTACCTACCACCCTCACCCTAATAATAGTGAGGGGGGGACAATAAGCTAACCCTGTAAAATACAATTTCATACTTACCATTAGATGTCTTCTTTTCTTTTCTCAGCCCAAAAAAAGGCCATAAAAAAATCCATAATACCCGTTGCAACTGTTAAAATAAAAAATAAAAAACGAGCGCCCCCCCCAAAAAAATCCTGACACTAATGAGCGGCGCAGAATTAGCTCCGCAGGGCAGGGAAAAGACTTATAAAGCCTTCCCACACCCTGCAATTCGACTCAGAACACCTTGATTGGTTGGTCTACATTTACCTGTCACAGTACTCTGATTGGCTGGCTTGGAATCCAACCAATCAGAATGCTCTGAGTCATTTTACACAGCGTGGGAAAGTTCTTTGGAATTTTTCCATGCTGTGTAATTTGACTCTTAACCCTCTGATTGGTTTAAAGGGGTTTGAAAGCAACCAATCAGACTACACAGGGGGACCTGGCACAGGTAGGGGCATGCGGGGGGATTTAACCTGTTCCAGGTCCCCCCTTATTGCATGGTGCCCAGTCACTAGTAGTTTTACATTTGTTTAGGCAACATGCCCCTACTTGCAGCATGCGGGAAGATTTAACCTCCCTTTTATTAATATGGGGGTCATAGTGACCCGCATACTGATTTATATTTAGTTTTAAATGACATGCCCATACTCGCGGCATGCTGCGAGTATGAGCATGTGGGAGGATTCAACCTCCCTTTTATTAATATTATTATTATTATTATTGCCATTTATATAGCGCCAACAGATTCCGTAGCACTTTACAATATTTTGAGAGGGGGGATGTAACAATAAATAGGACAATTACAAGAAAACTTACAGGAACAATAGGTTGAAGAGGACCCTGCTCAAATGAGCTTACAGACTATAGGAGGTGGGGTATTTGAAACATTAGGACAAGAAATATCAAGTAGGAGTGAAGCAGAGCTGGAGGAGAGAGCAAAGCACTGTCCCATAGGAGAGAGCAGGAGACAGGTATGTAAGGTAGAGATTACTCTGGGAGGCCATAAGCTTTCCTGAAGAGATGGGTTTTAAGGCCCTTCTTAAATGATTGATGGCAGTAGGCAAGCTATTCCATAGGAGAGGAGCCGCCCGCGAGAGGTCCTGCAAGCGCGAGTTGGCCGTACGGGTGCGAGCAGCGGTCAGGAGGTGGTCACGGGCAGAGCGGAGGGTACGAGGAGGGGCATATCTATGGATCAGTGAAGAGATATAAGTGGGGCTAGAATTGTTCAGTGCTTTAAATGTATGGGTTAGCACTTTGAATTAACTCCTATAGCATACAGGGAGCCAATGTAAGGACTGGCAGAGGGGTGAGGTGTGAGAGGACCGACTAGAGAGGAAAATCAGTCTAGCTGCAGCATTCATTACAGATTGTAGCGGGGCTATACGACTTTTGGGGAGACCAATCAGGAGAGGGTTACAGTAATCCATGCGGGAAATTACTAGAGCATGGACAAGCTCCTTGGTAGCATCTTGCTTAAAGGACCACTATAGTGCCAGGAAAACATACTCGTTTTCCTGGCACTATAGTGCCCTGAGGGTGCCCCCACCCTCAGGGTCCCCCTCCCGCCCGGCTCTGGAAGGGGAAAGGGGTAAAAACTTACCTTTTTCCAGCGCTGGGCGGAGAGCTCTCCTCCTCCTCTCCGCCTCCGTTACGCCCCGCCGGCTGAATGCGCACGCGCGGCAAGAGCTGCGCGCGCATTCAGCCGGTCTCATAGGAAAGCATTTACAATGCTTTCCTATGGACGCTGGCGTGCTCTCACTGTGAAAATCACAGTGAGAAGCACGCAAGCGCCTCTAGTGGCCGTCAATGAGACAGCCACTAGAGGAAATAGGGGAAGGCTTAACCCATTCATAAATATAGTTTCTCTGAAACTGCTATAATTATGAAAAAATGGGTTAACCCTAGAAGGACCTGGCACCCAGACCACTTCATTAAGCTGAAGTGGTCTGGGTGCCTAGAGTGGTCCTTTAAGAAAGGGGCGAATGCGGGCTATGTTTTTGAGTTGGAGCCTACAGAACTTGGCAACAAACTTGATGTGAGACTCAAAGGTGAGACCAGAGTTAAGTATGACGCCAAGACAGCGCGCTTGCAGGGATGGACTTATGTGGATATCGGAGTCATAGTGATCCTTATAGGTTTTAATAGGGGTGGGGGGCAGGAAGGGAAGAAATGGTTTATTACAAGGAGGGAGCTGGAGTCGCTCCCGGCTCCCTCCTTGTTTTTGCGCGTGGACGAAATCAAATTATTTTTTAACAAATTTCGTTCAAAAACGAATGGTTACGGATGAAATTCAGGATTGACTAATGAAATTTTTATCTAGTACGAAATCATTCATACGTAACGAAAATTTTACTGGTGCAAATGTCTAGAAAATACCCAGTGCTATTTCTAGCTCTTTCCTGGAGGTTGATGCTTGCATTTTGGTAATAGCTTGTATTTTGTTGGGATCAGGTTTCAATCCTTCTTTACTGAAGCTAGGTCACATGGGAGAGACACAGTTAGAGGGCTGGGAGGCAAGAGAGATAAATAGCTGGAGAGTTGGGGTACAGTGGAGACAAGTGAAATGAGTGTTTTCAATAATGAATGAAGAGATTGAAGAAAAAGGTTATCTTCGGCATCTATTCAGGCAGTTCTGGATAGCCAAAGCAATACAGAAAATTTAACATGCCACTCAGAGTTTCATAATTGAATGCAAAATGAAAAAAAAAAAACATTGACTGTGTACAATCATCAGAATAGTCCAATTTGTTCAAGAAACCTTGAAAATAATACATTGTACAATACACCACAATAAAACAACTGTACCTTTAACTTTAACCCCTTAAGGACCAAACTTCTGGAATAAAAGGGAATCATGACATGTCACACATGTCATGTGTCCTTAAGGGGTTAATATATCCATTTTTATCAATAACCCATCAAATCCTGACACCTATACCTATATCTTGGTTTAGTGGAAGATGATTATGGCCACCATAATGATGTCACTCGGTGATGTCAGCCATCTGAATTATCAATCAACAGGAAAAGGTAAAATCTTCCACCAATCACACTTTTTTTTATGAGACAGAAATTAAATCATGCAAAGCAGTTGACCATTTCCTAATAATAAGCTTGTTGATATTTTGGTAGCATCTCTGTCCTACAAAATCATAAAATTACGAATCAAATAAATCTGTCTTCACTAGAGGTTTTCTGAAACATAAACAAAGAACGCTAGCCCTGCTTCTGAAATACTGCCAGTACATGGTATTTGAAAATAGTTAAAGATTCATAATCACATATTAATTATACATGTTGACATGTCATGATGCATACACTATTTATTTAAAGGGATTAGTAAACTCAGTTTAGGAAAGATATCTATAAAATGTACAATCTCCTACAAGAAGCCCTTTTAATATGTACAGTTGCAATTTTCTGAATATATATAAATAAAATCACCAAAGTAATGCTGGGTACAGCCATCAGACTAACCTAGCAGACAACAGTAAGCAGTGATAGTAAAGCCCATATTTACTTCTTGAAAGCTGCAGAAAAATCTCTCAAGCCGCTGATAATATACACTTGTGAAGTGTGAAAAATACAATTAAATGTAGAAATCCACACCGCTCCATCCTGCAACGGGCAGACATCGTCTTAGCTCTTTGTCAGTCATTGTTATAAGGTCTGTCCTTTGCAACTTGCAATAAGCATCATACCCGCCTCAACATTGGCATCTCGCAAAGTACGAGGGCAGTGGTGGTGTAAAGGGGCAGGCCAGTGACAATGTTCACGTGAAGCACAGCAAGCTGTTATGGTGCTCTTTGCATGGTCCTCGTGCCCTTAGCATAGTGCGAGTGCATCTTATGACACCTTGCTTGCTGGGAAGAGTTTCCTGGTTTCTCCAAAATGAAGACACCAGAAAGCAAACCCAGAATGGCGGGAAAGGACCCTGAAATAGGGTCTGTCCTGACAAAATTGTGACTGTTGGGAGGCCTGCAGCATAGAGAAAGCATTCATTGAAAGCAAAAAAGCAAACTCTAGTTCCATTTCTCCTCTTCATTAAGGTGTGTTAAATACCTGCTTAATGGGGGGCAGCTAAAATGTGTTTTTTTAATAGTGTCAGGAATACATGTTTGCATAGTGTTATAGTGTTCCTTTAACTGTCATATACACTACTAACAGATACTGGCATCAGAAATACAACTCAATAAAGGTGTCACTTGTCATAAGGTTTTAGTATAATTTCAAGGTAAATGGTTGGTGTTTATACCAATAATTATACATGCACACATTATTATGTTATAACTACTTTTATATTTATTTATAAATATCTATGTGACTAATCACAATGGGCTCAGAATTTACACATATTAAATTGAAGCAAAGTCATTCTAAGCGGGATGAGTGATGTGTGACTTTGTTTACACATATCATATTAACTTACATCAGGGGTCAAGTCCTGGGGAAAAAAAAGTGTGGGAACTCACCCAAAAAATTACACTCCTATGCATATAGTGCAATGCAGGGTGTGTATAATGAATGTAGTGTGTTTGTAGTGAGTGCAGAGTGTGTATAATGAATGCAGTGTGTGTAGTGAATGTAGTGTTTGTAGTAAGTGCAGATTGTGTATAGTGTATGTAGTGAGTGTAGTGTGTGTGTATAATGAATGCAGTGTGTGCTGGATGATTGTGTGTGTGTGTGCTGGATGATGTGTGTGTGTGTGTGTGCTGGATGATGTGTGTGTGCTGGATGATGTGTGCGTGTGCTGGATGATGTGTGCGTGTGCTGGATGATGTGTGTATGTGTGCGCTGGATGATGTGTGTGATCAAGGTAACAGTCTTAAAGTGGACGCATTTGACTTACGGACAAGCTGATTTTAAGCAAAATGTAGGAATGGGTGGAGCTTCAAACAGCTTCAGCTGCCACATTTTGTAAAGTGAGTGGGAGTGAGAAGGGTTTACAGCCATTTGTTAATTTGTAAGAATGAAAACTATATGTATAAGAGTGTGGGTATTATGTAGGTGTATTGTCATGACAGACGCACAGTCGGATTTACCAGCATATGCGCTAACCCCATTAAGACACAGACACGGGTTATACTGTTGGAAATATTAGTCAACAACTTTATTAATTATTAATTAAGGAATAACAAATAGGGTCATTGCCAACAAATATTATTAAAGACAACATCCCCCCATATACATAACATACCCATGGGCGTCCGCATGAATTTTTCCAGGGGAGGGGAATATTTGTAATGACATTCATGCGTGGGCCCTTTTTGACAGTGTCATGAAGGGGAGGGGCATAGTCATTATCACATAAAGCCAGGGTGAATAGTGTTTTCACAACTATGGTGTCAGGAATACATGTATGTATTCATGACACTATAGTGTTCCTTTAATCAAATAAAAGGAACATTCTGGTCATCATAACAACTTCATCTAAATGAAAATGCTTTACCTTTGTGTTCCTTCTGTCCCTTCCTGCTCCTTGCTGCCCTTTCCAGCTCCTTGCTGCCCCTTTCTGCTCCTTGTAGATACTTACTGTTCCTTTTTGCTCCTTCTCCTACTTTACCTTTGTGCTCCTTCTGATTCTTTCTGCTCCTTTACCGTTGTGCACCTTGCTGCCCCTTCCTGCTCATTTCTGTTCTTTCTCCTTTCTGCTCCTTCGTCTACTTTACCCCTGCTCACGACAGGGCCCTTACAGTGAAGTTGGTGATTTGCCTGAAATACTTCAGTTTCTGGTTCCTGTGAACCTGCTCCAGACTTACCCTCAACCCTGCTCCATACCAACCTGCTCCAGACTTACCTTCAAACCTGCTCCACTTTTATTTATGGTTTTGACCTCTGCCTCTGTTACCAGCCTTCCTCTGTTACCAGCCTGCCTTTGTTTCAACCCTACCTGGAGATCACTGACTTTCTTTAATATTTGCAAGTATCCAGTTTTTTTCCTCAAGTTTCATATGTCTAAAAGCACCAATAAAGTCTCAAATAAGAACCCTGGCCAAAGTCTCCTATCTGACCTGCACAAGATCATGACAGGTGTACCAAGACAATGCTACAACCACAAGTTAAATTGTAGGGGTATACCATAGCCATTCCCCGCCACAGCTCAGGACCTGTCACCTAAAGCTCCTGAGCGCCCCTCACCACACCTAAACAGGGCCTGTTGAAGGCCCTCCTGAAGGCCCAAAATAAATAGGTCACAGGCCACATCCAACAGATGTACACCATCCCTCCTGAAGTACCCAGGAAGCATGCCTTCCAATTCCCCGTGCCTCACTGCCACTCCACCTAATAAAGACCGCCATCATTTTATTGATTTGTCCCCAGCAAAGAGCCACCGTAGCCGGGCCCTTGGCATGTCACCAGCGAAACCGAGGAACCATCTCGGACCACACCACCACCACACCTGGAGCCAGCCCCCGTAGCCGGTCCACATCCCTCTTCATCCATCTGACCAATTCCTTTTTTTGGACCATGCCCAGATCATTACCTTCAGCGTGAATTAACAGTACATCTGGAATGGTGCCCCTTGCCACCCTCTGGAAAATTTCCCCAATAATGCCTTGCCAACCAAAACCCCGAAAACCAAACCACTCCAGTGTCACCAACTCCAGAGGAAAGCCCAGCTGCACTCCTTGTTTACAAATTGCAGCTCTCTTCTGCGCCCAGTAGATGTAAGAGTGGCCCACCAACCAGGCCACCCAACCTAAAATGAAAACAGAATCAGTGACAAGGCATAACACCAAATACCACCCACCAATCCACGCCTATTAGACCAGGTGTTCAGGCCGTAAGTAGGACTTAAAAGGTACCGACTCCCACCTACTTATAGGATTCACCAGTTCATCATCTAAACCCAAGTGGGAAGCCTCCGTCGCCGCCCTTATTCAGAAGGATTGGGTCCCAAACTGCATGGGATCCAAACCCAGCTCCGTCAAACCCAACCAAAAAACCCAAAAGAATTGGAACCACAACAAAGCGGATCCATCCCCAAGTACCAAAAAACAACACAGGAAGTCCGGGCGAAACTCCACGTAGCGCAATGCACATGAAACCGGGTAGACTCCTGACCCTGGCAGGGAAAATAGTGTTGCTACACAACCTTTAACAAATACATCCGTCTTTGTATGCCCAACCGAATCACCACCCTATCGGTCTGTAATTTGATGTCCGAGTGTTGAACCCTTCCAACACCCGTGTAACCTACCGCCTCGTCCCAGGCATCCCAAACATTTACATAAGCAGCCCACGTGCCAGGCACCAGAGAATTCCTTATGAATCCTCTAAGCATGATGTCCCGAGCTGCCACATCTCCACTGGACAGGCTTGTCCTTCCTTTTGCGCCCCCGGAGCCGCCATCCAAAACCTTTCCCACTGTGAACGAGACAAGGAATCAGCCACCATGTTTAACAAACCAGGCACGTGACGCACCCGAAAAACAATATTAAAAGGCATACAAAACAAAACAAATCGCCGTAATAAGCATACCACCGGAACCGAAGATGTGGATAAGTGGTTAACCGCATGAACCACAGACATATTGTCCGTAAAAAAGATAACTTTCCTGTCCCGCAACACCTCCCCCCACAACGCCAAAGCCACCAAAAAGAGGAACAACTCAAGAAACACCATATTACCTATAAGAGGACTTGTTTTCCAAGCGTCAGGCCACTGAGCAGCACACCACCTGCCTGCCAAATATGCCCCAAAACCTATGCTCCCCGAAGCATCCGTGAACCACTCAATATCCTCAGAAGAAGCTGCCACTTCACGAAAGAAGACCCGTCCGTTGAAATAACATAAAAACGATTCCCAGACCCACAAAACCACCTTCATGGCCCCCGAGACCCTGACAAAGTGACGCTAGGACCAGACCCCACAAGTTGCCCTCGCCAAAAAACTGCTAAAAACCTCTCCCCATGGGAATTACCCTACATGCAAAATTCAGACTGTCTTTTAAAGACTGCAGCTCTCTCAACTTAACTTTACTAGATCTTCTAACATGCACCACGAGCTCCCGAAGAGCAATCAACTTATCCCTAGGCAGCCGACATTCCCCTGCCATTGAATCAATCTCCAACCCAAGAAAACTGAGACAAGTGGTAGGGCCCACCGTCTTATCGGATGCCAGGGGTACCCCAAACGACTGAGCCACCCATTCCAAAGACCATCATCGAGACGGAACCCCCACCTGATTGCTCCTTCACCACCCACTCCAAAAAGGAACTAAATTAAAGGAGCGAGAAGAATTTGCACCACCAAATCTTTTCCTTCACGTCCGGTTTTAGAAGACAACCCAAAGGCCCAGCGATTGACATACATTCTGTCTGGCTACCTCCGGGATCTCACCTATGAACACTGCACGCTCGCTGACCACTGCCAATGTCCATGACCCGAGTGAAGTCATCGCAGTCACGCCCTGAACACTGCCTGCCGCAGCAACCTGAACTGTCGATGCCACCACACTCCCGTCTGTCAGCGAACCCCACAGCCGACTAAAATGCGCTTCCTGTGTATCCCAGACAGCCCAAGAGTTAAGAAAGGACCTCAAGCTATCCAAGAGATTCCCGAAGTGTAGTGCAGCAGAAGACTCACTGCCAGAACCCCCTGCCACAGAAGACCGCAAGGCTGCTGTCCTTCCATCGAGGTTCGGGAGTAGCATCATAACTTCTGCGTCCAGCTTCCGGGTCCTGCCTCAGAATCGTAGGAGAAGGAGTAGCTGACCTGCGGGAAGAAGACAACCTGGGTAGTCTGCTCACAGGAGCCCCAACCTGTCCATCCTTCCCATGATCCCAACTACATTCTCTGTCCTCAAAATGTCTGGCCGTCTGGCCCGATTGGCCATACGGGGTAAGCCTACCCTCCTGATAACTCCTGTTAGGCGACCTGTAAGCCCTGCTCCGGCTCCTCGTCCTATCCTCGGAAGAAGTTTAACACCCCCTGCTGTAATGCCTTACAGAAGGGCTCTTCTCTCTGCTGCGCCGATCTGCCGTGGACCGTCTATCCTCGCTGTGCCTTGTTCTGTCCTTGGAACGCCTCTGAAAAGTAGCTTGGCCTGGGACACCTGGTGACACGCTATCCCTCATCCTAGAGCGGCGCTCACTGCACTCCCGGACAGCATGACTCCTCCAATCCGGCCTAGCCAACTGCCCGGCTCCATGTTGCTGTACGCACTCTCTTCCACCTGACTCTGCGTGGGCCGTGCTTCTTAATCTCTCAGCCAATGAACGGCAACTGGATTGGCAACCGGTCTTTGCAGCTCTGCCAAAGCCAGCCGTGCGTAACTCAGCAGGAGATGAACTGTGAAACCCGACGGGATCCAGGTATGAGAGTAAACCAATACTAAATGGTTTACCCTATCATTCCATACTCTTGGCATCATAACCACTGCAGGGTTTTATAATGCTTGGAGTAACCCATTAAATACATCCGGAGAGATTGATGCAGTATTCATCATTGTTAATTTAATATTAATTATGACCCCCTAAGAAAAACAATTATAGGTTCGGGAGAATCAATGCCCTGAAGCTAAACTTGCTACCACAACTCCTTTATCTGTTCCAGACTATCCCAATAACGATACCTAGAGCCTTCTTCCAGCCGCTCAATGCCGCAATATTAAGATTCGTATGGAAGACGGGTCGGCCCAGGGTAAATAGAGCGCTCCTGTCTCTGCCCAAAAGAATGGGAGGCCTAGGGCTCCCTTCAATAGCTCACTACTACAGAGCTGCCCACTTACTACGAATGGTGGACTGGCACACATCAAACCCGGACAAAATCTGGCAGGACTTGGAAAACAACCAAGTGGCCCAGATGCTACCTTCTGCAGTCTGGACGACACACCCCCTCAAGGACCCCAGGTTGGCTAAAAACACGTTTATTCGGGCCACGATGAAGATATGAATGTCCACACGGCTGACCGACAGGCTCACCACGACACCAGGCCCCCTGACAGCCGTAACATATAACCCTGATATCGCGGGAGGCCTGCGGCCTAGTGATGTAGCAAGCCTCGGGGGCATGGACTGGACTCACATGAAACATCTATGCTCCGCTACAAGATTGAAACCATTAATGGAGCTGATCCCAGAAGGTACCATTTACCTGGGGGGGGCAGGGAAGGGGAGGCCCGCGGCCCCAATAGGCGTACATATGGGGACCACAACGGGTGTGGGGAACGCCAGCAGGGGACAACCAAAAGAGATAGTCCACCGAGGACAGACCTTTAGTCCAGGATTCAAGACCAGGGCAAGGGCCACCACAGCAAGACTTGGACTCAAAATGATGCACTAAGCCATGACTGACAGATGGGACCACCAGTCACAATTAGCCAGGTAACCGGACTAGCCCAGACAGACACATAGCCCATAGTAAACCGAAACACGAGGCGAATCCACGTGCGGCCCTCACCCATCACGTTCACATATCCGATAGCTCCCCATGCCCACAATAGGTAACGATAATTATGCACCCCGCAACCCATGGTACCTATGTTGCCAAAACTGATGACGGCCTCACCCGTGCCCCTGACTCACCTCCTGATGCTCAATATCCTAGTTAGGCACTTAGCCCAAGTCAGTCTCTGACTTCTACGCACCTAACCACCACAAATGAAGATAACCAAGAAGCCGGCTAGTAGTTCAGCAGACATATCCATTGAGAACTGTACCTTGTTACATGTTATAGTTGGTTCTTACCTATTAGTTCAACACGTTCTTCATAAACCGAGGCCTGCGGTAAATGTGGGAAGATATACATTGCATAGGGCCCTACTTGATATATGTGCAACCCGCTTTTCCCCTTTTCTTATTCTGTACCCCATACATTTTAATATCTCAATAAAAAAGTGATTGACAAAAAAAACAAACATATACAGAATCAATAAAAAATTATAAATAACAAAACACTAGAGAATCAAATGTTCTGAAACACAGTATAGAAGTAACCAGCAGTGGGTGCTCTCAGAGGAAAATATTGGAGATGAGAGATGTTCTACTGTGAGAAGGTCTCTTCGTTGATAGTACAAATAAAAATGCATGGTCTCTAAAATAATTTTCTTTAAACAAAGCAGTCCACCACTCAAAAACATTTTTTATTCACAGACAGTAGAAGTTGGATAAACTACAATAAAGTTCATGTCATTTCTGAAAAACAATTAGGGTTTTTAACTGTAGAAAAGAGTTAGGAATTTTCTATTACAAAGTCTTCAAAAATAAACTCTTTAACAAATGGAAAAAAATAGTGACTCATTATTTACTATTACAGTGCCTTGCAAAAGTATTCACCCCCCTTGACTTTTTACCAATTCGTTACATTACAGCCTTAAGTTCAATGTTTTATTAATCTGAATTTTATGTGATGGATCAGAACACAATAGTCTAAATTGGTGAAGTGAAATGAGAAAAATATATACATAAAACTATTTTTTAGAAATAGAAAACAGAAAATTGGCATGTGCGTATGTATTCACCCCCTTTGTTATGAAGCCCATAAAAAGCTCTTGTGCAACCAATTACCTTCAGAAGTCACATAATTAGTGAAATGATGTCCACCTGTGTGCAATCTAAGTATCACATGATCTGTCATTACATATACACACCTTTTTTGAAAAGCCCCAGAGGCTGCAACACCTAAGCAAGAGGCACCACTAACCAAACACTGCCACGAAGACCAAGGAACTCTCCAAACAAGTAAGGGACAATGTTCTTGAGAAGTACAAGTCAGGGTTATCAAAAAAAATATCCAAATCTTTGATGATCCCCAGGAGCACTATCAAATCCATCATAACCAAATGGAAAGAACATGGCACAACAGCAAACCTGCCAAGAGATGGCTGCCCACCAAAACTCACAGACCGGGCAAGGAGGGCATTAATCAGAGAGGCAGCACAGAGACCTAAGGTAACCCTGGAGGAGCTGCAGAGTTCCACAGCAGAGACTGGAGTATCTGTACATAGGACGACAATAAGCCTTACGCTCCATAGAGTTGCGCTTTATGGCAGAGTGGCCAGAAGAAAGCCATTACTTTCAGCAAAAAAACTAAATGGCACAATTTGAGTTTGTGAAAAGGCATGTGGGAGACTCCCAAAATGTATGGAGGAAGGTGCTCTGGTCTGATGAGACTAAAATTTAACTTTTTGGCCATCAAAGAAAACGCTATGTCTGGCGCAAACCCAACACATCACATCACCCAAAGAACACCATCCCCACAGTGAAACATGGTGGTGGCAGCATCCAACTTGAAGGAGCTGGAGCAGTTTTGCAAGGAGGAATGGGCACAAATCCCAGATGTGGCAAGCTCATAGAGACTTGTCCAAAGTGACTTGGAGCTGTGATTGCCGCAAAAGGTGGCTCTACAAACTACTGACTTTAGGGCTGACCTTTTCTGTTATTTTGTCCTATATGTTGTTTGCTTCACAATAAAAAAACAAAACAAAACATCTTCAAAGTTGTGGGCATGTTCTGTAAATTAAATTATGCAAATCATCAAACAATCCATGTTAATTCCAGGTTTTCCAATGAAAACTTGAACAGAAATAATTTCGCAGTGTCATGCTAGTATATCTAAGATTAACCAACTCATAAACAGTCATGTTTACAAATCTCACTTAAGCGAAGAGGACAACTCATTTTGTATTTTAAAATTTAACAAAATTAGCATTCTATGAAGCTATCGCTAAGTAAACACACCAAGCAGACAGAATGCTGGTCTCAGGATGTAAGCTATGACTGGCAGGTATATATGGCAACAAAACCATAGGGAGTACCAGTGAAGTAAATTGCAATAATCAACTATAGGGTAGCATATACGATGTTAATAGGCAGAAAGCCATAGCCTGACAGCCCAATTATACTAAGAGAGCATACTAAGTTAGCCTTTTTAACCTATGCCAATGCTTGAAAAAATTATTGGATAGTTCCCAGAGAGGTGTTGAGTATGTTCAGTGCCATTCATGTCGTTGTGTTGTCCTTGGTCAGCACCACTTTAGCCCTGGGCTTTAGTAGGAACCAGCACCAAATGTCCATGGGTGTGGCTCCGAAAAGTTGGAATAGCGGCTTGGCAGTGTTTGGAGAGGATTGATTCAATCGACCGCTTAGGCTCTTCCAGAACCATATACATAGGGCGTCAACTGCCTCATGAAAGTCATCTTCCCACCACCCGTAAGTCACCACCTAAGTCCTCAGGCTTAGAAGAAGCACAAGCATCAGCCATCTTAGATAATCCACATGGTAACCATCTTTCAGGATTGTGTCAAGGACCAGGTGAAAGGTAAGAACGTACTTGATAGGGACTGGGACAACCCCCACTGTACAGGGGGAGGGGGATGGAATTTAGTAGCAATGAAGTCGTGGCTATCCCAGTCAGAGAGATCGGCCGCTTCTCCCATCGAAGGAGACTGGACCTCCTTGTCTGTAGCGTTGATAATATCCTAAAGAGATTGCAGAGAAGCACATGCTTGCTGCGACTACCCCAAGCCCTGTCCCTAAGTGGAAACAAGTTTTTAACAAATAAACTTTCTCTTTTCTCAAGTAAGCTTGTGTCTTTTTTAAGGCGTGTCAGTTTTCTGAGTGTTACTTATATATTAATGTGAAGTTAAAGTTATTTCTTTTATTTTCAGCCACTCAGTCTGTTAGGCTTGCAGCAGCTGAAGCTCAAGGTGCTTGTATTGTCTGAGAGGGAAATAAGGAAGTAGAGTAAAATCAGGGGCAAACAAATCAGATAAGGGTAATCTAGGAAGCAGGGTCAGACAATTCAAAAGGTCGAAATCCCAAACATAGGGGTTTAAAAAGGGTGCAGGTTACTAGCAATGCCCCATGGTAAATCTTTCTCTACCTTGTCCAGCCTGGTAACTTGTCCCTACTGGGAAGCAGCCATTCATGAGACGGCTTTTCCACCCCATCCCCCCAGATCACCGGCCCAACCCAAACTTCAAGCACATGCCCCTCCTTAAATTGCCATCTTTAGGCATGATGTGGTAGCCTGAAGACAATTCCGTGAGGAGGCAATGGGGCGATCGCCACACTATCACTGTACGCTGGAACACCTAACTACTGATGTGGCGTTCGGAGTGGGGGTTGAGTTGCTGGTAAACACTTGGTTGTTTCTATTTATTTTAAAATCAGGATTTAGTTACTAAACAATGAACTTGAGTGAATTAATAACCAAATTGCAACTGTGCTGTAGTCACAGCTATACACACAGCTTATACAGAGCATTTTAAGAACTGTTTATTGTATATCAAACCAAACATGCATTTTGGAAAGAAAAGTAAACCTGGAACTTAGACAGTTTTTCACCAAATCTTATAATAGTACTTTTATGCGCTTTAATGATGATGTTCTAGCACATTCTTTGGATATAGTTCCTTGTATACATGAACTGGTAATACAAACTTCACATAATTTCCATTTCTTTGCACATAAAGCATTGCTTAACAAATATATATTGCAAGAATAAAAACAACTCTTTGGAGATCTGTTCATTACTGGGACTGTATAATGGACATGTGTTGATCTTTTGAGACTCAAGGAAAGGAAATTTCACCTACTCCAGTAGAAACAGTTGTTTAACAGCAGTTTTATGAAACACTTTGGCTTACTACTTGGTAAGCTCTAACCTTAGCAGTTATAGGTGGTAAATAAAACATTTAAACAATTGCAAGCTTGCTAAACAGGAAAATGTCCTGCTTAAACAAGTTAACAGACTGAAAACAGTAAGGCATTATAATTAAAGGTAAAAGTAAGGCTGCAGTCCACCTAGAAGGAATTTACACTATTATTAAACAATATATAAATATTACATGACATTTGCAGGGTAGAATAGTTAATCATGGCTATTGGAAGATGGGAGCAGGGCCGGACTGGCCCACCGGGATACCGGGAAATTTCCCGGTGGGCCGCGGCACCTGGGGGCCGGCCGCGTTCCTGGGCCGGCTGTTCTTATTGCAGCCTGAGCCGCCTGTTGTTGTTTCCCTGAAGTGTCAGTAGCCCTCCCTGTAGCATCGAAGCTGCACCGTCCGGCTGGGTGGTCGGCCGGAGTGATAGGAGGGTGCACACTGAGTGTGCACTTCCTGTCAGTCCGGCGGGTTACAGGAAACAGAAACTCCTGTTCCGCGCGGAGTTTCTGTTTCCTGTTACCGACCGGACTGACAGGAAGTGCACACTGAGTGTGCACCTTCCTATCACTCCGGCCGGCCGGCCACCGCGGACCGGAGTGCAGCTCGGCCACGCTACAGGGGAGGGGGTAAGAAGAGAGGGAGGGGGGAATAAGAAGAGAGGGAGGGGGGAATAAGAAGAGGGGAGGGAGGTAGTGGAACGAAGAAGAGGGGGGAATAAGATGAGGGAGGGGAGGCCAAAGAGGAGGGAGGGATAAGAAGAGGGGAGGGGGGGGAATAAAAGAGGGGAGGGGGAATAAGATGAGTGGAGGAAGGAACAAGAAGAGGAGGGGGGGAATAAGAAGAGGAGGGAGGGATAAGAAGAGGGAGGGGGGGAATAAGAAGAGGGAGGGGAGGGAATAAAAAGAGGGGAGGGGGGAATAAGATGGGGGGGGATAAGAAGAGGGGAGGGAGGGGAATAAGAAGAAGGGGCAGCTCTATAGGACAGGGGCCAAGACAGGGAGCTCTTTCACACTACGCGCGCACACACACACAATGCATTCCTATACATACACAGAAACACAACATGCTTCCCTTACACACAGAGAAACACACAATGCATCCATTACACACACACACACAATGCAACCCTTACACACAAAGACAATGCATCCTTTGCACACATACACAGAAACAGACAATGCAAACCTGTACACACGCATGCAAACACACACACTTCTTTTCTTACATACACACAGAAACACAATGCATCTCATGCACACACATACAGACACACACACCTTGCATCCCTTATGCATACAAACACAGATTCACACAATGCATCCCTTACACATAACCAGAAACACATAATACATCCCTTATACACAAATACACACCCGCTTCCACTACACACAAACACACTACATCATCTGCACAAACTGGTAACCCTATACACTACATACCATAAGCACACATATTAGATCCTCTACAATAACACATAACACATCCCCTACACACTCCACTCCCTGTGAGCGAACTCATGGGTGGGTGGAACTTATGAGTGGGCCTTATGGGTATACTCACCGTCAGGCCCTGGGGCCCAGACCTTGAGCTGTGTAAGGGGCCCCAAAAAATGGAGCTGCTTCCAATTCTCCCAGAACATTGAATTTTGTGACCACAGTTGCAAACAGCCCCCAGAGATCCTGTTCTACACCAGACCAGTGGAGCCAAACTGCAGCCCATCATCATCCTCATCTGCTTGTAAGTAGGCAATCTAGTATATTATTAGTGACACTAATCTATAATTTACCTCACATTAAAGGGACATTATAGCTTAATGAAGTGGTTCTGGTGTCTATAGCTGGTCCCTGCAGGCTTTTTAATTGTTTATTGTTTTTTGTTTTTAATGTAAACACACACTGTGTGCAGCACTGGCGTTAGTTCATATGGCAGGTCATATGGGTGGGGCATTGTGATGTGACATGTGGGGGCAGCAAATTTTTATTTTGTCTAGGGCGGCAAAAATCCTTGCACCGGCTCTGATCCCGGGCAGGTGCACCAGTCTACTTGACTGGTTTTGCCCCCCAGGCCTAAGGCTGCCAGCCCTCCCCTGGCCGCTGGGGAGGTCTTTTGGCGGCCGCTGGCGGACTTGTCCTGGCGGCCGCTGAGGGAGCTGCGCTGGCTCTGCTCCCCAGCACGCAGCTGAATGAGACCGGCGCCGGAATATGACGTCATATTCCGGCGCCAGTCTCATTCAGCAGCGCGCGAGGGCGGGAGGGCACTAACACAGGAAGCACCTCTAGTGACCGTCTGAGTGACTGTCACTAGCAGTGTCACTTTGAAGCAATGTAAACACTGCCTTTTGTCTGAAAAGTCAGTGTTTACGTTGAAAAGCCTGTAGGGACATGCTATAGACACCAGTACCACCACATTAAGCTGTGTGTGTGTGTATCAATGAGCTTGTGTGTGTCACTGAAATGTCAGTGAAATTGCCTGTGTCTGCATGTGTGTATGCTTACTGTATAATTAAACGTTTTACCCCGAAAGGACCAATATTTTATATTAGAAAAAGCAATATATATATATATATATATATATATATATAAATTACTCCATCATCTGTCCTGGCAAGACATAGCCTTGCATATTACACGCGACAATATATGGCGCAGTGACTTATGGGGCTGGCACAAATTTTTTTTCCAGGGCTGCTTTGTATCCCCAGTCCGGCCCTGGATGGGAGAGAGAGTTAAACTAGTTTATTGAAATGCTTTCCTAAACAAACAAGCATTATTGATACTCCAGCTCAGGTTTCACTATTGTAATACTATTTAATGAGAACAGTTCAATAACACATATGCCTAACTGGGGTATTATATTAGGGAAATCAGTAATTCAGCATCCTGCTTCTAGTGAGCAGACCATTGTAAGAGGGCAAGGTTTAACCAATGTGAGCGGATGACTTTTGGCTTGGATTGAGCAGAACCTGCTAGGGCAAATATACAAGGAAACAAACAGAAACTAAATAAGAAGGCACTCCATTCTCAGAACCACCATTGAAGACAGAAAAAAAGGAGATAACCTTTTTTATCTTCCATATTGTTTGCTGTATACATGCTTCCAATGGAAGACATATAAAAAATCATGGTTTAGGGCAAGGATCTCAGACCCTCCCCAAATGTTGCTGTTCTACAAATCCCAGACTTTTTTGAGTGAAACGGATACATAGTTTGAGATGCCTGGTCTAGGCTAACATGATGCTTGTGATAAATGCATTTATTATTTTAACCAGGGTGTCCCTGACTGTCTTCTTGATCCAACCCCTCATGTTGATGTGCTTTGTTCAATAACATTCTATCAATCTGAAACCAAGACTGCGGTGTCCGTACCTCACTTCCTTCATCCACCTTTTTGTGTCTCACTCTAAGAGAGCTATGTATAATAATTATATAAAAAGTGCTGTGGCACTACCTATTTGTGCCTATATCATTTTATTTTCCTGTTCCATTTTTGTTCTCTCGCACACCACACCCACCCTCCAAACACAAATACCACGTATACCACGACATATATTAAACAAAAAAAGTGAAAAGGGTCAAAAGTGAAAAGGTAAATAATGTATACAAAATCCTTTAAATTGAGAATGCATTGTTTTCCTAGTATTATTACTCATTTATCTTATTTTGTGATTTAATCAATGGTAAAATAAACAAGAAAAAATTTGAAAGAATCCAAATTAGGAATAAACGTGAAGGGAAAAAAACTCCAGAATTGGCACAATAGAGGTACCCCAAAAGTTTGGAGTAACAATTATATGCATAATGGCATGTGCACATGCAACAGGCACAAGCGTAAAAGCAAATGCGCACATAAACCGCTATGTCTTCTAACACCTTCTTGCGGACACACAACCTGATATAATTTTGTCTTCCTTCGACCCATCCTTCTTTCCCTTACCTTCTCTGCAAACTGCACATCAGCAGCAGACCCTCCTTCCCAGACCCTCCCACCTCCTGGACAGCTCACTAAGAATGCAGCTTCAAAATGGATGCTGTCCAGGAGGTGGGAGGGTCTGGGAGGGAGGGTCTGCTGCTGATTGGCTGGAATGTGTCTGCTGACTGGAGTCCGCGGCGAACCGTTCGTGGCGAACTGCGGCGAACCGTTCGGGACATCACTAGTTCCAACATATGTGACGGAACACTGGCACTCCGACTGAGTACCTCCGCCAATTGATGCTCCTAGCGCTTGCCGAGGACTCCAAGCACTCTAACCGACACCATCAGCACTGCAGACCCCACTTCCAGCGATACAGCTGCGCCAGGGTCTCGCCGTTTCCACCCACCCTGGATCCACGACCATGATCCAGCTTCCAGTGGGTGAACCTCTCCTAAATCCAGAGAGCGTAGCAGGAACAAATCAAGCTATTGCAAGAGCTTACTCTGGGGAGTAAGTGATTATAGCAATCCCCAGAGTGTAGGTATCCCTTCCCCCAAACATGAGCCAAGGCTTCAAGAAAGGTACAAGATGATCTGGTTTTAATGACCACACACTGGCTTTTAGGCAAGTCCCCATGCAAGGGACATCCCACAGGGAGGGACCCAGTATAACCAATCACAGACAATACAAACAAAACACTCCCACAGTGACATCACAATCCCTCCTCTCTATCTTGGAGATAATTGGGAAGTAATGAAATTTTCTCCCAGGACAGAGGAAAGACTCCATTAACCACATGGTTACAAAAAGACATAAAATTACACAATGTTACAATTACTACATAAAACATATACATGCAACATATCCCCAGATAGCTTAGATCTGAGTGCACATTATTATTGAATGGTGCTCAGATCACATACATACAATTCAATCGCCATGGAGCCAAAGTCTTTTCCATAGTCTTTTGTTACACAAATAGGCTCCATGGCATAGCTATCTTGGATAGCACTATTACCATACTGAAAGTCCAGAACGCCCCAGCAGAAATACACAAATAAACCTTTCTGCAGGGGAAAATACCGCTATCAGCACATGGGCCATAGTCGGAAGGCAGAAGGCTAGCCAGTAGTCCCTTCCAGGCACAAGTGGCGAAGTGCACTTTGTCACAACATATAAATCTAGGACAGCAATAAAAACGGATTTATCACCATTCCTTAGAGCTGGTCAGGTTTAATGGTATTGGCAGAAACAAGAATGCCCAAGGAGAGGACAAAGCAAGGGATATAAAGAGACAACAAGCCACGATCTAATCCCAGATTAAGCAAACGCAGGAAAAACACAATCCTGGGCTTCTAGAGACCATAATAGGGCACATGACTACTAGTGGACCAAGTTGGAATACCCCTAATGTCAAACATCAGCAGAGTGGAGCCGTAACGTGATAGACCTGCAACACTGTACACCACAGAAGCATGATTTATGGCACAGGTTGATGCTTCAATACCGCCTCGCATCAATACCGACGCTGGACTGATGCAAGGTATCCAAGTCAAGTTGCAACGTTGAATAGAGAGGACAAAATAAAAGTAGCAGCCAATTCTTTACAAAACATAAAATAAATATATAATTATATATAACAGAGCACAATTTTCAGATGAATTTGATTAATTCAGTCCCGGGAAAAGAAGAAGCAACAGAAATTTTAGCCATTACGGTCAAAGCATAATTGCATTGGCTTTGGTAGCAATGCAGCAGATATTTATTAGAAAAAAATATCTACGCTTGATTTAGGCACTTTTGGTTTTTAATCTCTATTGATTTGTGTAAAAGGATTTTTTATGACACCTCCAATGTGATAAATAGACTTTATAGACTAATACGACTATAGAGGGTTTCCTACCAGCAAGTCTCTTATCATTGCTTAATACATCTTTCCTATTGTGTTGTCAACCTTTGCAGTTCTGAAGGATTACATTACCAAACTCTAACAAGATACCAAGGGAGTGGTAGCATTCAGCTCTATAGGAATGTAATGCCCTATTTATTTTTATCTCAAGTAATATTCAATGTGAAAGCATTTGTGTGTTATTTTATTTGTATTGTAATACATTATTGTAATACATTAAATGCAAAAATATTAGGTAAAAATTAGGTAATAATTACATAAATATTAGGTTGCATAATATAACATAAACAGCTGTAATTTTGTTGTTTACAGTTAATGAATGGGCCCAATAAATACCTGATTGCTTTATTAACCCCTCACCTCCCAAATATGGAAGTAGCAGGAAACCAATGCTTGCTCCCTACTAGCTAATTGAAGGTTATGTGCATTCTTGCTTGTTTTATCATTATTACTTTGTAGGTTTTATTTCATAGTGTATCAGATGATATCTCATGCAAGTATTTTTTTTATGGTGGTTGGGGGTTTGATAATTTGTGGATTATTACCTGTGAAATCCCTAAACTATTTGACAGAGATTTCATATGATTCTGAGATTTTTCATATTTATTTTCTTATCTGCTTGTTGGAAAAACAGAATCACACAAAATGACAGATAACTTAAAAGAGCAGTGTAAATTTAAAAATAAATATACTTATTATAGATTTGGCGCCTCTTCTTGGTCATCCAAAAAAGTAAAAGGACCACTATAGGCACCCAGACCACTTCAGCTTAATGAAGTGGTCTGGGTGCCAGGTCCCTCTAGGATTAACCCTTTTTTTTATAAACATAGCAATTTCATAGAAACTGCGATGTTTATAAATGGGTTAATCCAGCCTCCAAATCCTCTAGTGGCTGTCTCATTGATAGCCGCTAGAGGCGTTTGCGTGCTTCTCACTGTGAAAATCATAGTGAGAAGACGCCAGCGTCCATAGGAAAGCATTATGAATGCTTTTCTATGAGACTGGCTGAATGCGCGCACGGCTCCTGCTGCGCATTCAGCCGAAGAGGAGGAGAGGAGGCGGAGAGCTCCCCGCCCGGCGCTGGAGAAAGAGGTAAGTTTAACCCCTTCCTCTTCCCAGAGCCCGGCGGGAGGGGAACCCTGAGGGTGGGGGCTCTATCAGGGCACTATAGTGCCAGCAAAACAAGTATGTTTTCCTGGCACTATAGTGGTCCTTTAATGAAAACACACAAAAAAAATAAAAAAAATTAAAGATCCATTAAAACCACTCGTTTTACCCTGCAATGTAATCATTTGTAGAAACTGCAATGTAATGTTTACATACACACGTTAGTGGCAGTTTTCCATTTAGAGGAGTGTGTGATGCTCACAGTTCAAGTGCATCATTTCTTATTGCTCCTCTATTAGAATCCCATTGGATAGGCGGAGAAGCCGGCAGCACTGCGGGAATACCAGTGCCAGAGAAAAGGTTAGTAAAATTATTTTTGTTATTTGTTTTATTGTAGTTAGCGGGTCGTCGGGACTTACTATAGACTAGAGCAGTACAGCGTTAGAAATACAGGTTTGTATTCCTTAACGCTATAATTTTCCTTTTAACTTACCTTAAATCCAGCACCACTGAAACCCAGTTTGACAGTGGTGCAGAGATGGTGCCCATAGACTCATTAAACAATGAGCTGTAGTGGGTTGGAGCACTTTGATGATTGCCCCTTTAATTTGTGTATAAGAGTATGTCTAAATGTTAGTGTGTGACTGTAGGGTTACTAAGAATATAATCCCATAGGTTTATGGACTGTCCTCAAATCAGGCTAAATGCTTTAATTCCACAGTGTATAAAGCCAGAGGTAAGAGAATGATTACACGTACTGAGTCAGCAAATGATTTAAGAATAGGTTCGAGAGCAACGCTCACACCCTTTGCTTATTCAACGGCTTTTGCAAAACCTTAGGTCTGCTAAACTGGTAGCCAGGGGAATGTTAATCCTTAAATAAAAATGTCAAATAGAACTTTTATAGGTCTGTTAAAAAAAAAAAAAAATCAATAGAGGAAAGGAAGTAACTAAATTATATGAATTGTAAATTGGTAATAAAAATGTGTCAATGTGACGATGTATGTGGAATACAATAAAATGTATTTTTAAATATTTTTATAAATACAAAATAAAGAAAGCCCTTTATTTTAAAGTCTTTAATGGGAAAATAATAAACATGAATATGATTAATTTTCTTCTGCAATTCAATAAGAAAATTTAAATTTACGAGATAGTTACATTGGGATTGACAGTACATTTTTCATTAAAGGACCACTCTAGGCACCCAGACCACTTCAGCTTAATGAAGTGGTCTGGGTGCCAGGTCCAGTTAGGGTTAACTCATTTTTTCATAAACATAGCAGTTTCAGAGAAACTGCTATGTTTATGAATGGGTTAAGCCTTCCCCTATTTCCTAGTGGCTGTCCTCATTGACAGCCACTAGAGGCGCTTGCGTGCTTCTCACTGTGATTTTCACAGTGAGAGCATGCCAGCGTCCATAGGAAAGCATTATGAATGCTTTCCTATGTGACCGCTGAATGCGCGCTAGCTCTTGCCGCAAGCATGCATTCAGCCGACGGGCGGAACGGAGGAGGAGAGCTCCCCGCCCAGCGCTGGAAAAAGGTAAGTTTAAACCCCTTTCCCCCTTCCAGAGCCGGGCGGGAGGGGGACCCTGAAGGTGGGGGCACCCTCAGGGCACTATAGTGCCAGGAAAACGAGTATGTTTTCCTGGCACTATAGTGGTCCTTTAATCACAATTATCATTTAATGGCTCTAACAACTAAAATCCTTTTCAGTCTTGCACTTGCACCTACTCCCTCATCTCAAGCTTTCATGAAGGGAATGGCCAGACCTGTTAACGAGATTTAGTGTAGCTAACCAAAGTGACTGTTTCACATTTAGAATTTCCTAGTAAGATACACTTTGTAAGCCCACCAGCAAGTGTTAACTAGATAAAGACCAAATGAATAAATTAACAATGATTACTAAACATCTATTAACTAGCAACATTCTAGAATACTTTTAAATGCCAGTATTTTCACAAAGATTGGCAAAAATTTAAATCAATAACACAAGAAGAAACCATATAAACACCTATAACCCTCTAACAATTATAGGGTAAACATTATATATAAAAAGTCATTATGAGGCTAGAGGCTTTTTAACCCCTTAAGGACCAAATTTTGGGAATAAAAGGGAATCATGACATGTCACACATGTCATGTGTCCTTAAGGGGTTAAAGTTCTAAAAGTGTTGTAATCACCACAAAAAGCCACAGAATGTTCACTTTTAGAGAACTGCCCTATAAAGCTCTTTAGAAATACATTATATGGACAAAAGTATTGCTACGCTTGACCATTACACTAACAAGGACTTTTATGACATTGCATTCTAAATACATAGACATTAATATTTAGATGGTCCCCCTTTGCAGATGTAAGAGCTTCAACATTTTTGCAAAGGCTTTTTACAATACCTTGGAGTGTTTCCATGTGAATTTTTGTCCATTCATCCAGTAGAGCATTTGTGAGATCAGGCACTGATGTTGGACAAGAAGGCCTGGCTTGAAATCACGGTTTCAGTTCATCCAAAAGGTGTTCGATGGGGTTGAGGTCGGGGCTTGGTGTGGGACAGTGAAGTTCTTCCACACCAAACTCGTCTATCCATGTCTTTATGGACCTTACTTTGTGCACTAAGACACAGAAATGATGGAATACAAAATAGCCTTCCACAAACAGTTCTCACAAAGTTGGAAGCATAGCATTGTCCAAAATGTCTTGGTATGCTGAAGCATTAAGACTTCATTCACTGGAAGTAAAGGCCCTAGGCCAACTTGTGAAAAATAGCTCCATACCATTATCCTACCTCGACCAAACTTTCCAGTTGGGACACTGCAATCAGTCAGGTTACTTTTCCTGGCATCGGCTGATTAGACTGCCAAAAGGAGAAGTGTGATTCGTCACTCCACAGAACATGTTTCCACTGTTCCTGAGTCCAGTGGCGGTGCTTTATACCACTCAATCCGACGCTTGGCCTTATACTTGGTGACTTGAGGCTTGCATGCAGCTGCTCGGACATGGAAACTCATTCCATGAAGCTCCCGCCACATGTTTTATGTGCTGATAGTAATGCCAGTGGAAGTTTGGAACTCTTCAGCTATGGAATCAGCAGATCGTTGTCGACTTTTATGTATCATGCACCTCAACATTCTGTGACCTCACTCTGTAACATTATGCGGTCTTCCTCTTCGTGGATGAGTTGTTGTTCCTAAATGCGTCCACTTTCCAATAATAACACTTATAGTTGAACGTGGAATATCTAGCAGGGATGGAATTTCACAAACTGACTTATTGCAATGGTGGTATCCTATCACAGTGCCATGCTTGAATTCACTGAGCTCTTCCGAACAACCCATTTTTCCCACAGATGTTTGTAAATGCTGACTGCATGGCAAGGTGCTTGATTTGATAAACCTGTGGCGATGGGTCTGATTGAAACACCTGAATTCAATAAGAGGTGTGTCCCAATACTTTGTCCATATAGTGTAACTCCTATTACCCATACCATAATCATTAAACCTATTCAAGAGGACAAAATGGACTATTACAACAAGTCTTTTTTTAATCAATTAAAAAAAAAAATTTTTTTTTTTACTTACTTGCTGTTTGACTTTATATATTATAATATCATGCACAAAAACCAAACATTCGGGCAGATGCACCAATTGACAATGAACTAGCTTTCAGCCCAGAAATATCAGCCATGGCAGAATATACATTAAAGCGTGTTATCACTATTGTCAGGTTCTAAATAATTCTACAGAATACGTTGAACACTAGAACAACACCAGGTATGTACATACTATACACTCCCTAAAAATGGAAATGGTGAGATGCGTGCAATATGTTAACGCTTTTCCCAATTAGTGGATATGGCTTCTTCCGCAACACTCATTGCTGACACGAGCAAACTCAGGCACAATCACAAAGACTGCACAGAAAATATTGGCAGCAGGATGGCCTGTACAGCAAGGTTATTTGACTGTCAGCATGACAACAAGTCAGTTCATCAAAGGCCTGCTCTTCTAGAGATACTCTGGTCAAATGTTGTAGGCCACATGTGATTTAAGAATAAAACCACAGGGTGCAAAAACCTGTAAATCACCTGTCTTATGTTGTAACATTCTCTACCAAGTTCCAAAGTACCTCTAAAAGGAGCGGAAGCTCTAGAAGTGATTCATGGCAAAGGTTCCTATTTGCTAAGCAGCAGCACACAAGCCGCATCTTTCTCAATAATAAGCATTGGGTGATTTGACTTAAGAGGTGTAAAGACTGGTCATGGCTCATTGATGTCCCTCAAATCCCCCACAAAGTGTGCTGCAGACATGCTGACTAAAGCATGCGTTAGTGGTTATAGTTCCCAGAGTCCCCTGGAGCTGTCCAACAGTGATCTGTCAGAGAAAGGTTTGGCGCTGGCTCTATTTCTGGTCTGAGCTGGTATGGTAAAATGTAACGTTCATTCTACACACTCATGCCAACTGTTAACTAGCTGGTACATTATTCACCAGCTGATAACTTGTTTGGTACAAAGACACGTCAGACAAATCTGTTCTTCCAACTATGTGCCAGCAGTTTGAGATAGGCTCTCTATGGTTTAACCCCTTAAGGACACATGACATGTCTGACACGTCATGATTCCCTTTTATTCCAGAAGTTTGGTCCTTAAGGGGTTAAACATGGCAATTCATTTGTGTTGTAAAAAAGGTCCATGCAGAAATAGTTTATAAGCATTGGAAGAACTTGGCTGGCCTGCACACAATTTGAAATTAACCGAGTGCTGATTTTAAGTGATGCCTAACAGTCCAACATCTGTGACCATCCTTCTGTATTGGTTAAATAGATGCAAAGTGCCTCAATAATTTCCATCACCTAATGGAAATCCTTCCCACAAAACAGGAACCAACACCATATTATTTCCCATAATTTTGGAATGACGTACCCACATAATTTTGGTAATGTATGGTATCTCAGCGCATCTACACTACTGATCATCTCTTGCTGTTTTGTTTGTTTTTTTTACAAACTTTAAGCTGAGGTAAGTAGACAACTGATTTCACAGTTTTAGATCCTAATAACTAGGAGTTATGGTAAGTAGACAAATTATTTGAAAATAATTAGGCTGGTAGGTAAATAAATCTCCAGCTGAGCTGAATCAAATGTCTGTGTAACCCGGATATGCTGTATTCCTTTACATTTCTTTAAATTCACTTGAGTTAATGCTGTTTAGTGAACAGAACCCTTAGTAATTCATGGCTGACCCATTTCCTATCCATTTATATTTTCAGCCCAGTTTTGCATTGAGAAATTACAGTAGAAGAATGGCACATCTGGCTGGCCTAGTGGAAAATCTCAATAAATAAATTAAAAAATGCCCAACTTTGACTACAAACCTCTTCTATACGCAATCAAGAAACCATTTATGAAAAATGCATGCTTTCTGTGTGATCTATAGTAAAATGTGAATTCTAGTATAGATTTTGTTTGTTTACTTATTAAGAAACACCATGTTAAAAAGTCATTTACAATATACATATGCAATTTGTTCATTCACCACAATCGTGAAACGTAGTTGGCTGCACACATACTGAAACGGACATACATATGAATGTTTTAAGTTATAATCAGTACACTGACACTTATAATCAGTACATTATACTATATTAAAAGCTGTATACTTGAAAAGAACCAACGCTGTGTATAAAATTAAGTATATACATAATTTGTTTTCTGATAGACAAAATATAATATTTAACATCAATACTTATATATTTACTTTGTTATTATGATACACCTTATTTGTGATTGCTTGTTTAGGTTAATTGACTTGTTCAAATTTTGTATATTGGATGGTTGTTTTTTCCCCTGTCTTATTTTGTTATAGTTTTATCTTGTTTTTTATTTAGTTATGGTACACTGGAAAAATTCTTTAACAAAAATGATTGGGCTAAAAACTATATTATCAACAAAAAGTTTTCTCAAAAGTTTTTTGTTAAATACTTTCCAGCATTTAATATAAAGACTATGTCTAATTGATTAACATTTAGAAAGTAAAATAATTTTAAATACAGAGTAAACAAGTCAATTTGTAAAATCTCTCTATGTGCAAGCAGCCTCGAAGCTTCTTCACCCAGAAACACTTGGAGCATGAATAAATACATTGTAAAAATAGCATACTATTAGTTTAAACATTCCAAATCTATTCCTTTTAGATTCGAAAGCAAAGCAAAGCAAATATTATTTATCTGAGGGGTGAAAGCCTTGAATTAAAAGAACGTGTAAGCAGTAAGGAAAGCCACTAAGGATGAAGTCTGTACCAATTAAAGAGATTAGCAATTGTATTTGTTAAAAAACACATGCAACTGGGTGTTAGTTTAAAAATCGCAAATAAGCCATTAGGATAATTTGCAAAACAACAAGATAGCTAGAAAATAACATATTCTATAGCAAAGAGATTTTTTATTTATTTTTTTTAACAGAAAAAAACCCCCACATCTTATATATCCCTAGGGTAGTTTTCCTTTTAGAACTTACCACCTCTGAGTCCTCAAAGCCATGGAGATACAAGTCGTCATACATAGGGATTCCAGTGTGTGTGGAGAAAGGAGAGAGAGGCAGGTGTGGAATTAAATCCTATAAATTCTCTCTGGCCTATGGGCAGGAGACCTGATCAACAAGGATAAGAGCTGAATGTAGAAGTGACTAGTGAGAGAGATATTTTGTCCCACCCTAGATGTTTCAGTAAGGAAACCAGGCTGTTTCTCTTTGCCTAACAATCATGCAAGGAACAATAGCACCCATCCACCACCCCTTCTCCGTCACACACACACACACACACACACACATACAAGGGGTGGCTCCTCTGATTGGCAGAAGCGCATCCCTGGAGCATGAGGCTGTACAGCTGGGAGGCTGATGCAGACAGCAGATAAGCACCTGCCCACGGATGCTGATGGAGATCCACACACATACACAGAAACACACATCGGGCTTATATAATAACAGACCCTTATTTTTATATGGGGGTCACATGACTTGGGTGTGAAGAAATAATGAATATTATGCGACGAGAGAGCAGTGATCACAGTAAGAGCACCGTGGTTGCATCATAGCATTCCGGCAGCCCCATATTCTACATGTGTATTCCAAACATTCCATTTACTGGATACAAAGGGGATTCCATGTCCCTTCCAAGGAGTAGGTGAGTCAGTAACCAGATCATCAGTGCTGACTGACCATTTCGAGACGCTCCCCATCAAAGGGTTAAACCGACTCCTTGCTGTTTTTAATATTAGATAGATAGTGCTGCTACTGTAAAGGATGTAGAGAACATAAAACATTAGATTTAGTTGATATCACGGTTTATTTCATTATCTGCCAAGCGTGAAATCATGCTGTACTTGTGTTCTCCTAAGTGGATTTTCCTGTAACAGTAAGGTATATGCATGTAGCATTCAATATATATACTGATACTGCCTGCTGTACTATGTTAAATAGTCAAGGTAGATGCCACCTAGTGACCTAGATTTTCTTGCTTTCGTTTTTCACGGTTCACCCCCTTTTCTAACGATCAGTTTCCTTGGTAATGCATATTTAGAGTTTTACTATATATTTTTTATTTTTATATCCCTAGTCTTTATACAGAGCTCTCAAGATATTGTATTTTAATTTTTTTAAAAGTGATTATTTACTCATAAAAATAGACCAAAGTCAACAAACTAGAAAAAAAAAAATCCTACATTGGCGGCCTTTGAGATATTTTTGAATGTGGTTACTTTCACCTAATTCTTCTACGTTTATCATCTCATTATTTAGTGAATATATTTCCATACAACATCTTTATAGTCTTGGAAATGTACAGAACTGGGATTTACTGTAATGAGCATCCAATGCTAAAATATCATGATATTTCTAGAAAATAAATTCTAATCTATACACCGTACTAGCTAAATCGCTTGCACATTTATATTATATAGCAAATCTGCCGCTTTTTAAAGGAACACAATAGCTTTACAAAACTGTATTCCTAACGCTCTAGTGTCCTTCTGCCTCCACTGCCCCCACCCAGTGATTAAAGGGTTAAACAGAATTTTTTCCTTTACCTCTTTTTGTTGCGATGTCACACAAATGGGGGTACCTACTGCACATGCGTGGCGAACGCTGTGTGTATAAGAGCCTCCCCATAGCAAAGCATTAAATAAAGGCTTTCCTATGGGGATTTTGAAGATGCTGGAGGTCCTCATGCAAAGCGTGAGGACGTCCAACATGGTTTCATGAAGTTAAACTCCTAGAGCTAGGAAGCACCTCTAGTGACGATCTAGTAGACAGTTACTAGAGGCTGTCTTAACCGTGCAATGTAAACATTGCAGGGTTAAAGTGACATGACTGCACCCAGACTACTTCAATCAGATGAAATGGTCTATGTGCCTGTAGTGCCCCTTTAAATTTTCATTACGATAGTATCTCTATCCAAAGATGCCTACATATTGTGTTTGAAATTTCACTTAAAATCTCCTACACAAAATAAAATTGTATTTGCTAACTTGGCTAAAATGTTCATCTGTCAGATGGAGTTTAAAATAATATGTTGATCTGTCACTCCCAAGCTAATTTTGAATCACTTACAAATTCTGGTACCTAAATTAGGAAACAATTATTTCTACAGAAACCTTTCATATTGAGGACAATGAAATGGCAGGGCAGTGGTGGATAATTTGACTACCCCACTGACTGGCCATACTTGATTATGCACCTCTTAATTCTACGTTTGAATGTTTTGAAAAGTGATTGTGCTGAGATTTATTTAAGGATTTATTAATTGAATTGTTGATTGCTGGAAATTCAAAAGGATTTAAAAAGTTTAGGCTAAATTAGGCAAATTGGAAAGATTATGTGTTTAGTAGCCAGTTTGACCTACAAGTTGAAATTTACTTTACATTTCCAGCAATTCACATTTTATCAAATTATCCAGTTAATATCGCTTGCTTCAGAATATCCCATGGAGATTCTTCATGTCTCCACAGCCTTCTGATCCCAGCTGTACAAGATCACGTTAGCATTAACACGTGATTATAGGGTGTGCAAGAATCACTAACCCTGCAATCTCATGGGCAGGCCCAGATGTGCATTTGAATAATAAAAATTGCATCACTGTCAAAAGTCCAAAGACTAAATATACCCCTTTTTATCTGAATAAAAAAATATTTTCTCCAGCAAACGAACATGATGATCATTGTAACAATAAGGTAGTCCACTTAAAACATACTTTTAAGTAATACGAACATGAAATCGCACATTTTACAATGTTTTTTTTTTTTTTTTTTAAATACTGGTCAACTTTGAATAAGCAAGTTAAAAAAACGAATTATCAAAACACATAGAAACATAGTGAGGGTTATTTACTAAAGCGAGAATTCATAGTAAATTACAAGTGAATTTCAAATGAATGGCCAGAGCAGCCTTAGACTGTGCTGTATGTGGTTGGAGGCTGATTGTGGTATTATATGTGCATAGAGGCAATTGTTTGTGATGTAGTGTGTGTGTGTGTGTGTGTGTGTGTGTGTGTGTGTAAAGAACTTTGTTTGTGGTGTACTATGCGTGGCTAGAGACTGTAGTGTGCACGTGTTTTAAAAGACTGTATGGTGTGTGTGTGTGTGTGTGTGTGTCTAGCGGCTGTAGACATTGTGTTTAAGTGTCTGTCTGTCTAGGGGCTGTAGAGAGAGAGAAAACATGTATGTGCTTTTATCTATGGGGTGTAGTGTTTCTAGAGGGTATAGTGTGTGTATAGGACCTGTAGTGTGCATGTATGTGTATAGGCAGGGGTTCTCAATGTTAGTCTTCAGGACCCCCTACCAGTCCAGGGTTTAGGGATTACCTGGGTGTGTCTAAGGTGTTTAGAAAAAAAAAACACCTGAGACACACCCATGTAATCCCCAAATCCTGGACTGGTAGGGGGTCCTGAGGACTGGGTTGAGAACCCCTGTTATAGGGGCTGTTGTGTGCATGTGGGTGTGTCCAGGGGTTGTAGCGTGTGTACAGGGGCTGTAGTGTGTGTGTGTTTATATAGAGGCTATAGTTTGTTTGTACTGGGTAGTTCATTTGTATAGTGGCTGTTGTGTCTGTATGTATAGGGGCTGTGAAGAGTGTCTGTGTGCCTAGGGGTTGTTGTGTATGTATTTTTCTATGGGGTGTGTCTAGGGGGTGTATGTGCATTTAGGGGCTGTAGTGTGCAAATACATGTATCTAATGTGATGTATACAGGCTGTAGTGTGTGTGTATATCAAAAAAGGCTGTATTGTGAGTATATTAATATAGGCTGTAGTGAATGTGTATAGGGACTACAATGTGTTTGGGTAGGGGCTGTTTTGTTTATGTATAGGAGACTTAAAGCAGCACTGTCATGTCGAACTTACCTTTCTTTAATCGATTCCTCTTCTCCCCCTCTCTCAGGATCTGTTCTTAATTTCTTCCTGTATGCTCTAGTTTTCTTTAAAAAATAAGACAAAGTAGGGACTATTTGTCTTATAGAGGTTTCCTGCGCCTGACCATCTCTGACCAGCGGAGAATCAAAGTGTGCTTCATTTCCTGTGGTCAGAGAAATTTTCCCACAATTCTCACCTTTCTTCTGTGTTCTTGCGATGCTTCCTTTCACTTTTCCCGAACGTCCTGTCTCTTAGACAGAACGCCGGCGAAACTGCCGAATTGTGCCCTAACAGAATGAGAACAGTTTGTTCATTTGTGCTAGGATGCAATTCGGGACTTTGTTTGTATCGGAATTTCATTTGAATGAATGAAACTCCGATCCGATTTGTGCCGCGGCTGCATCTTGCAGCCGCTTAGTAGATAGCTCCCGAATTCCCACAGTATCAGGAAGCTATCTACCAAAAGGCTGGAAGACCTAAATTGATCTTTCAGCCAAATGTACTAATACTAAGTAAAGATTACTTAGTATTAGTAAATGCTGCCCCTACTGCTATATCGCGAGTGGAGGAGGGGCACGTCTATTAAACAGTCTGCTCACTGTTTAAAAAAAACAAAAAAAACACCTTAGTATCCCCCCTATTAAACTGAAGGGGGAACCTATTGTCCTCCCCCCCACCCCCATCCCTGAGCACTGGGTGGGGGCCAAGGATAATGGGGGGGGACCTATTGTCCTCCCCCTGCCCCCCACTCCTGAGTGGTGGGTGGGGCCCTAAATAATAATGCCCCCCCCCCCAAGGTGACTAGGGGTCCCCAAGCCCCCTAGTGTATAATGGGCTGGTGAGGGAGAAGTGACTAATTTATTGCTAGTTTGAATCACTGAGTCACTGAGTGTCGGCCCTGCAATATGCTTTGATCTCTCTGATCAACTTTGGCCCTTGGCCATCATGCCATAGCCATCACCCTTGGAGTATTCAATTGGAGACATTTATATAATTAATCTGGGGTATGATTGAATGGTGAATATAACGAGGTGGGTGGTTGGATGGTAAGTGCGAGATAGCTTGGAAAATGCTGCTTGTGTTGCATTTGTGGCTGTAGTAGGGGAACAATTGCTTTAGTTGGGTGATAGTGGGGGCATAGGGGATGTAGTTGGAAAAAACGGGCTGTAGTGGGAGGATAGCAGCTGTATTGGGGGGATAGGGGCTATAGTGGGGAGGTGCTTGGTTATAGTGCGGAGGATAGTGGCTATAGTGGGGGCTAGAAGCTGTAGTGGGTACATAGACCCTATAACGGTGGAATTGGGCTGTACTGGGAGAGCAGGAACTATTGTGGGGTTGAGAGTGGGTTTAATTGGGTGAAAGGGGCTGTAGTGGGGTGACAGGGGTTATATTGGGGTGACAGGTGCCCCGTGTACTGGAACAGGCACTAAAACCAATCATACCCATACCAACTACTTACAATAAAAGATTATTGTAGCAGCACTCCCTTAGGGAAAACTCTGATTGTGGGAAATTATTTTTGCAGAATTAGATTTGTTGGGTATTACATTAAAACAAAATGACAAGTGACTGCATTCATTTTAATACTGAGGATTCTTTACCAAGATTATACCTTAACCTCCCTGTTGGTACACTGTTAGTATTATGATATTATTGAAATTTCTGGTGTGAACACCGGTTACACAATGCGATGTTGGTTGCCACAACTAAACAGTGTTTATATTGCTCCATTTTTTATTTTTTTTTGAGCTTTAAAAAGGGTAGTATTTTTTTTTTATGCGGATGTGACCACACACCTGTGTCTATGCATTTAGCACTCAAACACATGATAGAGTGGTAGAAGGTTTAGATAACATAAAGACTTCTATTCTCTTCCTTTTCTTAATCTCTCTCTCTCACTCTCACTCTCTCTCTCTGTCTGTCTATTTGTCTGCCTGTCTATTTATCTAATTATTTATGTGAGTGAAATGGCAACTGCCGTTTTTGGAGCAGCACTAATATCCATAAGAGCAGAACGTGAAAGGAATCAAGGATCATACATGAGCTGTGTAGATATTAAACATGGTTGCATGCACCTGCGTTAGATGTCTCAGTAAAAAACGACTGTTATAGCCACAAAAAGCAATGAATGGTAATTATGAAAGTTTGATTACCGAGTAAGACCTGGTTGAAACTTATATCATATTACCCAGGTTACACGTTGATGGACTTTTTCAACCTATATTTGTATGTAGAATATACTCTAGAATAAATATACTCTATAACTACCTTAGTAGAACTCTTGGCACAAACATTACTTTGCCTTGATTTCCAGATGTCCACACAACGTTGTAGCACATTGTATGCTTGTACCCATCATGGCAGATCTGGACTCAGAACCACCTTAATTAAAGTGTATTATTGGTACCCAGCAGTTGAATTAGTTTTCATCCTCACTAAACGGTCTCCTGCCATGGTAGGTTGAACAAGCAGTTATACATGGCTCTTAATTGTTTTATTTCTTATTAGTTCATGCATCTGGGTACATTTTCTAGTTTTTGAAAACTTCTCTAGTTTCCTGAAGAAGCCGCCTAGGTTGGCACCTTCATATAATACTCCCATGAGATTGTCTCTTGGTTTGATGGTGCTGGGTGTTCGGACACCATATCCAAAACTCACTTTAATTTAAGCAAGCAAGGCATCAGAACAACGGACTACCATAATCGTATACCTAAGGTTCCCAAATTTTTTATACCAAGGTACACTTCAGTGAGAGATTGCCAAGGTACAACTATTTTTATTTCTAATTACTTTAGTCAGCAATTTATAATGACACATTTATATTAAGTCTTACTACAGAGATATGCATATTTGTAGCCAAGCTGACTTAGTTTTAATTAAACACCAGATGGGAATTACAAGTTTAACGCTGACACTTATTAAAAACAGCATTACATGCGTGAAGTCAATATGATCATTCCACACTTAAATGTGACTGCATGTGGCAGAACAATGTGCCACGGAACACTGGCTGAAACCACTGTCTTCTGTTGCAGAAAAAATAGAATAATGGCTTTTCGACAGTCTTCCCACATTAGCAACCTTCTTCTATGTTTGTGCATTAAGCATAGTCAATGCTCCCACCTAATAGACACTGGAATAGAAGACCCCAGTTCACCAAATTCTAGGAGAGGCAGTGATACCTTTCTTCCCCCTTTTGCATTTGAAATAACGGTTATAAATGTAACCAACCTTTATAGAGCATTAAACAGCAATGCCAGGAAAAATAAATGTACACATTCTACTGCATGAGAATGTCAATAAATAAAACATAATATTTGCAGCTGAAATTTCAGATGCATTAAGCTCTCTAATTTTCACTGATATAGAGTTCAAAGTGACTTTGGAGAGTGCATACATTTGTAATGAACCTTGCAATAGAGATGTTTACTTTACTTTAAACATTTGCCAAATAACATGGTAAAATAATTGTCAAATTTCATTTGAATTCACATTAATACAGATAAAGTATGAAAATGGTTTCTCTGTAGAAAAGATAAAATTTCTCTAAAATGTGCTGAGTTTAACCCTGGAGTGACAGTGTGGGCAGGGCCGGTGCAAGGATTTTTGGGTACATAGATGAAGATGCATTTTTCCACCTCCCCCCCCCCCCAAAAAAATAACATCTTCACCTGTGTACCTCTTAATCTCCCCTTTGTATTTCTTATCCACTCTTTTACATGTCTTACTCCCTTTAGTGTATCTTATCTACTATTTTTCCCCATTGTTTCTCTTACAACTCCCTTGTGGATCTCTTACAACCCCCCTTGTGTCTCTTATGCCCCCTCTTTGTATCACTCTTACATCCTTCCACATTTTGTGTGTCTTTCTCCTCCCAGCCCCTTTGTGTGACTCCTTCTCTCTCAGACCCTTTGTGTCTTTTGCTCTTCCCAGCTCCTTTGGGTGTGTCTCTTTCATCCCAGCCCATCTGTCCCCCCAGCCCCTCTGTGTGTCTCTTTTTACCCTTCTCAAGCCCCGTTGTGTGTTTCTTTCACATCCAGCCCCTCTCCCCGTACCTTGGTGGTCCCCTCCCTTCCCTATCCCTTAGTGTCTCTCTCCCCTCCCTGTCCTTTGATGCACCCTCCACCCCCTTAGTGGTCCCCTCCAGTTTCTGGTGGGCCTTCTACCTCACTTGGAGCGTGGCTGAGCGGAGCGAATCCCCGTACAGGAGCTTCAGTTTTCTGTACCCAGATGGACTGACAAGAAGTGCTCTCTCAGTGAGCACCTCCTGTCACTCCGGACGGGTACAGGAAACAGAAGCTCCTGTACCGCGCTTCTCTCCGCCACGATACACTCAGTGATGTATACACACTGACAGTCACACACACACTCAATGACAAACACACAGACGTCATAGACAGACACAGACTCACTGACCTGACACACACTCATTCATTGACACACACACACGGATAGTCACACACAGACTCAATGACAAACATACTCTCACTGATTTGACAGAGACTCACAAACACACACTGACAGACACACAAATACACTGACAGGCACACACATACACTGACAGGCACACACATACACACTGACAGGCACTCACATGCACTCACTAATTATTAATATTTTTATAATTAAAAAATTTCCACCCAGACTCCCTACATGGAGAGTTGGCTTAGATCTGTCCCTGGAGTCTAGTGGGGCTGCTGGGAGGTTGCGGCTGTAGTAGAATCAGAGGCGACGAGGGAGCTCTGATCTTCCTGCTCTGCTCCCTCACGCCTCGCAGGCTGTCTACTGATGCCGGGAGCCGAAATATGACGTCTTATTCTTGCACCTGCGGCATCAGCAAATGGCGCACGATGGCGCAGAGCAGGGAGATCAGAGCTCCCTCACCCCCTCTGATTCTACCATAGCTGCACGCCGGAGGGTCCATAACGTGGCCTGGTAAGAGGGAGTGCTTCCCTACCGATCACTAGAATCTTGCGCCCCCATAGCCGGTGTGCCCTAGGGCGGCCGCCTGTGCCACTTTATGAATGTGGGCTCTAAGTAATACCATTTCATGTGGTCTCTACAAGTCCAAGCTACCTAAAATATAGCACGTGTGCTGTGTATGCATAAATAGATTCAGCAGGTCAATATACAGGGGCGGACTGCCTTAAAAGAACAGGACTGGCATGAGAGGACACAGGGAAATGATAATGTCTGCAAAAAATAAGGTATTTTGTGCCGATATATGTGATCTATTTTTAGATTCACACAGAGCAATGTACGTGATTGGTCTTTATATTCATGTTAAGGATTGTATGTAATCAGTCTCTATATATTCATGTAGACGATTATGTAAGCTCAGTCTGTATTTGCAGACAACAATCTACGCGGATGGTCGTTATGCATGTAGAGCAGTTTACATATGTGATTATCTTTATATCTGCTCAGAGATGTGTGCAGCGTGTCTTAGCATTTCCCCTCTTCTGTAGAAGGTTTATCTGCTTATTTTATGTTTTCTCGATATGGACCTGCTATACTGGCTCAAATCAGGCTGGCATTACAATATACTTCATTTTCAGTACAGTCCTGACTCACTTTGCATGCAAGTGGTTGAGGAATAAATAAAGCAGGATTACCCTCTAGTGGTCATCATGAAAGAAGACAAGTGCAGGCAAAAAAATACTGGGCTATGAATCAGGTAAAGTAAAACTGTTTATTTTATCAGCACCAGTTGTAGAAAATCCAGAATGAGAACGTGTACATTTATGTTTCAGTTTTGTTGTCTTAACACAAAATGGAGATTTATCTAAGTATCTCAAACAGTTTTGCAGCATTCTTTGTTGGAATTTTACTCCAAGCATCATAACAATTACAGCCCGGTAATAGAGCAAATCGTTTAGTTAGAGTTTGCTCTCTTATTATTATTATTATTGATAAAGAGCCAATAAATTCCGCAATGCCACGAGTGGACTAACAGGCACGTATTTGTGACCAGATGAGTAGGACACACAGAAACAGAGGAGGTTGAGGGCTATGCTCAAATGAGCTTACATTCTAATCTAGAGAGCTGCAGAAGCCAGAAGCCGATCCAGTAGCCATTCATTGTCCTAGAGCGTCAGTTGACTGCTTTTATCCAATGAAAGGCACAATGCGCAACAATTACACTTGCACAGAATTGACATAGCCAGCCTGGAACTCTAGTTTTAGGCTGGCAGATGACACCCATTGAAACTGCCCATTGACAATTATTATACCAGTTTTAAAAGTAAAGGGTTACTGCAAGCACCATGAACACTTCAGTGATTTAAAGTAGTCATGGTGCCTAGCGTTTGTATGTGCAGCGTTTTGCTATGAAATGCTGCACATACAGAGATTAAGCCCTGTGCTACAGGAAGTATACTTTCACCTCCGGCGGCATCATTGGGGTGCCAGCGTGTAACAAGAGTTTTGGAAGTCTAATGTGAATTCTGTGCAAGCACAGCATGCTTGAGCCAGACATCCAATGGCAGCACTGTCCCCCTCCGTGCAACCTATTTTCTCCCATTAGTCTGTTCTTAGTGACATCCCTCTGGGAGAGCTGGATTTGGAAATAGGCTCAGTGCCTCTATGTGTGTATGTTGTGTGCGTGTGATTCTGTATATGTGCATATGTGTCAGTGTGTGTGTGATCATGTGCACCAGTGTACATATCTGTTCATGTGTGTCAATCTGGGGTGTCAGTATGTATCTCTTAGAGTGTATCTTTGTATGTGTGCGTCTTTGTGTGGCAGTGTATGTGTGTGTACCTTTGGCAATGTGAATCTGTATATGTGTCTACGTGAATACATGCCTGCATGCAAACACCAACACCACACACAAACACACGCTTGTAATCAAACACTAACGCTACAAAAAACACACCATTTGCATTCAAATACCAACACGGTACACAACATAAATATTGTGTGAAAACAACACTACACACAAAGACACCCTTACTTTCAAAAACTAACACTTAAAAAGACACACCCCTGCATTCAAAACTACACTACTTTAGCTACATACTTAATCATTCATACACACCTACTCTATGCAAACAAACAACTACATTCACACACATACCCAGGACATACTTGAAAACGAGAGAAATCTCAATGTATCTTTCCTGGTAAAATATTTTATAAATAAATAAATAAATTTGCAACCCTGCAAGGATGGGCAAATGGTAAATCTACAGCTGAATTTTCAGAGATCTATCCACACGGGCATTTGCAGTGCATGCGCATTAGAGCCTGCTTGTCGCGGGACAAGGAGGGGTGGAGTGTCGGTGCTGGGATAAGGCAAGTAAATAAAGGGTATTTAACCCTTTATTTACTGGGGGTGGGGGGGGTTGGGGAGTACATTGGAGTAGGGATGCAGGGAGATCAGTAGTGCTAGGAATACCGCCTTGTATTTCTGGCACTATAGTATCCATGTAACATTTTCATCTCAGAATCATATACAGGTTTGTGCGAAACAAAAAAAGGTGGTCATCCTCTGGCACATAATAATAATAATAATGAGTAATCTATTTTTATTATTACACAGTTGCCTTTATCATCCAAATGTGTGTAATTAGTATAACAGCTAAATATGTTTAAACTGTTTGCATTCCATTAACTTGAATGATTTATGAATTGCCATCAAATGCTAAGAAAAAAAGTTGTCAGTGAAATGTATGTAACCTTTTGCACAAACAGCTCTTTCAGCAGTTTTATTGTGTTATGTTAAGCATGGCTAAACAAAGTAATCTTGTAAATGAACCTATTTTGCTTTTAGTTTACGAGACCTTTTAATGGACCCTTGCATGTAGACGTAACCAAACGGCCCAGTGCTACATCTTGTAAAAACAAGCATAGCAAGTGTCCTGGTTTAAAATCACACTTCAATCATATTTGCAACTTTAAGAAAGCTTTGATATTTATTTTATAGCTGTGTTAGGACGATTGGGGTGGTGACAAGTTGTGGTGGTAGGGGAATATATTATTAAAAGTGAAGACATGATAATCTGCCACTCCGATGGTCTCAGCAGGACAGTTGCTGATCATCTGACCAGAGTTGATGGATTATTGGAAGGAGCTCAGCTGTCATAGTCCATATAGGTACCAATGAAATGGAGACTCCTAAAGAATGATTTCAGGGAATTAGGAAAACTGAAGAAAATAAGTTCCAATGTAGTATGTTCAGATGTTGATATTACTGAGGAAGAATATCAGTTTGAACATATTGGGAAAGCTGCACATCTGGATAACACTTTAATTTATGGAGATTTTAATTAACTGGACATAAATTGAGATTTTATTATACAACATATGTAATTCCGCTGGAAGAATCAGATTTTTGAACCCATTACATGATACCTTCATGTCACAACTGGTAGAAGCACCGACTAGAAAAGATCCTTGGCTGGATCTGGTTATAACGAAGAATGGTTGTCTTTTGTCAAACATTTAAGTAAGGGAGCACTTCAGAAATAGTGATTCAATAGTGTGTCATTTGAAATAAAATTAACAACGCAAATGACATGAAAAATGCTGAAATACAATTTGAAAAAAAAAGTCAATTTCGATAAGAAAAGGGAAGCTTTACAAGTCATTGACTGACAAACTCTTTTATAAAACTTCACAGAGGATAAATGGAATATCTTCATACAAATATTAGAAATTTACACTTCTCAGTCTATATCATTGAGTAACAAATCTAAAAGAAACAAATTGAACCCAATGTGGCTTAGTAGGAAGGTACGCCTATGAGTTAAAAACAAGACTGGCATTTAAATCAGGTAGATCAAAGGCACCCTATACAAAATATAAGTGATGCCAATCATAAAAGTGATTAGGTGGGCTAATCAAGAAAATAAAAAAGTGATAGCCAAAGAAAGCAAGACCAGCAACAAAAGTATTTTAATAACGTAAATAAAAAATAAATTTAAAAAGTGTCAATTTACTAAAATCAGAGATGTCTGTGCTAATAAATGAAAATGAAGAAAATGCTGAAATGTTCAATTATTAATTATTATTATTTATTTTGCTGCAATATATCAAGGAGAAACCTATGGAAAGAGATATACAAACGATTGATGCAAAGAGCTTGCAGAAATATTGTAAGTATCCAGATAATATGCTTCAGCAACTACAAAGGGTTAATGTAACAAAAGCCCCAGGGCAAGATGGTATTCACCCATGAGTACATATGGAGCTGAGTGTGAAAATAAGAAAACCTCTGTTATTATTCTTTCAGGAATCATACCGGAGGTTTGGAGGAAGGCAGATGTGGTACCTAAATTTTAAAAATAATTCAAAATCTTATAGACTTCTAAGCTTAATTTATGTGGCTGGGGACATATTTTAAGGGTTATTAAGGGATAATATTCAAAAATTCATTGAGAACAACAATGTCAGCACAAATAAGCATGGTTTTCTGAAACATAGCTCAAGTTACATTAACCTAATTGCATTCTATAAAGAAGTAATTAACAGTACAAATCAGGATGTTGCAGTGGATGTGATCTACTTGGATTTTGCAAGTGTATACTAAAGTTCAAATTAAAAGAAATTGGGCTAAATGAAAACTCTTGTTCTTGGGTAGAACATTGGCTTAAAGATAGAGTACAGAGAGTTGTTATTAATGGTACATTTTCAAGCTGAACAAAAGTGGTAAGTTGTGTCCCTCAGGGGTTTGTTCTGGGACCACTACTATTCAACATATTTATAAATCATCTTAAAATAAGTATTGACATTCACGTGTTTGGCATTACTTACCTCCGCCGAGCCACGCAGACCACCTGCTGCCGCGCGGTCTGACCGTTCCACGCAAGATTTCCTCTGAGGCATTCTGCTCCTTGCACCATTCATGAATGAATGTGAAGAAAATCCTGTTACTTTTGAAATTCATTCTGAAGCTCGGATTGTACTTAATGGCAATATGTGGCATTGTAAATTGGTAAATTAATACAGGTGGCCCAAATTCATAAAATCAGAGCATTTCAGGGGGGAATTACCTGGACCATTATCAGGTTTCCTCTGCATTCTTCTGCAGTGGTTATGCCAGATGATCATGTTTATTTGGTTTCTATTTACAAGCCCTTAATTCTGATTGATATTGAACTATTTTAAAGAATAAACATCACCCTTTGCTTCACACTCTAGGTGTTTCAGAAACTACTTTTAAAAATGAGTGTCCAGCAAGGTTAGCAGATCACGTCTCACTCTGTGTTCGAAGATTGAGGATTCATTTGCTTTTGTAGAATTTAACATATAATTCACTGACGTGAAAACTAAATTAAAAAATGTAGGCAACAAAAGATGAAATGGAAAAAAATCCTACTCTATCTTCAACTCAATTTCACTACAATTTAATGTTTAGTGAATAAACATGGTACTAGAGATATTGTGTGGTATGCACCAATTCAGGGTGCGTGTTGTGCCCCTTCTAGAACTGGATGTGGGAGCTTATCTAATCATTGCTATTGGGCATTCTATGATGTGTATCAGTTAGTGGACTGGGAAATCTGTAAGCTACCACCACATTAGTGAGAGACATGTGTGGTGCTACATTTGAGTTTTAATTGGGCATTATGCACCATATTCTAGTTTGTTTGGTACTTTTGTTGCCAAGCCCATGTTAATGACAGATTCGGCCGCATCATTCAGACATGTTCTGTTTAAAGTAATGGGGAACTGATTCAGTACTTTAGCAGCTCACTATGACATTCACATGGTATCTTTATACAAGTACCGTATACAGGTCACTGCAAGACTAAGCAAATAGATGCTGAAAACTGCATTTTTCTAAGGACAAATGTACTGTGTTATGGCCTTGGGCACTGAAGCTGACGGGTCATTGTAAAATAAGAAGTTCAGTTTATATGCTTTGGCTTCAAGTTCTTCTATGCAAAGACCGCAAAATCTAAGTATCCTGCATCTCCATGACACAAAATCTAGCAATTTGAGTAACCGAAGTTGACATAGTTTAACACTGTTACTCCAGTAAAAGTTTTACATCCAATTAAACTGGTCCATATAGGCATATACTGTTTGTGACAGCTGTTTTCAAGATGTGCTATAATATTTGATTTGTAATAATACATAGGACTAACCCATCCAAAGACTCCAACATAGTAATGTATATATCTATAGTATATCGTATTATGTTAGATTATACTATATTATTTTGCAAACATTCCAGAAATGTACCATAAAACAGATTAGTTGGCTGTTGGGATAGAATGGGAGTGGATGAAGGTGAGTAGCTGATTGTAGGTGACACAAGAAGTTTAGAGACGTAAGGGAGAATGGAGACTGACTAAAAATTGGTAGAAAGGGTAGGATTGAGGGACCTTCTTTGTGCCAACTTCCTCACGAAAGTGCAATGTTCTAAACTCGTTCTTCCTCATTCATCTTGATTTATCTGCTACTTTTTACAAAGCTGACTGCCCAACTCTTCTCCTCTCCTTGGCCAACCTTGGTATTATTGGTACTGCCCTTAAATGGTTCTCATCCTCATCTCCTTATATGGCTCCTATTTGTTTGCAGATAACATCCAGATCTTTTATTTTCCCTTATTTACACCTGATCTTTACTCCCACATCTTTTCATGAGTGTCTGATGTTGTCCAATGAATGCCATCTAATTAACCGAGCAAAAATTTAAGTGCTCTTCTTCCCGGTTCCCTCCCCCTAGCCTCCCATTCCATACCCCTCTTTCCACTTTTCCCCTTTCACTATCTCACGCACAGCTCAGTCTTTGATTCTCTATTACACTTTGGAAAACACTTAGCTGCTGTTGCTTCTGTCTGTCATTTCCACATATTTAACATTAAGAAAATATGAACCTTTTGACCTTGTCTTCTGCAAAACTCTTTATCCAGTCCATCTTCAACAGGCTTAAATAATGTAACTCCTTTTTATTTGGTCATCCACAACAGTCCAATTCTCCACTTGCCAAAATGTTGCTGTTTGTATATTTCTTAACATACCCTGTTCTGCACAGGCCTGACTCCTTCTTTAAAAGCTCAACTGGCTTCTGTTACACTGCGGTCTCTCTTCAAATGTCTTACCCTTGTGTTCAAATTCCCACTTAACCCTGCCCCTCCTTACGTCTCTAATGTCTCTAAATATTTATCCTGATTGTAAATGAACCTATGTTATTTTTGCATAAATTGCAAAAATCGGTTAAATAAATAAATACAATCTCTAGATCTGTTAAGGGACAGTGTAGATCAACCCACCTACTGAAGTTTAGGTAAATGCTACCAACAGTAGTTGCAGTCCTACAATATTTAAAAAAAAACAAAAAACTGTGCAATAAAATAATAAATACCGAAGCGATCTTTGTTTGGTCAAGTACAAGGCTCATTAATGTATGTGGGGAGCGAAGGCTAGCTTGTCTAGTCTGGTCACACAGAAGAGCTACTGTAGCTCATCTTGCTTAAAAACGTTATGCTGGCCATGATTGAAAGGTGTCAGAACACACAGTGTATCACAGTTTGCTGCGATGACCCATGTCCACTGCCTTCAATGGGCACCTGAGCATCAGATCTGGACCATGGCAATAGAAAAAGGTTGCTTGGTCTGATGAATAATGTTTTCTTTTAGATCAGGTGGATGGCTGGGAGCATGTGCATCGTTTACCTGGGGAAGAGTTAGCAGCAGGGTGCATTATGGGAAGAAAGCAGGCTAGCAGAGACATTATGCTGTGGTCAAAGTTTTGCTTGGAAACCTACAGTGCTGGCATTCATGGAGATGTTTCTTTGACGTGTATCACCTACCTAGAAATTGTTGGAGACCACATACACCCCTTTATGGCAGTGGTGTTACTTGATGGCAGTGGCTTCTTTTAGCAGGATAATGCACCTTGCCACACTGAAAAAAAATGTTCAGGAATGGTTTGAGGAACATGACAAAGAGTTCAAGGTGTTGCCTTGGCTTCCCAAATCTCCAGATCTCAATCCGATTGAGCATCTGTGGGATGTGCTGGTACAACAAATCTGATCCATGGAGACCCCACCTTGCAAACTACAGGACGTAAAGGATCTGCTACTAATGTCTTGGTGCCAGATACCACAAGACATGTTCATCGGTCATGTGGAGTCCATGCATCAGAGCTGTTTGGCAGTAGGAGGGGGACCTACACAATAATCTACAGGTGGTTTTATTGTTGCGGCTGATCAGTATATCAGTATATCTGATGTATTTAAAGGAACACTATAGTCACCTAAATTACTTTAGCTAAATAAAGCAGTTGTAGTGTATAGATCATTTCCCTGCAATTTCACTGCTCAATTCACTGTCAGTTAGGAGTTAAATCACTTTGTTTCTGTTTATGCAGCCCTAGCCACACCTCCCCTGGCTATGATTGACAGAGCCTGCATGGAAAAAAAAAAACTGGTTTCACTTTCAAACAGATGTAATTTACCTTAAATAATTGTATCTCTATCTCTAAATTAAACTTATATCATATACTGGAGATTCTCACAGGGTCTAGCAAGCTATTAACATAGCAGGGGATAAGAAAATCTTAATTAAACAGAACTTGAAATAAAGAAAGCCTAAAGAGGGCTCTCTTTACAGGAAGTGTTTATGGAAGGCTGTGCAAGTCACATGCAGGGAGGTGTGACTAGGGTTCATAAACAAAGGGATTTAACTCCTAAATGGCAGAAGATTGAGCAAGGAGGCCGCAGGGGCATGTTCTATACACCAAAACTGCTTCATTAAGCTAAAGTTGTTCAGGTGACTATAGTGTCCCTTTAAATCTAAAATTCATAAAGACACAGTACCACCTACTGGAGATATGCATAGCATGCAGGAATTTAAGTTTACATTCAATGTATGAAGTTCCCCAAGTTATTTCAGAAGTATGTTTTTACGGGTGGCGAGAGACCTTATTTACTAACACTAGTTTGGTTAAAGGGAACACTATATGTAATGCACACATATAAACAATTACAAAATTGCAAGGTATGGAACTGAGATAGAGGAGTGAAGGTTCCTCTGGAGGTGTATCACTCTTGCATTGCTCGTCTTGCCGAAAATGGGTGATGATGCCCAGAAAGGAGACAGAGACGCCCAAAATAGGGTGTGTCTGTTTGGTGTGAATGCACATCAGCTCCAAATAGGACAGACCGTGCACAGACTGCTACTAAAGCAAACTATGGATAGCCCTAGTAACCTGCCTGCATGCAACTATGCTTTCTTGGCACCGATCTCTGATGTCTACAAATGTGGCACACAGGTGGACCAATCCATGATTCCGGGAGAGGCAACAAAAACTGGGATAGTCCCACCAGATGCAATTTTCTATAAACAGAAACAAACACCTTTTTATTCACACTCCTTATTTCATTAAAATATACCTGATCAGTCATATTCACACACATACCTAACACATCATGCCCACATTCATGCACTTAATTAGTTACATTCGTAAACCCATTAATATACATTTATGTATAGTGAGCCTCTCATTTGTTTTTATATTCTTTCATGTTTTTGTTTTTTAGATGACAGCTCCTTTTTAAAGAAAACAAACAAACACACAAAAATAATAAAATGATATATACCTATGTACCTGGAAAAGTGTCACTGTGCATTTCCCGTAAGAGCTGAGCTGGTGGATGGAGGTAAAATATTATTCTTGAGTTATCGATCGTTGCATCTTAGCAGTGATGGGATCACATTATCCACTATGAAGAAAGATTTATTTAGCTTATTATTGATCAGCAGACCATTCCCTAGCTTCTCTGTTTCTCACCATAGTGATGTCATTACAATTGTATTGTCTGCCATTTGGGGATCGGGAGACTCTTGTCTGACGTTGGAGAATTACGATGCTATAAATAAGTAAAGAGATCTGAACCCTTGTAGGATGCACTAATCAATATTTTAAGAATAAAATGTCGCACACACCAGTTACAGTTTCCTGCAACCCCCATAGCACAGAATGACAGTCATATTCCACTGAAACTGGAGTCCAGAAATGGATGAGATTGGGAAGTTGATGGCAGCAGGTTCTCCTATCTCATTGACAGCGTCTCTATTTCATTCAGTTATTAGCTCTATACTGATGAGATCTAGTTAGTTATTTTGGTTCCTGGGACTTCATATAACTCATAAAAGGGCAGAGATCAGCTCAAGGATACTCCAAAATTGTAATTTGCATAACTTTGTGCCTAATTAGTCTATCATGGGTTCTATTACGATATATAGCTAGAGGAACATATAATATTTTTTTGTGCTTCACAGATGATTACCCTGGTTGTCATGTTCTCTGCATTTTATTCTTTACTCTTCATGGTGGCATCTTCAGGCAGAATGCTGCTGTCCACATGAAAACAAATAATCTATCAGCAGCTATATCTATGGCCACACGAGATATGCTTAGCTCTCCGATTTGAGGTATCTTGACATCTTCCTTGTCCCACTCAAACAGCACTCCAGTCATGGTCCCAGGGTGGCACTTGCCCCCCCTGGATTTTTCAGCTTGTGCTATTTTTGGTTTGTGTGAGAATACACTGCAATACCGGTGCCGGCCAGTAGGTGGCGCTGTGAATGTTAAAAGGCAGGAAGCTACAGCTTATCCCTGCCTCTTGCTCATGACTGAAACCGCAGGGGAGCAGCACAGAGGCAGCCTACAGATCAGGTAAGTGAGGGATGGGGGGGGGCACAATTACCCTATCACCACCCCCCCTCATTATCACCCCCCTCACTACCCTCAGCATCACCACCCTCAGCATCATCTCCCTCACTATCACACCCTCAGCATTACCCCCTCCCTCAGCATCACTCACCCCAATATCACCCCCTCTCACCACCCTCAGCATCACCCCCCTCACTACCCTCGGCATCACCACCCTCAGCATCATCCCCCTCACTATCACACCCTCAGCATCCCCCCCCACTATCACCCCCTCTCACCCTCAGCAATACCCCTCCTCAGCATCACCCCCCTCACCATCACCAACCTCAGCATCACCCTCCCTCACTATTACCCTCAGCATCACCCCCCTCACTACCCTCAGCATCACCACCCTCAGCATCATCCCCTCCACTATCACACCCTCAGCATCCCCGCACTATCACCCCTCACCCTCAGCAATACCTCCTCATCACCACCTCACTATCACACCCTCAGCATCACCCTCCCTCACTATTACCCTCACCACCCTCAGCATCACCCCCCCTCACTATCATCACTCTCAGCATCCCCTCTCACCACGCATTACCCCCTCACCATCACCAGCCTCAGCATCACCCCTCAGAACCCTCAGCACCCCCCTCAGAACCCTCAGCTTCTTCCCTTTAGCATCACCCCCTCGAGCCCCCTCGAACCCTCATCACCCCCTTCACCACCTCGGCATCACCCCCGACCACCTTACCCTCCAATCATCACCCTCAGCATCCTCCCACTATCACCCTCTCACACCCTCAGCATCACCCTCCACCATGTTCAGAATCACCCCCACCTTCACCCCCTCACCACCCTCCGCATCAACCCCTCACCACCCTCAGCATCATCCCCTCACTATCACACCTAACATCCCCCCCACTATCACCCCTCTCACACCTCAGCAATACCCCCTCCTCAGCATCACCCCCCTCTCACCATCACCCTCACCATCACCAACCTTAGCATCACACCACCCTCACTATCACACCTCAGCATCACCCTCCCTCACTACCTCAGCATCACCCTCAGCACCCCCACTATCACCCCTCTCACCCTCAGCACCTCCATCAGCATCACCTCACCACCCTCAGCATCCTTCACACCCTCAGAACCCTCAGCACCACCAGCATCACCCCCCCCTTCACCTCACCCTCAGCATCACCCCTCAATATCACCCCCTTCACCATCCTCAGCATCACCACCCCTCAGCATCACCCCCACCACCCTCAGCATCACCCCTCACAATCATCACTGCATCATCACCCTCTCACACCCTCAGCATCACTTCCTCACCATGCAGCATCACCCCCAACCTTCACCCCTCACTACCCTCCGCATCAACCCTCACCACCTCAGCATCACCCCTCAGCATCCCCCCCCACTATCACACCCTCAGCAATACCCCCCTCCCTCAGCATCACCCCCTCACCATCACACCCCCCCTCACTGCCCCCCTCACTATCACCCCCCCTCACTATTGATAAAAGGAACACTATAGTGTCAGGAATACAAACATATATTCCTGACACCATAGTTGTAAAAAAGCTATTCACCCTGGCTTTATGTGAAAATGATTATGCTCCTTCCCTTTCATGACACTGTCAAAAAGGAACCAAGCATGGATGTCATTACAATTATGCCCCCCCCCCCCGGAAAAATTCCTGCGGACGCCCATGACTCCATCCCACTTTATCTGATCCATGGAACCACTGTCTGCAACACACCCAACTAATACTTGACAAACCCATACCTTCCTACATTTGAAATGGGCAAAGAGGGTCAATATAATTTTAGGGGTGTTAGTTTGGTTGTGACCAAGCGCAGTGTTGTTCTAAGCCTGAGAAATTTTAGGTAATTTACTATTAAAAAATTATAGTATTAAAATGTAATTTAGAACAAGAACAAAGTAACTTATTTATACAGACTGATTTCTAAAGACATTTATTGTAATTTAAAGACACATTACTGGGAGTGTTATAATTACTTGTATAACAGTCACACTGCTGGCTGAGAGGAGGGCTAATAATGGTGCAGGGAGAGCTTATTTCAAACTATCTCTATCGGGCTTGATACTGACCTGGGGGACAGAGCCGGGGCACTCTAGCAACCTTACCACTAAAGGGCTATAGTAGTTATGTTGCTTAGAGTGACTTATTATGTTTGTTAAGGTCTATTAAAGCAACTTCCTCTTTGTTTTGTTTTTAACCTCTAACCCCTAACTAAGGTATGGCCTAAATAAGAGAGTGACTACTGCACATGAATCATATGTAGGAGCCTCACATATGGTTACTGAAGTAATCTCAAACGGGATAACCCTTACCGATCAATATAGAAGCAAAAAATAGAGAAGCCCAGCAGAGTGGAAGTTTCACTACTAGGTTACTATAAATGGGTAGAAGCCACTTCATTAGGATAAAAACATAGAACTATTAGTTGAGATTAAAAAGGAAAAAACGTGTCTACAAACGTGAACAAACTAGTGTGGCTAGTGGGCTGAAAATTTTGTAACAGATATTCGACAGAAAAAAATTAACATGTTCCTTGTTCATATCTCTTGAGAAAGGCGTGAGCTGCGCTGAAACGCGTGTCGAGTTGACAGCACTCCAGAGCACTATTCACTGATGTGCACTTAGTTTGTTTCACGGTGTGGCTAGGTTGTTGGCTAGTTCAGCTTTAGCAAAGGGCTCCTTAGTGGGTACTGGGAATTGCCTCGAAGCGGTTCAAGGGAGTTATTAGTTTATCTAGCATTAAGATTTATTCATAATCTATCTAATTTTATTAGAAGTCATAGGCAGAATACATATTGACGTTTTGTTCATCTAACTTAGCGCTGCCGTATCGTTACTCCTTTTTCGAAGTATCCATCTAATAATGCCATTATGGCTCAAGCGGTTTATTTAACGTGTATATCTGTTATATATCTGCATCTATACTTACTCCCTGCCTTCTACCACGAGTAAATTGATTACTTAATTTCAACCTCTCTTAAGCAAGAGCTCTTAAATAATACTTTGTAACAAACTATCTGATATATTGCGGCAACGTTGCCTAGACAGTGTCCAGTTTTCGGACACTCCTCTTCTATGTGATATAAATGTATTACCTAGTTCTTTACTGACCTTATATCTAACAATGGTTAATCCCCTTTTTTCTTTCGAAGAATATCTGTTGTTACAATATTTTCAGCCCAATAGCCACACTCGTTTGTTCACGTTTGTAGACACGTTTTTTCCTTTTTAATCTTAGCTAATAAAGTTCTATGTTTTTATGCTAATGAAGTGGCTTCTGCCCATTTATAGTAATCTCGTGGTGAAACTTCCACTCTGGTGGGTTTCTCTATTTTTTGCTTCTATACATTATGGCCTAGTTCTGGTTGTTCCAATTGGACTCTTGGTCCTTGGACTTATTAATGCATGCCTCCCAATAGCCATAGTCCTCTTTCGCTTTCCTGCTTTAGTTCCCACATGTCCTGAATCCGTGGACACCATGCAACCGTTCCCAAGCAGCAAAGTGCAAGTGCATCATTAGAGGGAACACTCCCTGCAAAGTCCCGTCAGTAAGGGGCCGCCCATAAACCTGACATGCCCCTTCAGTGGTTGAATCACTGGTGCATCGCCATACCTACCAATGTTGAGAGGAATGTGAATGCAGTGCATAGTGTTGTATATAATAGAGTTGGAAGCAGTATAGCCAAATTATATTAGCAAAAATACCTAATATAAAATGATTTAATTGTAAAAGCTTGCTATAAAGGTTTTTCAAATAAACTCTTAAAACTACAATGGGATACATCTAAAAGTAGACCCAAGAAAATGTGAATATTGTATACACAGACTGCATTGTTCAGACATGAGCCCAAAACACAATTTATTGTTAAAGATAAAAAGTTACAGAACAGATTATGTGACATTGAAGAAAATAAAAGGACACAATAGATCTAAAGGACAGCAGATATGATAATGAGCGCAATATACAGCGAGAGGAAACATTCTGGACAGATAAAGAAAATAAACACAAAAATAAAACCAGTGATACATTCAGAAATGCATTTCATTGTAAACATTAAAATTACATACGCCTACAGTTAGCACTTCTGCCTCATTGAGTAGAAGACTAAAAATGTCAAGTTAAGGACAACAGAGTAACATCAGTGTCCATCTTTGAACTGACATTTCTCCTACCATTTCAAAACTACTGATGGAATTATTACGGATTTTGGTCAAGTATTAACTTGTTCAATTTTCCTTTCACCGTATCTCCAGCTGTCATTTTGTACTTTAGCAACTATTCAGCTTTTATATTTTACGGATGGCTTAAAGGAGAACCGTCACATGTCTGGCAATGAGACCATTGAATAAAAACATTTAAAATCACTGAAAACTGGTGTTAACCTTTTTTTTTATGTGATGCTTTCTTTTTTTCAGCAAATGACATCACAATTACATTCAGTCTAGTCAAAGCCAGAAGGCACATAACGTTGCTTCTGTTTTGTGTCTTCCACTACATTCGAAGGCAGAAAAAGTCAACGTTTATAAATATGATTGACATAGAGCCAAGAAAAAGGTGCTTAATTCCAATATAGAGTTAAATACAAAAGTGTGGATTTCTACACTGAATTTTCTTTTTTAGACTTCACGTACGTTTGCTAAATACAGGGATAAGTAAACAATAAATTATATTAAAAGTCCTGGGAAGGGACAGTTCTCCCCTAAAACCTAAGAATCTATTTACATGTGAACTCTCTGGGGCATACTCTAGGGGTAACGTTGATTTTTGAATTCATGGAAAATAATTTTGTATTATAAACAAGACTATGTGTAACCTTATATTACATAGTAATTTACGGTGAAAAGAGACTCAATATATCATGTTTTCTATATCTCTATTTCTGCTGTTGATCCCCAAAAAGACAAAAAATCCACTTTGAAGTGATTTCTGATAATGCCACAATATGGTAAAAATAATTGCTTGCATCAAGTTGGCAGTCAGATTTCTCCTTGCATCACTGCTCACTCAGGCAATGGAGCTGCATGTCTGCACCTTAAAAAAATTAAGATTACTGCCGATGTTCCCCTGTGATCACAATGAAGAAATGAGCATTGTCAGTGGTCTGCGCCCACAGAAAGTGCAAACCAGCAGCTCAGCCCACTGGACCACCAAGGAATAGGATTAGAGCCAATGCTTGCACCTAATGTTTCTACACACTTGCCCCTACACTTCAAGTGCAACTGCATAGGCAAATCTCCATTAGCAGGCAAGTACAATTGACAATACAAGGATTTAAAGGATTCCTATGAATAACTCTTGGGCCCACAGAGGTATTATTACCAATATCTTCCACAGCCATCTTCTACGTCTCTACCACTAACTACATTTTCCTCTTTTCTTAAACCACAATTACTTGAGATTTTAAAGGGACAGTTACTGCATCTAACATTCATCAACATTAATTTGTTATGGTGCCAGGAGATCCCTGGTGCAAGCAAATTTCTTCTCAAGCTAGTTTTATGAATGAAGATTCACTGACTGGCTGAGAGCATCATCAATCCATGGCACCACTACCCTATTCTGCAAGCACCTTCCGATAGTTGTGGAAACATGATTTTTTGAGTTTCTATGTCCAAGAACGACCCCTCAAAATCCATCTTGTGATATGCAAGTAATACATGACAGTAAAATATATCAGATATACACTATTTATACAATGTATACAACTATAGAATACAACATAATATTTTCAAAATTGAAAGCTTTTGTAAAAGATCAATCTCAATTACATAAATTACAACAATTATTAAAGAAAATAAACCAAAATTGAGTCTTGCAATGATGGCTGAGAAATTGCTGAAATCAAAGCAAAATGGGGATGCTGAAAAGTCCAAAAGGGCTCAATTGTCCAAAATCTCAGAGCTGCTCAGTAAATTGTTCATTTTAACCATCCCTGGGTTAATGTTTAAAAACAAAACTCCCTAATGTTTTATTAATACGTACACCATAGCCTGTGGTTTGAGGCAATAGGAGGGACCACATGGATTGGTCTCACATGGTTCAAGGGAGGACCAGAGGCTTTGCTTGTGTATCCAGCAGGCAATTATTATGGATTTCTAGTCATTCGTCTGCAAAAGCAGATGAACACGAATCTCAGAATGTGCCTCCAACTGTGCCATTTTAGAGGCAATTCTGTAAAGGATTGCAATTGGATTTAAAGTTTAATAACACCATAATTTGTTCAGTATTTACACCATTTCTGATTTCCTGATGCTGAAAGAATCGGATGAGCATATATGGAGAGATTCCCAATATTAATTCTTGAACTGCATTTAGTAATGGGAAAAAAACCTGTGAAATTTCCTAGAATATCGCACATCTGGGGGTAAATTCAGAGCTTTGTATATATATATTTTTTAAATGTTTTATCTGTGTAATGTGTTTAAAAAAAAAGAGGGAAACCAAATATGGGGTGTTCTGTTGAAAATATTATAATAGAGATATGAATATTTATGGTTATTATTTCCCATTATTTGCAATGTTGTGACATCTTACATTTAGTAAGTAAATTCTAACAGTATAATACAAACAGCTATAAATCTTTCTCAACAGATAAGACATGATTCTACCAATTATAAATAGAAATATGCAAATTTCTAAATCACTGTATGTTCTTAATGCAAGATAATTGTGATGTTAATTAGCTGAGAAAACATCAATAGCTGGATAATGAACGTTTCTGCTTTTGTATTCCATCTCTGTACAAAAGCAAATCGAGTCATTAGCTTATCTTTTTAATTCATAAGACCATACGCTCATCATACATACAACAAAATAATTTAAAAATTGAATTTTTTTCTTTCTATTCATCATTCTGAAATGACGAGCCTGCTGGTAGCACTACAATTCCATGTGGGAAATTTCCCAAATTTCGCATATAAATCGTAATGATCTAAATAGGAGAGGTGATACCTGCCAATCATTATATTATATATGTGGTATCGGTTGTGGATATACCAGTATGACAAGATTATATACGTTTAACTGCGTGACATCACTCACTGCAATCATCTGTGTAGAAGAGCAGGGATTGGCTGGCCATGTTTTTGCTACGTTTTTGTTTCTGCTAAGAGAGCTGCAACAGCAAAGAGAGCCTGCAACACTCAAGCTTTGACAGACAACTTATTTTTGCGTTCATTATTTTTTTGCCCATAATTTGATTGCATTGTCTACATAATGCAGTAAGATACAGGAGGTCAACTGTAGCACGGAAAGTCACTTGAAATCTTTTCTGGATCTGATGGTACAGTGCTGAATTGTTCCAGAAATGTTGTGTGAGCATGTCTCTCATTAAACTTACTAGCAGCTATGTATGCAAGGGCATTGCAGGACATTTCTCCTTCACATGTGCTTCCACTGCCCTCTGTGATTGACCATTCCTGGTTGAATGGATAGGTCAACAGCTCAACATTCATTGAATCACAGCTATACCTGGTGTCCACCCCCATCCAGTACTGCCCCACTTCCATACATAATCTGTGAAATCTGCTTGTTTGTTTATCAGATACAATTTATGGAAAGTTGCACCAGAACAGAATAAACTATATAAAACGGAAGATTCATACATCAGTCAGATCTATTATACACTTTGATTACACAGCATGTAATAAACAAATAAAGTAGATTGTAGATTGTCACATAGGCAGGATTCCTGAGCTGTTGATACTATCTATCAGTAATTATACAAAACACTGCTGGCTGGTGATAATAGAAGATGGTTGTGCAGTGGACACCATCCCCTAGCATTCTCCTTACATGGTTATGGAAGCACACATTCTTACATACATACAGGCTTACCCACACTCTGACGTATATACGTAGACACCCATACACGCACACAAACATACCCACATTCTCCCGTAGTTACACATAGGTATATCCACACCCTAATATACGTATACACAGATTTACCCATACTCTTTAATGTAATCTTCTACAAATACTGTTCATGATGTATAGGGGATACATCATGAACAGTATTTGTAGAAGACAAAATAAAGATGAATTTATAGCACCATCTAGTGACCACAAATATAAACTACAGAAAAGTTTCCAAAAGGTGGAAGGAAAGGTGGAGACGATGCTGCCCTGCTCTGTCCTGTTTAGTAAATAAAGGAAACATGCAGTCTAAAACTGATGGGAGTACACACACTGTGCTCTGGACCTGGAATAGTCATTAGTCATGGCGTCTTACCTATGACACACATGCCCTGGCAGCACTTGACTCATTGAGCAACTATGCATGCACCACATTGTAACGTTAATACTCAATACTCAAGAGTGAAAACCAACAGAACAAATAGAGATAGATAGAAAGTCCCTAAACCGGTCCTTAGAATGGCTGGATAAAATAGAAACTACAAGAAATGCCAGAAACAAGCCAAGGTCAAGGAAAGCCAGAAATACACAACAGCGAGGAACGTAGCCAAGTCAGGGAAATCAGAAATAAGGATAGTCAAGAGCAAGCCAGGTCTAAACCAAAGAACTATCAAAAGCATACAGGAACGCGCTGAGGGGACACAAGGCACACTAGGAACCACAACAGGGCACTGATTTGGTGGCTGACTGGGATTTTATACAATAACCACGCCCCCAAAAGGTACGTGTGCATTGAGCGCTCTTGTTTAGAGCTCTTCCGACCTCATGGCGCTGGTATGCATGCGTTGCCTCCTTAAAAGGGGTGGGCGCATAGCAGCTGGTGGCCTGATGCTTTATGCATCCTTTCCCGGCGTGGGAGCGGCGGTCCGACCGATCCCGATGTTGGCAGATCGGTGGACCGATGAGGTAAGTGGCTTGAGGCTTACATTACCCCCCCTCTTAGAACTGCCCACTGGGCGGGAACCACCTGGATGATCGGGAAAGCGAGAATAGAAGGCCCGGAGAAGACGAGGAGCATGGACATCATCAACCCCAACCCAAGACCTCTCTAAAGGACCATAACCATTCCAATGAATTAAGTATTGAAGGACTTCCCTGGAGAGACGGGAATCCACAATAGACTGGACCTTGTATTCATCTTGCTCTTCCACCACAACAGGAGAAAGGGTCTTGTGAACTTATTGCAAGAAAGGGGTTTCAATAATTAAACATGAAAGGTATTAGAGATACGCAAAGCAGAGGGTAGTTGTAACCTGTACGAAACTGGGGTCACATGTCTCAGTATAACGAGGAGTCAGTTTCTTGGAAGGCACTTTTAAGTTGATATTCTTGGTACTGAGCCAAACCCTATCACCCACTTGATAAGTCGGAGCTGTTTGTCGGTGTCTGTCTGCGTATTTTTTCTGCAAGGCAACTTTATGAGCCAGGATATGTTAGGCCTGCTCCCATGTGGCCCTAGGTCACCCAAATATTCCTCTACAGCTGGTACCTCCAATGAAGGAAAGACAGCTGGAAGAACAGAAGGATGGAAGCCATAATTGAGGAAAAAAGGACTGCGGCTCGTGGACTCTCCTTAGGTACAATTGTGAGCAAATTCAGCCCAGGTAGGCAGTGTCGCCCAGTTATCCTGGTTGTTAGAGATAAAACATTGTAGGTACTGTTCCAAGGATTAGTTAGTCCTCTCAACAGCACCGTTAGATTGAGAGTGATAGGCTGAAGAATGACCACTTGGTTAGTAAATGCCTTCCAGAATTGAGAGACAAATTGAGGACCACTATCGGACACTATCTCTTCGGGTATGCCATGTAAGCAGAATATTTCTCCAGCAAAGATATTCACTAATTCGATAGACGAGGGAAGCTTAGGCAAGGACACAAAATGTGCCATCTTGGTAAATCTATCCGTGACAGTTAAGACAACGGTATAGCCCTCCGATTTAGGTAAATCCATTATAAAATAAATGGATATGCTAGACCAGGGTTTTTTAGGTATGTCCAAAGGTTGTAACAGACTGCAGGGTAAGACATGCGGAGTTTTAGATCAGGCACATACGTGACAAGTTTGCATTTATACCTTCACATCCCGCCTAAAAGAAGGCCACCAAAACTGAGCAGCAATTAGATCACTGGTCTTCTTGGCCAGCGGTCTTGTTATCGTGGCATAAGTCTAGGACCTCTCTACGGAATTCAGAAGGGACGAACAGCCTATCCTGTGGAGTCTGACTAGGTGCCAAGATTTGTACATCTTTTAAAGACCTAATGAGATCTGAACCAATGTTAAGTTGGGTTACTGCTATAATCTTGTTTTTAGGGATAATAGGATCTACTTCTTCCACTGTGGGAATTGTAGGTTTGAATTGACAAGATAATGCGTCTGCTTTGGTATTGTTGGTACCTGGTCTATAAGTAAGTACAAATTTAAAACGTGAGAATAACAAAGACCACGTGCCTGTCTAGCTGTTCGTCTCTTGGCCTCACTCATGTAGGATAAGTTTTAATGATCTGTCAGGAACATAACATGGATGGGTGAGCCCTCTAGCAAATGGCGCCATTCTTTGAGGGCCAGTACAATTGCTAAGAGTTCCCTATCTCCTATCTCATAATTCTTCTCTGTTTTAGAAAGATTCTTAGAAAAGATTCTTATCGGATGCATCTTCCTCCAAAAGAAAAGGGAGTGATGGAACTGGATGGACTAGGGTAGGTGCTGAAGCGAATGCAACCTTCAGGATGTCAAGGGCAGTAAGTGCTTCCGGAGTCCATACCTGATTAGATTTGCCTTTTTTTGTCATATTTGAGATAAGCGACATATGGAGGAAAACCCTTTTATAAACCTCCTATAGTAGTTAGAAAACCCTATGAAATGTTGGATGGCTTTTAACCCTGTGGGTAAGGGCCATTTGTGGATGGCATCTAGTTTTTTGGGGTCCATTTTGAAACTGGACTCAGAGATGATATACCCCAGAAAATGCACCCTTTCCAGATCGAATAAACACTTCTCTAATTTACAGTACAAGACATTGTTCAACAATTTATGTAAGACTTTTCTCACATGCATATGATGGGTGTCTATATCTGGGGGAAAAATTAGAATATCGTCAAGGTATTCGGTAACAAATTCCTGCAGGTATTCTCTTAATACATTGTTTATCAGATCCTAGAAGACGGCTGGGGCATTACAAAGTCCAAAAGGCATGACTGTGTATTCATAATGCCCATACCTGGTATTAAAAGCCATCTTCCATTCATGTCCTTCTTTAATCCTCACCAAATTATATGCACCTCGTAAGTCTAATTTGGTAAAGATCCTGGAACTCTTCAACTGGTCAAATAATTCTGTGATCAAGGGAATGGGATAGACATTACGTACGGCATAGGCGTGCACATGGTGTGTGCCGGGTGTGCCTGGGCACACCCTAATCCCCGTGGCACACCTATGGTTTGAGTCCTGCAGGAACAGCGTTCCTGCACTTTTTTTTGAGCAGGAACGCTGTTCCTGCAGGCACTCAGCGCCCCCTGTCTCACCTCTTGCCCCTGTCATGGGGAGGGCAAGAGGTGATGGATACCCCCCTCTCTGTATCTCAGCCGCGGGGAGGGAGCTGTCTGCTCTCTGCTCCCTCTCGCTGCGCGCTGATGCCGGGAGCCGGAGAGGGAGCAGAGAGCAGACAGCTCCCTCGCCGCGGCTGATATGCAGAGAGGTGCCCGCCCCACTGGACCCCAGGGAAAAGTCCACGCCAGCACTCCAGGTAGGGAGGCTGGGTGGACATTGTATTATTAAAATATAATAATTTGTATGTGTGTGTGTGTGTCTGTGAGTGTATGTGTGTGTGTCTGTCTGTGAGTGTGTGTCTGTGAATGTATGTGTGAGTGTGTGTCTGTGAATGTGTGTGTGTGTCTGTGAGTGTATGTGTGTGTGTGTGTCTGTGAATGTGTGTGTGTCTGTGAATGTGTGTGTCTGTGAGTGTGTGTGTCTGTGAGTGTGTGTGTGTACGCCGCATATATATATATATATATGCACACACACGTGTATATTATTTTTTGGGGGGGGTGGGAATCCCGATCTCCCCTGTCGGCTCACACAAGGATTTACTAATCTGCCCCCACCTCCACAATCCCTCCAAACATACAGCACCTACACACATACAGCTCACACACACACAGTACACTAACCGCACCCTCACAAACACACACAGCACCTTTAAAAGAAACACAACACCCTCACACACAGCACACTAACAGCACCCTCACAAACACATACACACAAACAGCACCCTCACAAAACACACACACACAAACAGCACCCTCACAAATACACGACACTCACACAAACAGCACCCTCACAGGACAAACACACACAAACAAACACCCTCACACACAAACAGCACAGTCACAAACACACACACACAAACACCCTCACATCACACTAGCAGCACCCTCACACACACATCACACTAACAGCACACAGCACCCTCACTCAGCACACACAGCAGTGTGTGTGTGTGTGTGTGTATATATATATATATATATATATATATATATATATATATATATATATATACACACACACACACACACACACACACACACGCGGCGTGTGTTTGTGCTTTAGGGTGCACACCCTAATGCAATAGGCTGCGCACACTAATGCAATAGTGACGCCTATGATGTATGGTGATTTTGTTCAAACACCTGTAATCTATACATGGCCTGAGATCACCCTCCTTCTTCGAAACAAAAAAGAACCCCGCTCCAGCAGGAGAAGAAGACCTTCTGATAAACCCTTTCTCTAGGTTCTCCCGAATGTACTCCTCCAATATCTGATTCTCTTTGAGAGAGAGAGGGTAAACAGTGCCTCTCGGTGGCATAGTCCCTGGCAACAGTTCAATAGGACAGTAATACGAACGATGCGGTGGTAACTCATCTGCTTTCTTTTCGTCAAATACCTCTTTCAAGTCTTGATAGACCTTGGGCACATCTGTGGATAATGGAGGTAAGACAGGCACATTTATGAGACCCATGGATCTGATCCTTCTGTGCAAGAAGAACCCCATTTAACAACCTCTCCTGACTCCCAATCTATCTGTGGATTATGTTTATATAACCATGGATACTCAAATACTACAGGAAAGGATGGGGAGGAAATAACTTGCAGAACGACAAGCTCCTTATGAAGAGCCCCAACTATCATAAGGACCAGAATAGATTCCCTAGTAATGGTGGGCTCCTCAAGAGGTCTACCATCTATGGCCAAGGGTGTTGTTCTGTCTCGGAGACGGACAGCATATTTCTCAACAAAGAATCTATCTATGAAGTTCTCTGCTGCCCCAGAGTCTATAAGGGCATGTGAATGGATAACCTTACCCTCCCATTATAAGGTGATGGGTAGTAAAAGCCTTTTTTCATGTATATGTATGGAGGACTCATTAAGTACACCCAAGGCCAGTCCTCCATAGGAACTTAGGCGCTGAAGTTTCCCGGCCTTTCTGGACATGACAAACGAAGATGTCCCCTCTTACCGCAGTACATACACAACCCTTCTCTCCTTCTATGTTGACCCTCTTCCTCAGACAACCTTGTCATACCTAATTGCATGGGTTCTGGGATAGCGACCGTCATAGACTCAGAGGGGAAAGTAGGAGCAAGTCTGATAGCTGGTCTTAGAGGCCTTTCTGGTGTTTTGCTAGTGTCTAAGCCTTTCCTCTATGTAGCCAAGATAAGTAATGAGCTTCTCTATCCCTAGTGGCTACCTCATCTAATATAGTATCGGATAGTCCATTAAGGAACACATCCACAAATGCCTGGTTGTTCCAAAGGACTTCTGATGCCAGTGAATGGAAGTCCAAAGCATAATCCATGAGGGAACGATTTCCCTGTCTTAATCGCAATAGAGCCCTAGCCACATTGGCTTTCCTGCCTGGTGGATCAAAAGCTCTCCTGAAAGCTGCTAGGAACTGAGGATAGTCAAAAACTAACGAGCTGTTGTTCTCCCAGAGCGGATTTGCCCAATTAAGGACTCTATCAGTGAGCAGGGTAATGATAAAGCCTATTTTGGCCCTGCCAGTAGGGTACACTCTGGGACATAATTCAAACATTATGCTAACCTGGTTAAGAAAGCCCCTACATTTTGATAGATCCCCATTATAACATATGGGTTGACTGGGATTAGAAGTATTGCTGAGGGTAGAAGAGTCCGCACCAACGGGTACAGGGCTAAGAGAATGGGTTGGCGGGTCATTAGATCGATTAATCAGGGTTTGTATGGCCTGGGCGAAGTGATCCATACAGTGGTCCATACCATCAAGCCTAGCGTCCTGAGCCATTGCCTGGGGATTAACACCTGCAGGTTCCATTGGCCCTGTTGTAATGTAATGCTAATACTCAATATGCAGAGTGAAAACCACCAGAACAAATAGAGACAGAAAGTCCCTAAACCGGTCCTTAGAATGGCTGGATAAAATAAAAACTACAAGAAATGCCAGAAACAAGCCAAGGTAAAGGGAAGCCAGAAATATAATAGCGAGGAACGTAGCAGAGTCAGGGAAATCAGAAATAAGAATAGTCAAGAGCAAGCCTTGTCAAAACCAAAGAACTATCAAAAGGATACAGGAACGCTCTGGGGGGACACTAGGGACACAAGGTACACTAGGAACCACAACAGGGCACTGATTTGGGGAAGACTGGACTTTTATATGATTGGGTTCGTGATTATCATAACCACACCCCCAAAAGGAATGTGTGCATTGAGCTCTCTTGTTTAGAGGGTGGGCGCAGAGCGGCCGGCGTCCCCGATGCTTAATGCATCCTTTACCTGCGTGGGAGCGGTGGTCCGACTGATCCCGATGTCAGCAGATCGGTGGACCGATAAGGTAAGTGGCTTGAGGCTTACACACATGTCCCACATGCTTCTCTATGAGAAGTATTGAATTGGTCCAAAATAATCCATCAGGATAAGTTCACCATGGACAGAGCAACTGCCAAGAGGTGGCTGTTATGGATCTTGATTAAACGTGAGTCTAAATGCTTTTTGTCTTTTTATTTACTTTGAAACGGGAAAGGGGGGAATGATGACTATAAAAATAAATAAAAGAACACTCTTAGATTAAAAATATATATATATTTATTTTCAAACTTAGAATGTTCCTTTAAGTTACTTGCTGAGTATGAGGATGTTTCATATTGTGGATTGCCAGATCAGCATGTAAACTGAGCCTGATTTGGGCTTCCTTACATTTGATTTATCAATCCATAATAGATACTCACACACAACCTAGTTGCCAGACACCTGCTTTGGACCATATACTTCCACCTCTAACAGGCAGCTGAAAGCTGCTTATACTACTCCTATCTAGCTTATATATTTTCTGATCTGGTGAGTTAATACATTGTGGTGGATACCACCTTTATGAACATCAGAGAAGGACATACATATAATAAAAGTATGGAAGGCAGGTTTCAGCCACATAGCAGAGATAGCAGTAAGTTATAATAAATATATAAATGAAGATAAAAGATCCAGCCATACTATGGGCAACATAAAGTCCCAGTATTTCTGGACTGAGCCTCCCAATGAATATCTCACACATCTAGTCTAAGTCTGTCGCAATGAGATGATACAAGATTCAAACATTAGATTTGGAACTTAGTTGAGCCTCAGAACAATACTTTAGGCTAACAATTTGAGGTCTCGTATTGTCTCTTTGTAACAGGCAGCAAAGAGTAAAGTGAGTCTTGAGTAAAAATAAAATAAGAAGAAACAACACTTACCTTGAGAGGGGGCTGCTGTTTGTCTGTCTGCAGATCTGTTGTTTTTTTACTTTTAGGATGGCTTCTTCTATCCACAGCTCTTTCTGTAAACCTCACACCCTGATGTTACGAGGCATTATTGTCCCCTGAACAGAGGCCAATAGTATGACACTATTTAATGGGCAATAGACTCAGATACCCAAATGGCAACTGATTGGTAGGCCTCTGAAATTCCTTCTTAAAAGAGACTAAGCATGTGCAAAATGTGCTGAAAAAGGACAGATTTCACAAATAATATTTTTACAAGCCTAGTTGTTTTCATCAAAACGTCACCAGGTGGTTACTAAAAAGTGGGGAAGGGCACTACAAAACTTTAATCAATACAAAATTACAGACACAAATGTGCTTTGGTGTCTGTTTCTTTCTGGCTATCATGTTGAACAGTTGCATGGCAAGTGAGCTTCTCAGAGATTTTTTGAGTTTGGTGGATATTCAACAGATTTTTCCCTTTTACCCAAACAAATTAATTGCGAGATTATTGCTGTAGTGAGCAAAGTGGCTGATCCCATACCTTGCAACAGATTTATCTAGTTGTGGATTTTCTCCTCGGGTATCCCACTTCCCCTCTCCCACACTTTGCCCCCACCGCAAGGCTGCCACTAGTTTTGTTGACGGACTGCGTATCTTAACAGAGGCACAGGTTTGCAACTAGAGCAACCTGTATTTCTCCTGAGGTTACCTGTGGGTTTTCCTTTGTATCCTGAACAATTCTTCTGGCAGTTGTAGCTGAAATCTTTTTTGGTCCATCTGACCTTGGCTTGGTATCAAGGGTACCCAATATGTGGGTAAGACTTCTCGACAATTAAAAATTAGAATTAGCGAACACTTAAGAAATATAAAGAGAAGTTTTCCCAACCACAGTGTGTCTAAACATTTCCACGACCATCATAACTCAGATCCTAAATATCTGAGCTTTTGTGGAATTGAGAAAATAAAGAGAAATTGGAGAGGTGGAGATACAGCTAAGACTCTTAGCATGAAAGAATCCAAATGGATCTTTGATTTGTGCACTTTAACTCCGAAAGGTCTTAATATTGATTTTGAGATTAATAACATTTTATAAATAATAAAAAGATTCTTTTGCATATATGGGATTTTTAAAAGAATTTAAAAAAAAAAGATTTTTAAAATAACTTTTTATTTAATTTAAAAGTTTTTCTATATATATTTTCTATATATATATTTATATATTTTAGTTATATTAACGATAATTTTTTATACTTATTATTTTTTAAGTTTTTACAAGATATATCTTTAATTGTAATTCCTCTTTTATAAAATATGTATTGGTCTCTAATTTATATCCTCTTTGGGATTTTTTCTTGAATGTGATTATGGGTACTTTTCTCTTTATTGCACACCTTTTTGCACTTATTTAATTGGGTATTGATATTTTTATGTAATTATATTGTTAAGTTCTTTTTCTCTCCTTTTTTATCTTACTGCATATAATATGGGACTTTGGTGTGCCATGTTTCTAAATGGCACCTTTTGCCTCTGTTGGACCATGAGAGACTATGATATATGGACAACCTCAAGTAAGGGAGGAAGTTTGGGACATTTCTTCAATGATTCAGCGAAACGGGAAGTGACGCGACGGATCAAAGATCACGTGACCGGAAGTGACGCGACGAACTGTATGCAGCGGTTTTATATATATTCCCCGAACAGCACAGACATCAACAGGCCATTTTCTTGCCTTTGTTGCCTGTGCTGCCTGTGCTAAGTAGGTATAGCATGTATGGAAGATATTTATGTACTGTGTATTTCCTTTTTTGTTATGTGGAAGGTCTTATACTTTTAATGGGATACCAAGATGGCACCCTAATTATGTCCGGAAACCGGAAGTGCGGCCATATTGGAGGTGGCAGTGCACATCCGGTTATGACCAAATAAGGAAAGGGGTGGAAACTATTTAACACATGTGTAATTAATTATGTTTTAATATTGTATCCTTTATAAACTGTTTTTGTGTTCACTTTTATGTTGACTAGCACCTGAGGAAGACCACATTTTGGTGGTTGAAACGCATTGTGCCTGCTTTTATTTCATTTATATTAAGAAATAAATATACTTTTATATTTCTTTTGGTTCCTGACTCTATATCTCATTTTATGAGCCTGAGTACTTCATCCAAGGGAAGAATCTTTTGTTTACTCCAAACCCCTGGTTTCAGAGAGTCCATAGAATTTATCCGAAAGAAAAGTTCTACCTATGTCCACGAATGAGACATATATGCTGCATAAGTGGTTTCAGCTCTTCTACATTCACTACTATTATATCTTATACAGAATACACTATGTTTTGTTGTCTTGTTATATATTTATAGGTAAATACGTATTAGTATATACACCTTGGTCAAGTATATACCAGGATTATTCACTTTTGGTTACCACGACTGTATACATTACAGGTAACAATTTCCTGGCTTTTATGTGTGCGCTTTTACCTTCCATCTTTTTATAGGGGAACTAGTATTGTTTAGAACCACAAAAACAACACACTCTAACCATAAACACATAGACGATGTGGTCATGTCCATCTGTGAGCACGTTAAACACATACAGATCCAAATGGGCACCCATCGTTGCTGTTGGAGTAGTGACTGTTGCTCTCACATTCAAAGAACATAAGTGCTAAAACACAGAACAAACACATTTAAACCATTAAGACCGCTGACATGCAGAATGACCTGGAAAATAGGGGGTATCAGTTCTTAAGATGATTTTAATTGACACAAATATGACCTTGTCAAGTTATAGTCACACTATCCATGCTCATAAGAAGTAGGGCAGGTGGCTAATGGGCTACATTGTGCATATGTCCATTGGGAATCTGCTTTATGTTCTCCGCTTACAGCCTTTTGAATATAGTCAGGGTCAGCTATGACATCTATTCTAAAGTCAAGGTCAATTAAACCATTAACTACTGCAATATTTCACACAGCCAAGTTTCTACGTGGGCAGATGCTCCTTTACTAAAATAATTAGCATGTCAAAAATCTAAACTATCAGGCCTTCCAAAAGTATTGGTGTTTTTAGGGGAAGCCTATATTATAGCTAATTTTACATCAACTTGAATTTAGATGTGGTTAAAAAGAAACCAAGCTTTACAAGGAGAGGTCACCACAAAGTATGCTAACATCCAAAATGATAATTTGATATTATCAATACACATTGTTTGGCATGCCCCTAAATGTAACACAAATAGAAATAAAACAAAAATATAGACCACCCAGGTGCAGTGAGTTTACAATAAATCAACAAGGTAACTACCCCTTTTTTTTCACGGTATAGTAGAAGGATTCCTCTTAATCCTTGTATATAAACAACAAAAACATATACTTAAAAATATAACATGGAGAGAGAATTCATAGGGTAATAACGTATAAGTTAAAATGCCCCCCAGCGTTTAAAGTTGCACTCACAGAGTGGCAGATAATTTCAAGCTCATCAATCATAGAAGTCACTAGGTTCAGCAATATTCAGCATTCCAGGAATTCATATGGAAAGAAATTATTAAAAAGACCATAGTGCAACATTGTTGAAGTTACACATTTTAATTGTCACACTTACAAAGTTGAAATAGATCACAACCCAATCAAATGTGGTTCTCAGTCCAATTCACAGCAATATTGATGAGCTTGAAATTATCTGCTACTCTGTGAGTGCAACTTTAAACACTGGGGGGCATTTTAACTTAAACTTTATTACCCTATGAGTTCTCTCTCCATGTTATATTTTTAGGTATATTTGTTTTTGATGCCCCTAAATGTGTATAATTAGGAGGAAAAATTATTTTTTTAGACCAGGTGTCAGTGACATTTAATGCCCTACTTGCATACGGACTTTAAAAGTTATAAGTAGAGGCCCACATAAGGCTCACCAAAGCTCACCAAAGACCAATCTCACCAAATTCCCCCAAGATTAGTTCCCAATCGTTGACTTCAATAAGTATGTAGTGGAGATAAATATAAAACATAATTGCAATCCTGTACAATTTGAGCTGCTCTGCTTTCTTAACACGAAAAACCATGTTGGTTTAAGAATTTAAAATGTAATAAAGGTGAATGAGCGTTCATCTAATATAGAAACTAATTTGTGAAAGTGAGTTAGTCATAGCTCAAGCTATTGCAATTACCCTAAACTATTTGCTGTTGAACATGGTATAAATACTGAGGGAATATTAGAATCATGTTTGAGAAATGATAAGAGAATATCAGAATATAAAAATTACTTCTTTGGGCTATAAGATGACATTGTATCCATAGCAAAAAATCTATGAGAAATCATTCATTGTTTTATATTTTTACTCTTAAAACCTTACTGGGGTCAAAAGGTCAGATATTATATGTATATAAGATATGAAAAAGGATAGAAGTATTCCAATTTTCTATTACGTATATTATACATTATATACGTTAACATTATCCTTTGTCATGGATATCTTGTATCCAATATGAGCGTGTTTAGTGCATTATTTAAATTCCAAGGATTTAAATAGTCACAGCACATTTTTGAGAATTGTATTGTTTATATGAATAAGAAACATTTGTGTTAACACTAATAAGTCAGTGTCATCATTTGCTTGTCTAAAACATGGGTCGTCAACCTGGTCCCTACCGCTAACTAGTGGGCGTTTCAGGATTCCAGGTGGGCGACCGGGTACCGCCATCACCATTTGCGGCCCCATGCTTTCAGGGCCACCCGATGGATGTGCATTGTAAGGGGGCCTGGTCAGCGCTGGGCGCCTTAACAGCGCGACCGGGCCCCCTGTGATTACATCACAGAGCTGGGAGGAAGTGACTGCACGTCACTCCTCCCAGCTAACACATAGACTGCGTGGGAGGAAGCAGAGGGAGTCAGAGTGGGGACTCTGACTCCCATCCACCTGAGTCACCATTGGACCCCAGGGAAAGTCACCCTCCTGCACCTAAAAGGTAGGAAACAGGAGGGTGACTAAAATATTTTGTGTGTGTTTGTTTGTGTGTATGTGTCTTTGTATGTATGTCTTGTGTGTGTGTGTCTGTCTGTATGTGTGTGTATGTGTCTTTGTATGTATGTCTTATGTGTCTTTGTATGCATGTATGTATGTATGTCTTTGTATGTATGTCTTGTGTGTGTGTGTGTGTGTCTGTATATATGTGTGTATGTATGCGTGTATGTGTGTTTGTATGTATGTGTCTTGTGTCTGTATGTGTGTGTCTTTGTATGTATGTCTTATATGTGTTTGTCTATATGTGTGTGTCTGTGTGCATGTGTGCATGTCTGTGTGTGTGTGTCTGTTTGTGTGCCTGTCTGTTTGTATGTGTCTTATGTGTGTGTTTGTGTGTCTGTATGTGTTCCTGTCTGTGTGTCTGTATGTATGTGTGTGCCTGTCTGTTTGTATGCATGTCTTTGTATGCGTGTGTGTGTCTGTATGTGTGTGTCTTGTGTGTGTGTCTGTATGTATGTATGTATGCCTGTCTGTTATAGTGGGCTATAGTAAGTAATAGTAAGTGGGCTACCTAGCTCAGCCTTCCTACTGGGCATTGCTAAAAGGAAGGTTAAAAAATAGAAAAAAGGAAAAAAAAAGGTGGGGAGGGGAATTGAGGAGGGAGAGGAGGGGAGCTGACGCACAGATGAGAAATCATATTATGCGCAAACAGAGAAGTCGTCTGAATATTACTGAAACAGAAGACCTTCGTTTGTTCCTTATGAAAATCGAACCAGATATCAAATATTAAGTCTTGCAGCATCAACCTCAAGGATCACATTAATCGCTAGTAAAGGTAATTTCTATTTACTTTATTGTTTTCATATTAAACTTTATAAAGTTAAAAACATTATAACCATGCATTAAGTAGAAATAAAAAGACAAATGTACGTACATTTGTGTGAGGGGCAAATAAGGCCGTATAGGAAAGGGGGAAATAAGTTGGTTGTGGTGTGCTGGAACCGACGTCGTGGTAGGCCTGTAATAAAAGAGGGCCCACCCATGAGGTGTAATGAAAAGTATAAATTAGAGGGAGTGGAGGGTGGGGCATGCGAAACGCAAAAAAACGTACGGAATGGAGGAAGGTGAGTAGGGGGTTTAAGTAGGGAACATGCCCCTCCCACAACTGCAGGCCAAGCCTTTACATTTGTGTGAGGGGCAAATAAGGCCGTATAGGAAAGGGGGAAATAAGTCGGTTGTGGTGTGCCGGAACCGACGTCGTGGTAGGCCTGTAATAAAAGAGGGCAAAAATAGATGCCTGCCAGAAACTTAAAAACAATCAACAAAAACCTTAATTGCCTAGCTGTATGGTAAAATGCAGAGCGAGGAGTTAGGTGCCCGGCACTTTAAATTGGGCAAGGGGGAAGTAAGGTCTGTTAAACGTGTTGGCCAACTAGGGAAAACTAAGTGTGGGGTAGAGAGGGTAACCAATAGACTGCATGAATAGGTGAGACTTCCTGAGATAATGCTGCAAGATGACGAGGTGGATCTGGGAAATATGTGGGCCCCCAGAAAAAGTGAAAGCAGGTATAGTGGCTCGACTACATGGTTACTTAGCTAAAAACCAAGTCCGGCCTACCTCGTATTTGTGATTAAAACGGATGATCCAAAAGAAGGCGAAAAACCCAGTTTGAAGCACTTTCCAATTTGCAACAAACTAGGGAAAAATTCCTTCTTGACCCTAGAACGGCAGTCGGATTTATCCTTGGATCAAGTAATTGTCGCCCTACATTGAAGATTGATGACCGGTTCATGATGACAGGCATGAAATAGGTCTGATACTGGGATGTTGTTGGGAAATCTGTAAATTAAAAATTTCCGGAACCTGAAACGCCTTGAGTGTGGTAATAATCTGGTATGAGGAGATGAAACTGCGTGTGAATAAAAACCTGTACAACATGTGAAGTTGTAGACTGGATAAGTAGAGTTGATGCAAGTAAGAGGTGGCAAAAGAAGCGAAAAACCAATCGCAGACAAACGTAGCAACAGAGACAGTGACAGGATACGTGTAAAAGGAACCTCCAGGGGAAGAAAGGTCCGAACACATGCACCGCGAGTGCACCACGAGCTCACGAGCCTGACAGCCCGCAATCAGGCCCCGAAATGCCTGGAATGGTAGCGGCTACGGGAGAGGCCGTAGACAGAGCCATGTTGGAAAGAGCAGAAGAGGCACAGGACAGATCGTACGAAAAAAAGAGGTGCAGGAAGACCGGTTTGGATCCAGCCAAAACGGCATGTGCCAGTTGCCCTAAACTACCATCCGACATCGCCCCATAGACGACAGCAGCGAAGACAACCAGGGGGGTGAACAACGGAGAAGAGTGATCTCGTGGTCCCCTCCAGCAACAGCGTTACTCGTGGAGGCGGACAGACACAGAGTGCAGCCGGAGGGGGAGGGGGTGAATAAGTTGACTCGTGAGAACGGCAGCGAAGCGAGGAAGCGCCCAGGACCTGGAAAGAAGGTAGGAGTAGCCGAAACTCCACAGCGCGATTAGAACCAGAGCTAGCCAGAGAGCCCAGGCGGAAAAATACCATGCCTATGCCTAGCAGCAGAGACCCGCTATAAAAAGAGACGAATAAAACAGCGCATAAGCGACCCAACGTGCGCATAAGTGTGAAAATGTGTGAGTGTGCGTGCTGGCATACTAGCTAATGCCAAAAAGGCGAAGCAATTAAAACTAGGTTCGGTGACAGGTGAGGCCCTGCTAGACGCCAAGTGGCGATATAGGCGCTATCTATGAGTTGGCACGAGGGGATAACGTGGCCACTGAACGTCGTGGCGGGGTGTCGGCCTCTCGGTGACAGCTAAACATTGTGGGGATATTTATGGGATAATAATAGTAAACAGTTGAGAATTGCCCACTAATTCAATTCTCAGATCCCAAAGAACGTTTATCGTGTTAAGTGAGAAGTATATCATATAAATAATATTCACAATTTTATAAAAATAGATTTTATTTTTAATAACAAATTAATTAATAATAACATGTAACATGCATGACAATAATCAATGAATATCCAGTATAAAATGGTATGCAATACAAAGGAATGGGTATTACGTTTCAATGGCTAAACAGCATTATCTGTCAAGACTTACACGATTTATGACTATCTTTAACACAAACTGAAAGTGAAACTTTTCACAGCGAAGGGCCATAAAACCCTGGCTAACAGTTAGAATAACCCTTTCAATGCTGGCTAGATCTCCTAGGTAATTAAGATCTATTCTTATGTAATTTTAAATAAAATAACATTTAAACCAGTTCATTAGTCATTTCCTGGAACCATCCAATAAGAGAATCTACCATGATTATATAAGCAGATTTTAATTTGTCTAAAATATATCTATCTTATATTAGAGCAAATCAATACACCTGGATAAAAACAGCGGTATGCTAACATGTGATACTATCACATTAATATATAATTATTCTTAATTCCACCTGCAGAATGGAATGTTTATAACTATATATTCCTTAGTTAACTAAGATTTCTTAATATGGAAATCTGACCGTGCTTTATCCAGTCATATATAATGCTATTAATACATTTTAATTAATTTAATTAATTAAATGAAACCAGTATAATTACCAGTTGAGTAGATATTTCATCCGATTGGTAGATAGTCTCAGGAACTTATTTGGATGTCTGTAGGTGCATGAGTTATGGTGAAAGGTGGTGTTGGTTAGAAAGTCAGTAAAATTCTAAGTGTTAGAGTTTTAAGAGTAGAGTGTTAGTCTCAGATGTTGTGAGTTGGAGTCCCCAAACTTCCAATTCCTCTCTCCTCTTTTTCTTTCTTTGCATCTCCTGTCTTCCCTTTGTCTTAACTTTTAAAGGGCCAGACTCTCTGTACGTCATCAGTTGATAACCCAATAGAAGCACTAGAGGTGTGGTTATCTTCCAGATTGCAATTTAGGTATTTAGTCTATAGAGGGCAGTCTTGTCCCACTAAACATACCTATCTAGGAAAGAGTTAACTTTTCCTGGTGGCTATTTTGACGTCATTTTGCGTTATCTTTATAGTGCCATAACTTAAAATTTCAAAGGGTTTCTTTAAGTTTTGTCCAGACTATGTGTCTGCAAATCTGAGTTTTGACCCGTAACTTACAATGGGACCTTATAGATATAGACAGTTAAATTTTATTATTTAATCTTCTCTGTCACAATTGTCTGGGTTTAGAATTGATCTATTCCATTAGCATTAGACAGTCTGTCCAACCCCTGTTCTTATCACTTGGTTTGTACTATGCTATGCATTCCTTAGCTCTGGGAAAGTGGTTAGTTTACAGATAGAAATCTTGTGTCTTTTTGTTAACTTGGAAATAACAAAATGGAGTCTGCTCTGTTCAGAGTGACTCAGAATATACACTTTTAATTTCTATCATAGCACAAAATGTCTGCCGATATAAATACTCTGACAACATAAGATAGAATGGGAGTGACAGGTGAGGCCCTCCCTATGCCACTATGCGAGGCAACTAACTATGATTTGGCCCGAGGGGTATGAGGATGGGTGTAGGCCTCGCGGGACCACTAACCTAAGGCGAAGAAGCCAGGAGGGGAATTACCAACTAGTGGACACCTAGGACCCTGACAGCCAGCCACAGCTAACTAAGAGGGGAGGGAAGGTAATGTGACAGAGGACGGATTTGATGAAACGTGTATCGAAAAGGTGAAAGTGAACAAGGAAGTACCGCAAGGCCGAGCATAACTGAATAGCAGAATAAGCACTTCAGAGACCAGGTGGTCAGGCCGTATGGAGCCTGACCGGCAATAGGTAAACAGAAATACGTGTAGGTGTAAAGCCCACGGGGCCACAAGACCCAGTGTGAGCGTGTGTGTGTATGTGTGGGTGTGTGTGCTGGCATACTAACTAATGCCAAAAAGGCGAAACAATTAAAAACTAAGTTTGGTGACAGGTGAGGCCCTGCTACATGCCAAGTGGCGTGAGAGGCTCTATCTATGAGTTGGCACGAGGGGATAACGTGGCCACTGAAACGTCGTGGCGGGGTGTTGGCCTCTCGGTGACAGATAAACATAAGATAGAATGGAGTGACAGGTGAGGCCCTCTCTATGCCACGATGCGAGGCGACTAACTATGATTTGGCCCGAGGGGCGTTGTACCTCCGAGTATGAGGATGGGTGTTGGCCTCGCGGGACCACTAACCTAAGGCGAAGAAGCCAGGGGGAATTACCACTAGTGGACACCTAGGACCCTGACAGCCAGCAACAACTAACTAAGAGGGGAGGGTAGTGAATGAGAGAGGAGTATGTATGAAAAAAATAAAAAAGAAAAGAAAATGAAATAGAATGCGTGTACGTGTGAATAGCCCCCCATGTGGCTCAGAAGGCTATAACAATGGCATACATGCGCTTTTTTTTTTTTTTTTCTCCATCTAACTTGGATGCGATAAAGTAAAATGTCACAATATGTTACCACAGAGGTAAGCCATGGTGATATAAGAACGCGATACCGTGGAGATGTGCTGTATATATCACCTGTGAAAACTCCCTTAATTATGCAATTGCGCCGTTAATAGACGCAATTACGGTTCCCCCCATCTCCTTATCTGGCCAGGCACTGTGCGATATTCTTAACCACGGACTGAGGTTTATAATTGAAACGCAGAAACCCAGTTAGCATTCTCTGTACGCGCTGTATAAAACCAAAAGGTTCCTCATTGGAGGAAGCAGCTATAATGGATAGTGGTCAGATCTCCCAGGATGCATCACATGAGCGGATGGAGGTAGCTGGACATAATAACAGAATTACATATATCAAAAAAAATAAAAATAAAAAAAAAATAGCATGGTATGTGGAATACCTCGTACCATTATGATTAACATTATTTATTTAGAACCACTTGTCACCCAACAAAACCAGGTGGACTGGACCAAGGAGCAGTGAAGGGGCACAATTTGTACATATATACACCGGTAAAGCAGAAAATCTAGTAATCTCGTTAAATCAAAGTTTTGCAAAAGAAACAAATAAACCAAAAATAAATAAATAACTAAATAAATAAATAAATTAATAAAAAATAAAAAATGCATTTAGTTTCCTCCTTCACTAAAAAACCATACATATTAAGTGTATGTTGTAACTTCTGCATAATTGTACACAGACTGGCTGTATTAAGTGGTGTGGAGAATGCCTCTCAGTACAATTAACAAGGTTCTATAATACCAGCTGCTATAAATGAGAGGTGGATGCGGGTCACCTACAGCATTACAACATGTGTGTTTAATATATGCAGAATGAGAAATGACCATGTGCCATAGTAGGAGAAAAAAACAAAAACAAAAAAAAACTGCCCTAAATAAAAAACAAAAACTGCCCAAAATAAATTAAAACTGCCCACAATAAATTAAAACTGCCCAGTAGAAAACAAAACTGCCCAAAATAAATTAAAACTGCCCAGTAGAAAACAAAACTGCCCAAAATTTTAAAAACAAAACTGACAAAATAAAGCAAAACTGCCCTAAATATAAACGGCACTGGAGCAGGAAAACAGTAACGAAGCCGGCGAAACAGCAGACCGCTCGCGGGAAAAAACGGCGAAAGCCAGACAGCCACGAACCCTCGGAACCATGAGAGCAACAGGAAACAAGAGGAGGGAAAGACTCCTGAACGGAGGTAAGTAAACTCACAAAAACCAGAAGAGAAGACTGGACGGACAGCTGACCGGAGCAGAGCCCAGAAAGGACCGCGAATGAAAACAGCGGGGGAACAGCAAGTCAGACAAGGAGAACCGCGAGGGACCAGGCGAGGAAGAGATTGCGACCGGAAACAGTGACATGCGAAACGCAAAAAAACGTACGGAACGGAGGAAGGTGAGTAGGGGGTTTAAGTAGGGAACATGCCCCTCCCACAACTGCAGGCCAAGCCTTTACATTTATTTTTTTTAAAACACCCTCCTTTCTAAAAAATATTCCGCACTTGCGCGAAAACTGGTGGGCAGTAAGGAACTTTTTCCATCAAGAAAGATGCATTAGTGGGCGGTAGGTAGAAAAAGGTTGACTACCACTGGTTTAAAAAAATAAATGATTTTAAACGTTAGAGATTGGTATGAGATAAAGGATTTTCAATTGAAATTTTTGATCTGGGGAACAGAATTTTGTAAATATTTTAAGAATTAGTGTATCTACAATGGCTTAGTCAACAGCACCTTCTTCAGGGGTTGTACAAATCTACGTTCTACCTAAATTCCAAACGATCGGGAAAATATGGCAAGGTGTGACATACAGAGCACACAGGGCCACCCTTACCAATTGAGGGGACCAAGGTGAGACAATTTTGTGTGCCCACCATTAGACATGTGCACCAGTGAAATTTTCGTTTCGTACAAATGAATTCGTACTAAATAAAAATTTCATTTGTCCATTTCAAATTTTGGCCGTAAAACATTTGTTTTTCGGACGAAATTCAGTAAAAAAAAAAAAAATAAGTGTTTTCGTCCATTAGGTTGAAAATATCACTGCCCATGCACGAAAAAAAAAAAGAGGGAGGGAGGGAGCCAGCAGCGCGACCAGCTTCCTCTTTAGATATTAACAATTCCTACTCCCCTTCATTAAAAAGTATGGGGGTCACTATGACCTCCATATTAATAAAAGGGAGATTAATAAAAGGGAGTATGCCCCCCCTTTTATTATTTAGGGCCCCCACTCGCCGATCATGGGTGGTGGCCGGGGGCTCCCTAAGTCCCCGTTCCATTGAATAGACCCCACTCGAGAAGCACGGGTGGGGGCTGGGGGAGAAACTATGTCCTCCCCTGTTAATTATTTTAGAAGATGCCCCACCATGGCGGACCTGTGCTAGATCCCCCTTTATTTGATTCGGTGAGTGGGGGGCTTTTTTTTTTTTTTAACAGTGAGCAGTCTGTTTAGTAGACATGCCCCTACACGCGGCATAGTGAGTAGGGGCATTCGGGAGATTTTAATCTCCCTTACACTAATATGGGGGTCATATAGACCTACATAGAATGCCGGTGGGCAGGGGGGGAGTTAGGAAGTGGTGGGGAGCACTGCTCCCTGCCGCTTCTATTTTCACATATTACAAGGAGGGAGCCATGACGAACTGAAATGAAAACTTAATGCATTCAGCATTTGTCATTTCGTTTCATATACAATTTGTATGTAGGACTTTTGTTTATGTTATAGTAAACGAATACAAAAAAGTCAGAAAGTTCAGACAAAATCATATGTGTCCGAAAACGAATGCACATGTCTACCCACCATCTTACACACAAATAAATGTTATTTTCTACACACAGAACTGTATCTCTCACGAGGCTAACAAGACATTTGCTTTGGGTGGCACTTTCCAGGGCGGTGGGAAAAATGCTGCCTCCAAATGCATACTCAAACGCCCCGGCAACTTTAACATATGCCTTGTTAGCCTCAGGTCATGGGGGTCCCAAGAGCTGGACCATTTTAGGGCCTCTCCCCAGGTGGGCGGCTGACGGCTGTGCAGAATGGAGGCAGCAAGGGAGCTGTAATCTTCCATCTGTCCTTGCACTGCTCCCTGTGACTCACTGCAGTGAAACCAGGAGTTGGAATATGACATGACTTCAGCCCCAGCATCACTAAACGTTGGAGCAGAGCAAGAAGAGTAGGAAGATGACAGGATCATAGCAGCCACACTGAACCCCGGTTTAAGGATCCCCACTTGACCCCAGGAAAATAATTCACTCCAGTTCTTCCAAAGGTAGGGAGGCTGGGAGGACTTAAATAAAAATTCAAAATAATAATTTTTGACTTGTGAGTATATAAGAAAATGTGTGTGTGTGTGTGTGTGTGTCACAGTGTGCAGTGTGTGTGTCTGTGAGTGAGTGTCTGTTAGGGAATGTCTGTCTGTCAGTGAGTGTGTGTGTGTGTTTGTGTGTCAGTGACTGTGTCTGTCAGTGAGTGTGCGTGTGTCTGAGTTTGTGTGGCTGTGAGTGTATATGTCTGTCTGTGTCTGTGTGTGTTTCTGTGAGTGATTGTGTGTGCTAGTGAATGTGTGTGTCTGCCATAGTGTGTGAAATCAATGAGAGTGTGTGTATCTGTGTGTCCATGTGTGTGAAATCAGTGAGAGTTTGTCTGGCAGTGAGTATGCGTAATTGTCAGTAAATGTATGTTTGTCTTTTAGAGTGTGTGTATATGTCAGTGTTAGTCAGTGAAAGTGTATGTCGGTTAAACAGTGTGAGTGCCAATGATTATGTGTCTGTCAGTAAATATGTCAGTGTATGTATCAGTGTGGGCATGTGACTGTCAGTTAAAGTGTGTGTTGGTCTTAAACAGGAAGATGTGTGGCCTTGGCAGGAAGGGTTTGGGTAAATTTAGATTAGAGAGCCGACAGATTTTAGTCATACCTGTAGGAGCACAAAACCAGAACACACCACTGAGTTTACATACATAAGCAGCAACTTACAAACATGTAATAAGCACACATGCACACATACAGAATTATTAATTCAGAAAAATCTCATTAGTGACATGTAATACAAACATATATAACATTGGGCGAATGCAAATCGGGACGAGTGAGTGGACTGAGAGGGAGTCATCTCCCATTGAAAGGGCCTGTATGGCCAGTCCCCAGCCTGCAAGATCTTACAGAGAGCAAGGTGCCTGTGTGAGTTCATCTAATTATGTGCTCACACTTGCCACACTTTGCTCCCCAAAACAAATCCCCCTTCCACACACACTGTTATCTTTCTCTTTTCCTTATCTTCATTATCTGGTTTGTGATGTATAGTGCCAGTACACATGTATTCAAATGATTTCTGGCTATATTTCTGATCTTGTCAAGTGTGTTCTCCATTTTCCTGTTTTATTTTCTGTCTTTATTCTTTATTTGTAATATGAAAAACTAAATGAAGACTGACCAAAAAAAAAAAAAAAGGGATTCGTTCAGATCTAATTTCTTGTATCTAGCTATTTTCGCCAGAGTAGTTTTAACAATCAATATCTTAGACAGCCTCAGGAATGCGATCATACATTTGCATTGCATATTTAGTTGCACTAGAATAGTCTTGCGTATGATGGAAATTCAATTTTTCTTTTTAATATAAAAAAGAAAAAAAATTATAGCCTAATTGGTATCTAACTTTACAGCGGGCTATAGTGGTTATGGTTCTTGGAGTGTTTTTTTAATATTAGAAATACTATAGTGCATGTTGAATATAGAACATATATAAATATATCCCCCAGAGAGAGGGCAACAACCCAAATAAGAGATTTGAATACATGCCACAATGTATAAACTAAGAGTAACTTGTCAATTAGGACATTATCGCATGCATTACCTAGAATTCCTGCCTTGTGTGCCTTTACGTAGTAATCGTTACTGTAGTATACTAATAAAAACACTAGTATGGGACCTTAACCCCTTAAGGACCAAACTTCTGGAATAAAAGGGAATCATGACATTTGCTTCCAATAAATAAAGCAGTACTAAATAAATGAAGGAATAGGTATAAGTATTTTGGGTCTAGAAGTGTTCAATGCAAAACCAATAATTTTGATGGTTTTGGCCCTATCTATTCATTAATCCTACAATTCTTATTAATTTGGCAGGTCATACAGTTTTGGTAGGATAATGTCAGTAGATCAGAGACTGCCAACTTTGTCAGTTCAAATATTTGTAGCCTACATTGCCCATGATCATCAGCCAGTCTAAGGTGCGATTAAGCATCATGGGACATTTTGTTCATTAACATATCTGCCAAGGCTACCTTCCTATCATTAACATAAATTACCCATTCTTGGTATGTATTAAGAAAACTCTTCTAGCATTGCCATGTTTTCAAATACGTTTGAATAAAACACACATAAAGCATACGTTTACACAGTGACTAAATTAATATGCTGTCATTTTGATTCAGTGTAAAACACATTTGCAATGCAGAGAGTGAAATTCTCTGGCAGAATTATTCCTAAATAATTATGTGAAAAAACATGATGCTTGGTGTTCTAGAGTACATAGATTATGTATATTCATATTGGAATAAAACCATTCGTAGCTTCTTGTCTGACTGGATGACCAAGCTGTGAGTTTTAGTTCAATATAGGCAAAGTAGCCTATTCAATCTGAACCCAGTATTAACATAAACATAACATAGTAAAACTCATAATGGCCACTGACTATGTCATCACAATAATCGTAAAGGAACATTCCAAATCAATACATTTATTTTATAAGAGTGCTGTTTTTTTGATATGCAATAAAAAATAATTTTAATATGAAACAGAAATATGTTGTCATTGACACATACATGGGCATACACGTAAAATTCAAATGTAAAATTGTCAAGTCCCAAATGTATAATGTCTTTGCTAGAATGAAATTGTTCATCTTGATGATGATGTCTTTATGGTGGCCATGACAATCTAGTTTTATACACACCAACTGATTTTTAGTGTTATCATAGTTAAAATGAAACACCACTGCCACAATACAAAAAAAATCAAAAAAAATCACTGTTTAATAGATATACCCAACTTAGAACATGCATTCATTTAATGATGCATCTTTTTATTGGAGTTGTATCTGCAGATCTCTTATCTAAAGCATTTGCAAGCCCTCGCCTTCTTCCCAGCCCAGACTTTCTGTGGCTGTCCAATCACAAACTTCCCAATGCAGACATCTTTGCAAGGCAAAACAAGAAGTAACAGGACTACTTATCTGATTGAGAGACAGCCAACAGCCAGGGTGTAACAAGATTAATTTATAAAAGTGCCAATTTCTATTGAAATCTGCATTTCTTGAAAAAAAAAAATATAAAATTAAAAAATTCAATATAAAAAGAGGGGACACTCTTCACACATAAAGCATTTCAGCAAGGTAAAAGTTCTTCAGGGTTCCAGAGTGTCCCTCTAACACTAGACCTGAATGCTTTTCCCAAAAATAAAAAAAATTGCAGCAAACAAACTCCCTTTCATAGCTTACTCTGTCACTTCTGCATCTCAAATGAAGGGGTAAAAGCAAAGGTGAAATTGTATTTAGTATGAAAGCTTAAAGCTAGAAGCTTGGTAGAGTTAGACCACAGTGCACCAAAAATGACATCTCCCCCAACCCTAATCCATTCTTGGGCATGTTGAAACCTTGCTGAGAATCATAGGAGCTTTTATTCAAAATTAGGCATTCTAGGGCAGGCATAGGCAACCTTCGACACTCCAGATGTTTTGGACTACACCTCCCATGATGCTTTGTCAGCATTATGGGTGTAAGAGCATTATGGCAGATGTAGTCCACAACAATCTGGAGTGCCGAAGATTGCCTATCCCTGTTCTAGGATGTAACATTAATAAGTGGACTTAATGCTTACTCCAAGCACCATGACTATTTCAGTGTTTTCAGGTGGTCATGGTGCTTGAAGTGTGTATTTGCAACCGTTCAGTATGAAACACTGAACATACAGAGCTATTTTATATTGCTGCTGGAGGTGTAACTACTTCTCTGGTAGCATTATTAATCAGCCCGAAACGAGAATCTCAATTCTGCACATATTCTTTGCACACAAGGTCATTCATTGGCTGACACCACTTGCGAACACTCTTAACCAATGAATGACTGTCAGGATTGGTATCTAGCTTCTGTAGCTCTGCAGAAGCCAGATGCTTGTCACTTTCCAGTAGAGGAGACCTGGCATCTGGTAGAGGGCAAACTGTTGCTGAGGAATGGTTCCAGGTTACTTCTAGCATCTGGATACAGTGGGTATGATGCTTTGAGTAACCATTTAATATTCTAGAATAGATAGCAAATTTGTATTGAGCAGAATCTTTGTTACAACTTTCTTTTTTGTTCACTTTACATTGCTTGCCATTCTTTGCTTTTTATCTCCCCATTGAAAAGCATTGTGGGATACATTGCTACTATATTAATTATTATTATTTTAATTCCGAAATTTAGGTTCTGGAACTGAGCAGATTGTTTCTGAAAGAGTCTGCTCCCATTTGGACTGTAGGGAATTTTATTGTGTTTGTTCTCATCACAATCTTTCTTGCACCTAGCTATATGGTCTCAGGGAAATTCAACTTTCAGACCAGAACCGGTGCTATGCTGCTGAGTTCCAAAAGGTCAAAACAGACTATGCAGTCCATGGTTAGTTTCTGGCCATTGCTCCTTATGGATCACAAGACGTACTTTGTTTTAATAAAACTTGTGTTTAAAACAGTGCCCATTTCTAAGGGTACACAATGCCTGTCTGAGTTAATCTACCTGATACGCTTGGAACTCTGGGATTGTTGTGTAAACATGATTTCTTGAGTTCATGTGCTAAGAGGACTTCCCAAAGACTAACTTGAAATATGCAGGTAATGCATAACAGTATTTTTTCTAATTGCACTACCTGATATTGAGCACATTTCCAATGTGGTTGCTAAATATCAGTCATAAGCAGCTCTTATTGCTAACAACTGGTAGATATTTGTGGCCAAAACATTTCGACAGGTTTCCAACCTCCAGACTCGAGTTTTGTGGTGTACCTCTACTATAGTCCACCCCTACAGATAACATCTACATGTCAGCTTTCACCTATTAGTGACTTAAATGTAAAGCAGTAAGAGGCACGCTTGCATAGCAACCACAACCGGATATCAGCTTTATCGAGATGGGTGCAGGAAATGTCTGCTTTATGTGCACATGAAGGTAGTTGTATATATCCAAAACCATGTATACTATGTGTACTGAACTGTGATCATTTTTCTGTGTTAGAGTGGGTTCCTTAAAGCCCAGGGCAGAGGCCTAGGTTACTTGGTACCTGGGGTGAAACTGTGTGTTGGCAAATTTCGCAGTCGTAATTTTTTTGTATTGTTCAGCATACCTCTTCACACATGTGTATCTCTTGACCCTCCTTGCGAGTCTCTCCTAATCTCTTTTCCCCTTGCATGTGTCTCATAACCAGCCATACCCATTTATGTCTCTTACCCTTCCTTATCCCTTTTACCCCCATTTTGTGTTTATTACCCTCCTTTTGTGTCTCTTTTCTTTTTTTTGTGTATTGTATTCCAGGTCTGTCCCTCTTAGCCACTCTTTTTCAACTATTTATCCCCTTTTGCGTCTTACCCTTCTTTCTATGTCCCTTACCCCACTTTTGCCACTCTTCGCCTGTAACTCCGCTCATGTCTCCCTTACCTCCACATTTGTTTCACTTATTCCAGTTCTCATAATCCATTTCAGACAAGGCAAAACCAGGGCAAATGTTGCAAAAATTAAGATTAGAAAAAAATTCATTGTATTATTCTCCCATTCTCTGTATGCTGTTTGCCAAGTACAAAGGACAAAGTTTATAACAATGACTCAGAGGGAGCTAAAATGGAGACGCCAAGTTGTGGGATAAAGAGGTGTAGAGTTCTAGATTAATTTCTATTTTTACACCTAACAAATGCATTTTTGCTAAGTATAAGTAACATATAAATAAATATAATATATAAGTAAATACACAATTTCAAAAGCATTGACTTTCCCCTTCTAGTCCCCTCTAAATTTTGAGATTAATTTCTGTTACGTCAAATGTTCATTTGAAGGACACTTGAAATTTACTTACACATTCAGTTTTTGAACTCATACCTCTGGACTTTTGCTTTCTTTTTATTGATGGCTGATATGCGTTCAGGTTTGCTTTAGTGTTTAATTGTAATGATATCTACATAACATGTAAGTTCCCAAGAGTATGTAATTGTTATTTGTTTTTACATTTAAAAAAAAAAAAAAGCAGCAGCCAGTAAAATGTAAGGCCTAGCATCAAAACGAGTCAGCAAGTAACGTTTATCGGCTCCTATTATTCTCTCCAGCAGGGCAGCTTTTAGCCGGGGGGCAAAGTAGAATGCAGTGGCCCATTTTTCAAACACCTCAGTCACCTTCACTCAAGTGATTTCAACGGTGGTCCACTGGGCACTGCTCGCCGTCTCCACTTCTATGATTGGAGAGCTGGAAGTTCCTAAGCAGGTCTTATTACCTGACTCTTGGAAATGGCTCTCTGTAAAACCAATAAATTCACTCATTTTTGAGTAACTTTCCATCCCATTGGTGCCTATGAATGATGACTGCGTAAAACGCATTCTGCTGAGATCTAGATGTTCACCCTATGCACTTTTGAATTAAACTTTTATTTTTATTCATGCATTTATGTACTTTAAACTCTCCTTATTTAGTGCCGTTAAGCACTACAAGCAAGGCATGAGCAAAAATGTGTATTGTCCATAAACAAATCATTTTATCCAAATAAAAATGTCTTTAATCCATACCCCAGTGAATGAATTCACCCATGAAATAAATTATTTCCTGGACGAATCGATTAGCTTGGATGTAGATCAAATACATTTTGATTTCGTTTATGGACAAAACTAATTTTTGCACGTCTAGAAATGCCAACAGCCAGTATATATTTAGGGCTAAAAAATATTAACAATTGTGTTTAATGTCTGCATGCAACAAAAGTCCATCTCCAATGATTCCAACCTTCATTTGGCATTAGTCATTTTGCCGATAGTTGAAACATCAAGAAAAAGGTTAATTTAGTGCCATAGCGACTCCAGATGATGTATGCTTACATGCATCATCTGTGATCATCTAAGCTAGTTGCCTTTAGTTTCTCAAATTTAAGTTAAATCAATTACTAGTTTGCAGCAAGTATGAAAACTAGCCCAACATCCCCTAATGACAGCAGTAGGAACATGGCTCAAGGTTTCAACTTGACTTTAGACCTAGCACAGAAAATGGTTTACTGTTTTCTACTAGTTCAGAACTAACCCTGCATAATACTCCTTATCGTTGAGTATGAAAATGGACGTATTCTTGATTTTTTAACATATTTCACGCTGTTTACACTGCAAATTAAATGACATTTTATTTTCTATTTCCTTCTCAAAACTGAGGACATTTCTGTATGGTTTGTAAATAATGAATTATGTTTTATAATGGCTGTTCAAATGTAGGTATCCACTTATGCAATGTCATTTTGTGATTAAATAATTCACAGAGCACCCACAAAGTATGCCATGAATTAAAAAGGCTTTAATAATGAATTGGATTTTAAAGATAAGATTTTTATCAGCTCACATGATATTTAGACACGTGGTTCCCAAGCTGACTTGTACCACAGCAAACCTTTATTCCAGGCACAAATTCCTTTATCGGCAACTTATAAATATCACTATTTATTTGAATCCTTACTAAACAGATATACATACTTCTAACCAAAGTGACATTAGCTTTAATGAATTGCCAGATAGGAATTCCAATTGTATTTCAGACACATATAAAAAAACACCTTTAAGGACCCAAGAGCCCTGAAATCAATGTGTCCATGGAACTATTTGTATGGCACACATGTATACTACTGTGCACTAGTTGATTACTAGACAATTCTCTGACACAATATTACTAGCCATTATTTTTTTATGTAGAGAGACAACAAATGATGCTTAGCGATCAACAAATAAACAAAGCTTAGACACTCACCGTATACAGGTCAAGCACAATGTAGATATGAGCATGTGAAGATGACTGGTCACATACAACAAATTAGCTGAGTAGATAGTAAATATTACCAAAGTAAGAGAGTTGACATTAGTACAGTGAGTTGTTTAAATACTCTTTAAAGTAATTCGTTTTGAGGGAGTGTTTGAAAATGGTGAGGTGGGGTTGGGGGGAGCAACTAAAAGATTGTGGAACTGTCAATTCCAGAGATCTGGGGCAGACCATGCAAAAAATCAAGAGACATAATTTGATAAAAGATGGAATTTCTGAAGTCGTAAGCAGAGTTGTGAAGCAAATAAAGGTGTACTTTTAAATATAAAATTAAATTAAAAAGGTAGCAGTTACTTGAAAAACACAGTGGGTCACTGTACGATGCTTAAAGTTTTATGTAAAATAATACTAAATCAGATATCTTTTTTCTCTTTTCGTATATCTCATCAGCAATTATATCGCAATATGACATTGTTTATTACTGCTGAAGTTGTGTGGTGTTTTTCAAATGTTAATCGATTTCACTCGACTTCAACAAACCGTTTTTGTTGTATTGACAGGTTTTTTTTAGGGAAGGGGCATGAGTGACGTTTTTCAAACACTATAACATTCCCTAATTCCCTACACATTGTTTGGAAACAATGTCTCAATGTATAACCTTTAACCTTACATTCACTACTCCAACTGTTTTCAATTCCTAATAGCAGCACAGGGAGCTTATTTCAACACCTAGGTGATGATTTATTAGTATCCTGAGTTTACATGAGTAAAAGTCATTTATTCCGAGCAAGCAATAATTGTGTGTACATAGAATTGGGATTGGTGTCATATAGTGATAAGATGGTTATGTAAATTGATCACCAGTGATAAAGCAAGAACATATCACACAGTCATGTATAACGAGGTACCAAACATTCCGACACAATATACGTTCTATGAAATTAAAGATCACCAAAGCAATAAACTTTAACTGAACTACGAACATATAAAAGGACCACATTTTAAACATGACAGGTTCCTTTTACTTAAAATGTAGGTTTTAATGTAGCTTATTAAAATACATGTTACCCATTCAGGGAACTGGGCATATAAGGAAAAAAAATTTAATAATAAAAGCAACCACCTAAAATCGGAAAAAAAATAAAATAAAAAAAGCAACCACCTAAAATCTTTTGTTTATACAAGCAGACTAACTAAGATGTAAAAAACTATGGTATTTATAGTATAGTCTGTACCTGGAGTGGCCTGGGGACCCCAATTACATTGCTCATCAACAGATCATAAGCTAAAATACTTGTTGCAATATTTCAAAGAGCTATAGGAAAAAATTGTCAAAATAAAATCGTGTGGTAGTGACATATGTTAAAAAGAAAAGCACATTTCCCTTTTTTCCCCTCATAATGGCCTTAATATTATCTCCTAAAAATCCTATAAAGAGCAAAAAAAATAATAATAATTGGACTAAGCATACTGTTTTAGTGATAACAATTCACAGCACACTGATGAACAAAATGATGGGTTTGTACACAATTCAGCAATGCTGTTTTAGAATTGGTCAATTAGGTGCTCTAAAATGCCAGAAATGGAGTTAACGAAATGGTTAAGGTAGCAACAGAAATAATTTAACAAGAGAGCCGATTCAGTCCTTCGAAAGCCAGCTCTACCACAGCCAGCGCCAGTCAGGATAATAATATTCTGCTATGGCTTGTTATCAATCTTGTACTCTGGCTAAATTATGTTCATTTGTTTTTCATCACTGCCTCTCTCAATTTCCTCATTATCGCCTTTTCATCAGTGCTGGGTGTTTTTTTTTTTAAAGATGAATTTCATTTGTTATCCACCTAAAAAAATATAGCATTTGAATACATTTAATTTTTTTGAATTTTTTTTTTGTTTTGCTCGTGTACATTTAAGTCAAGCTTTCACTCATATTTTTTTTTTTTTTTTACTTCTTACATAATTATTAACCAGATAATCCACTGAGGGCCACAGATTCTGGTTCTCAGCTAGTGAATGACTTAACCTTTTGATGGCCAGATGCCAAGATGAGCAATATATGTCACAGCCCTCCGTCATAAAAATGTTAACAACATTTAAGGCTTCGATTCGAATGCCCTTCAAATCGATTTTTTACCCATTATCTTTTAATAACATTTCCTGCCTTTTTTTTTAATGTATTTTTTTATTTTATTTTGCGTTCTGTCATTGTCATCAACATAATACAGTTAATTCACCATGTATTGTCTTAGTGATCCTTACAGGTTTTAATTGCATTTCCCTTTCTATGCGTTGCTTAGATTTCCCCGCGGCTTTATGAATTAATGTCTCGTTCCTTTTGCTTTTATTTTGAAAGAAAAAGAAGAGCTTTTCGTAAAAAGCACTCAGCATGATATGGCTCACTGCACATCCCGAAAAGGGTGTTTGTTTTGTCAGATAAAATGCCCCCTTGTTTACATGAATCCCCCCTACACACACTTTCCCTCTCCCAAACCTTCCCATTGAGACAGCAAAGAAAGGCAAATGGTTACCTCGTTCAGAAGAAATGTGGCACTGGAATCAGAAAGCGACATAGAAGGGGCATAGATAGCCCAGAGCAGCACTCTCAAATTCTCTTTTTACAGCAAAGGCACACTTTGCATCCTCTGTTGATCTTCTTCACCGTGTTCATCATCCCCTGTCTTTCTCTCCATCACACACACAGACTAGTTATATCCTCCCTCTCATTCACTCCTCCTTCCATATCTCTCATTTCACTTCTACCTCTCAATGCAATAGTGTGGTTGAAAATATGGATCTATGAAAAGCTAAGTGCCAAATAATTGTATTTATGGCTTATGGCTACATACAGGAAAATCTCTGACTGTCTCTTTAGAAGGACGGAATGGAATTATATGTTATTGTAAAGATGAGGGGAAAAGAGAGTAACAGCCACGGGCTCTGTAATGCTAATACAAAAGACAAAAAAAAAGAAATAAAATACTATGTTTCACTGCTATATGCATTATAGGAGGCTTGATTCATGGTTTTCTAAATACATTTTACCCTGAAATAGACTTACATATTTTCTAGGGAACCTGAGACTATACCAACTGCCCACTGCGCAACATTATTAGAATTTTCTTTAATATTATCATTAGCATTCAATAACAAATTCTGCCGGCCAGGACACAGTGTAAGAGCTATCAAACAAGACAGAAACCAGCAGACAGGAGGTTTTGTCAGCCCTCTTGCATTATTAGAAACCAACCTTTCTTAAAAAAAAATATCTGGCATCTGCACCCAGTAGAGTGTAATCCTCAACTTAAATAAAATAAAAAAAGTTTATTTTTCTTTAGTTTTTTTTTATATCCCAAAATCATTATTCCAAATTATATTTCCTGTGTTTTGAATTAGTTTGATTCTATAATCTTATATCAGCTAATTGTAGTGGTTATGGTGCTATAATTCTACAGGCCCTATCCCATGTCTCTCTGACAAAAACTGGGACTCCTCCTGGAACCCGTAACAGGCTCCCTCTTCAGCTGCATTGTAGTTGTGGCTGGTACACTTACTCGTTATCATGTCCAATTCCATCCAACTTAGATGAGAGCACTAGGTACTTAGGTTGGATGCAATAATAGAAAAGAGGAGTAACATTTTTTTTTTTTAAATCGATTAAGTACAAAGGTTGGCTGCTCTTCGTTCATTAGGATTCCTGTTCCCTAAACAGCTACCTTCTTAGCCATGTGCTAAAGGCAGATTGGCGTCTATACACTGTCTGTGACAAGTACCTTTTAATCAATACATTTTCTAGAAGTCTCGTCAGTACAATAAATGTATTCCACCTTTACCAACCTGGAGGTAAAGTTTCTATCCATGCACTTTGTGAAGGACAGATTCACTTTAAAAATGTTGTTTCCTTTACAATGTATGAAAAGAAACTTCACAAGTTAACACCTCATGGGTATCCAATCTCTGTATGCACAAAAATATTTTTTTCCACACAATGTGTGAAAAGTAACCTGAACCTCATGGGCATTCTAAATCTCTATGACAACCAATGAATTTTCTCTTTAAGAACAATTTTAGGTTTTCAGCTTTTACAAGTGTTAAAAAACAGATTGCCTATACTACATCAAGTAACAAACAGGCAAGTATTTTGAAGCCGTTATTAGACATATGGTTTATTGCTGAATGTAACATGTAGATCTATTGACTGAGTTGGCTTTTATAGGGAAATCCAAAACAAAACTCTGGTCAAGTCAGCTATATAAAGAGCTAATAATCAAGCCATTTACTACAGCCAGTTTACCTTCGACTTATGTATGAAGTATTGGTGTGGCCAAACAGGTTTTCCAGAAAATTAAGTTTTGTTCGGGATATCTGACAGCTGGGCTTGGCCAAAGGTCGTCCATGGGAAAACATTTGGGCATGCCAAGAAAGTAGGAAAACAATTCCTAGTCTAATAGCAATGTCAGCCATTTGTGCTATACCAATTCTGAGCTGTCAGCTTGTCAGAATTAAATCATATCTCTATTAAAAAAAATGAAAGGGAGAAAATTGTATAATGATAAGTTTTTTCTTTTGCAATTGTGTTTTAATAAAAAAGGAGAGCAGCCACAGCAAGAGTTCAAGTTTAAGAAAAATATATATTTCAAAAACAATTAAAGAAAAAAGTCAGTGGGCAAATGGCAACCCACTCAGTCCTCCAACCGGAGAAGAAGAAAGCCTTCCCACACATCCAGACAGTAGCACCAGTTTGGGAAAAAACAATCAGTGGCATAGCAGCTTCACCCAATTGCATCTGCAGATATAGAAGATGTAGTAACACAGCAAGACTCAGTCAGGCAGAAACCAACCCACTACAGTGAGTGGCACTTGAAAACATTACAACAACCAGCACCACAACCATATTTTAAATATATTTTTTAAATTTTCTTTTTTGTTTTTTCATAATGTACCAGGTGATGAGAGGTCTAACTGTTCCTATCTAATCTATGTCTATTAAGTACTGTCAGTATCCTCACCACTCCCTCTGCTTTGCCCAACACTGTTGGTAGTAGTATGGAAGAGGTACCGCTGGTGCTAGCTGGTTGCATCAGCCCTAATACTTTCGCTTTCTGATTCTTTTTCAGTAATACAAACTTGTGGTGTCTTTACATATGTTGGTTGTTCCCAGCCCTAGTAAGATAACCAATCACTCTCCCTCTCCTCAGATACTTACCACACAATTTGCATTGGCAAATTGTCCTTGCTGAAGACATTCACATTGATCCCAAACCTTGCTTTGCTGCAATACTTTAGCCGCAATCCTTCACATTTCGTCTTCTGAAGACACAGGTGGGTTTGAATCAGTGACAGTAGAAAATGTTGCAACACTAGTCTGTACACTACCTCTTGGTTGATGATTAATCCTAATGGAAATGTTGACGGTGCTGCTACTGGTTCAGGGCCACCATCAGGGGGTGACAACCGTGACTGTTGTCACGGGCCCAGCGGCCCTGGGGGGCCCGGACTGCTCTGGCAGTCCTGGGCCCCACTTTCCCTTTCTGCACACAGATAGCGAATATCGCGATCTATGTGTGCAGCCGCGGGCCCCCAGCTCCCTGTTACCGCAGATGGGGCCCAGGCAGCACACAGCTTCTCCTCTCTTCTAATAACTCTCACAAGACCCACGGAGCGTTGCCATGGTAACCGGGTCTCGCGAGAGTTATTAGAAGAGAGGAGAAGCTGTGTGCTGCCTGGGCCCCCTCTGCGGTAACAGGGAGCCGGGGACCCCCCCACTGGACCACCACGGATGGAATCTCCCCCGTCCCTGGACACAGGTAAGCAGGGAGGGTGGATAAACATTTAATTAAATTAATACAAAATTTATGTTAAAATGACCCTTCCTCCCCCTACCCCCCCAGATCACACATTTACACAACACACACTGCATACATTAACACAACACAAACACACTGCATACACTAACACAACACACACTGCATACACTAACACAACACACACACTGCATACACTAACACAACACACACACTGCATACAACACACACACTGCATACACTAACAAAACACACACACTGCATACACTAACACAACACACACACACACTGCATACACTAACAACACACAAACTGCATACACTAACACAACACACTGCATACACTAACAAAACACACACACACTACATACACTAACACAGACCTTGTGCTTTGTCATGGGCCCCAAAATTTCTGATGGTGGCCCTGTACTGGTTATGTTGATGGTGGTGGAGGTGGATGTGATGGTAGCAATGACAGAAGCTGAGCTACTTGTGTCAGTGAGAGCAGGTGCAGCTCATGTCACAACTCTCTCCACTGGATGAAGCTTTTCAAAAGCATTTAGAGATGGGTTTTTACAAGGTGAAGAAGATGCATGAGGTGAGTGGACATTACCTGCCAGAAAAATAGTGGTCTGCTGCATGACGTCATCTCCTCTTCTAATTCCTCTGGCTCATCATACTCATTGTTGAGTAGCATCTGGACCAGATTTAAAAGTGCTATGTCTGCAGTGGTGCAGGATTTATCATCATCAGATTCGTTACTGCCACCCCTACCAACACCAGATATTGGGGACACTACTTTTGTACTCTGCTCTACTAGTTTAAAAAAAGAGTGGCTCTGACGGCACCACAAAGTATGCTCCATTGAGCTCCAAATTAGATGCTTCTTGTGGGGCTACAAGAAGGTATAACATGTAAACTAGCGGTGATTTAAGCAATGCCAGTAGAAACAGCAACATAACTCATTGTGTGACTGGTGGTCTTCTTCACAGCAGATTCTTTGACCCACCAAATGTGGCCAAAAAAGACAGATTCAAAAAAAAAAATCGCCTCCTGGGTGGTACATCAGACCTAAAGGACATACTTATCCCACTATCCTGAGACTAAATACTAATGATAGTGTTGGTGGCAGCAGTGGTAGTGGCAGCAGTGGTGGAAGTGTTAAGAATCTGATAGGCACTGGCACTACTGCCGATAATGTATTGGGGAACCCCCCCTATCAATTTCATCCTGGGAATAATATATGACATTGATCACACACTTGCACAACACACACTGTACTAAACACAAACCCTCCCCCCAAAAAAGGATTTTCTTTCTACAACAGTTAACAGAAAATAGTTGTCAAACTTGAAATCAGTAAAACCAACTTGGTGTAAGTGTCGGTGGCTAGAAAAAGCACTAACTAGTATCCTGTAACCACACTAATATCAATTAAACTATTAATAAACAGGATATATCTATTTCCAAATCAAAGTTTGTGTAAGTAAGGGGCACTGTGTTACTGGCTGTGGCTAGGCACAGCAATAACCTAACCAGTCACACACTAGGATCAAAGACCCATGCTACCATATGTTTGAAAGAGACAATAGAATCACATTTGATGAGTTAGCTAGTAGAATATCTTTCAAACCTGGAGATCTTTTTTAGATACCTCTAAATAAAAGACTTTGTAAGCCAAACAAATATCCGAGTTGTCGCATGCCAAAGAATGACTTTCTTTAAACAAATGTGCTTCAGAGATTAATTTCACAGAGGCCTTATAAGATCCCACACCCACCTTAGCACCACCTCCACAGAGTGGGTTAGATTAACCTATACTCAACAATGGGAGGCTGACCTAGGTGAAATGCTAAAGGGCATTGATTGGCAGGACATCTGGGAAGCCAACAAAACGGCATCAATTTGCACCACAATACAGTCCTATAAAATAATATTTCGCTGGTATACAACACTGGTCCATATATAACACATGCACAAAACCCCAGACGACCTCTGCTGGCTGGGCTGCAGGTTTAGAGGCACATACAGGCTACCTTATGGTTGAACCTTCTGGAAAGGGGTAGAGGACATGCTATCACATGTGTTTCAATGGAAGGTGGTGTTAGGGTTTTCCTATTGTCTAGACCACAGCATGATTAGACAAAAACAGAACAATTACCGTATATACTCGTGTATAAGTCGATCTCATGTATAAGTCGAGTGCAGTTTTGTGACCAACAATTGTGAAATATGCTATGCTTCGTGGATAAGTCGAGGGTAAAACTTGGGGCTATGAAATTCTGTGATTTTTATAATTATATACACACACACTCATACAAACACACACACTGCATTATATACACACACACTTATACAAACACACACTCTGCATTATACACACACACACACACACACACACTCTGCATTATACACACACACACTCATACACACACTCTGCATTATACACACACACACACACACTCATACACACACACACTCATACAAACAATCTGCATTATACACACACTTATACAAAAACACACTGCATTATATTCACACACACATACACACACTCTGCATTATACACACACACTCATACAAACACACACTCTGCATTATATACACACACACTCTGCATTCACACAAACACACACTCTGCATTATATAGTGCAGAGTGTGTGTTTGTATGAGTGTGTTCGTATATAATGCAGAGTGTGTGTTTGTATGAGTGTGTGTGTGTATGTACACACTCATACACGGACACACTCATACAAACACACACTATATAATGCAGAGTGTGTGTGTTTGTGTGAATGCAGAGTGTGTGTATATAATGCAGAGTGTGTTTGTATGAGTGTGTATATAATGCAGTGTGTGTGTGTGTGTATACAATGCAGAGGGTGTGTTTGTATGAGTGTGTGTTTGTGTGTGAACTGGGTGGGGGAGGGCATTTTTATTATTTTTAATTTTTTAAATTTTAATATTTTAATTTTTTTATTTTAGTATAATTTTTTTATTTTATTATTTACTTTTTTAATTTTAATATTTAAATTTTTTTATTGTAATATTTTTTTTAATTATTATTTAATTTTTAATTTTCATCCCCCTCCCTGCTTGTTGGCTGGCCAGGGAGGGAGCTCTCATTCCCTGGTGGTCCAGTGGATGGGCTGTGTAGGAGGGGGGGCTGGCAGAGAGCTGTTACTTACCTTTCCTGCAGCTCCTGTCAGCTCCCTTCTCCTCTGGCAACGCTCCGCGCGGCAGTCACACCGTAAGACTTACAGTGGAGGAGAAGGGAGCTGACAGGAGCTGCAGGAAGGTAAGTAACAGCTATCTGCCAACCCCCAACAGGACCGCCGGGCTTGTAATGAGCCCGGCGGTCCTGGTCTGTATTATGGCAATGTAAGTTGCCATAATACAGACACTGACTCGAGTATAAGTCGAGTGGGGGTTTTTCAGCACAAATAATGTGCTGAAAAACTAGACTTATACTTGAGTATATATGGTACTTCATAAACTGACTTCATCTGCCAGATGAGCCCTCGCACAAACATGGCTGAAATCAGAAACCCCTCCATTACATTTAATGATACACAAAATCAGAGGTACATGTCTAATGGACAAGCTGACAGCACAACTTTGGGAAAGTTTGATAAAGTCTGGGACTCATGGTTGACTAGGTACCTGAACACTTAAAATGAAGTTGAGGGAAGGCGCTTCCGCTCCCCTGCCTCGACGGACGGCCGGCCAGAGCACCATCCTCTCCCTGTCCTGCTCATCTCTGGACACAGCCTATGATGGAATGACCAAACCAACCCCATTGTACTCGCGCTCTCCCCACCTATTGGAGACTACTCCACACTCCAAAACCAAGCACATAGATAAGACACACCTCTTATATTTCCCCTGCTGCCTTACACTTTCCTTTCTCCTCTTCCCTGCTCCAAAACAAATTGGCTATACATGCTAGACAAAATCTGGTTGACACCCTATTCCATTACACGCTTCACGTCCTATATGTAGAATTATTGCACTATAAATAGGCATGGATGCTAACTGTTCTAACTGAGTCGGGTGTTGCATCACTTCAACTCTGTCCAGATTGCTGGGTGTGTATGAAATATAATGTATTCTGTCAATATAAAAATAAAGAATAATAAAAAAACAAAAAACAAAACCCAGGCTATTTACCACCCATTTAAAATTGGTGATCTGTGAATAAAATCAAGGCTGTCCCCTAGTAAACAATCATCTTTTTTTCACTTCATTTTGTTTACTTAAGATCAAGACATTATCAAGACATAATGAGGGTATTGTCTTCCAAAAATGTCCAAGTTTGACTCATCCATCCACAGAACCCAATCTCAAAAAGCTTTAGGTTATCAGTATACTTTTTTTGTAAATATGAGATACATACTATTTATTTTAGTTAGCAGTGGTTTGTGCCTTGCAATTCTCTAATTAATTAGTTTTTTTGGCCAGTCTCTTTGTTATTTTTCTGTTGGCAAAAGTGGCAGAAATAGTCATAAATCTGTTGAGTCTGCAACAATTTGGCACATATTCCAAAATGACATATGACATAAGCAACAGATGAAAAAAAACCCAGATTTAATAAAGTGTGCCAAAAATGTGACAACAAAGTGTCAATGACACTTTGATAAATCTCCTCCAGCGTGCAGTCCTCTTTTAATTAAACTTTAAAGGGACGCTGTAGGCACCCAGACAACTTCATCAGAAATAAATGGTCTGAGTGCCATGTCCCTGTAGTTCTAACTCTACAACTGCAAAATATGCTGTTCTGCAGGACCGGCAATGTTTACAGTGCAGGGTTTAAATGCCTCTAGTGACTCTCATACTGAAAGCCACTAGACAACCTTTCTATAGAAATAGCTGAGTAAAACTGTGGTCTCATAGGGATCATCTGATCCGTGTAGCATTTTGCCATGCATGCGTACTAGCCTCCTAATGCTTTCCTATGCGAAATCTGAATAATCTCAGTCATGGAGGCAGGACCAGCCATCGAAAGGGAGAAATGCAAAGGTAGCTACGTTTGCATGCACTCAGAGGGGGTGGTGTGTGCTAATCTTAACGTCTACAGGACAGTAGAGCTTGAGTGTTCCTTTAATATATGAGAGATTGATTTAGGCTGTAGCAATCAAGTAACAGGTCAGGAAATAAATTTGAAATTAAACACACTGTGCAATAAGGGAAGCTAAGAAATGTAGACTTTTTTTCCCGAAGTGTTTAGGAAAGTTTTGTGGGTCAGTGAAGGTGTGGCAAGAGCTGAATAAACAAAGTAATTTATCTCCTAAATTGAAGAAAATTGAGCAGTAAGGCAGCAGGGGCACCATCTATACACCAAAACTGCTTCATGAAGCTAAAGTTGTTTTGGTTCTTACACAATCACTTTATAGTGATTATAATGTCAGTAACACAAACCTGTATTCCTGAAATTTTAGTTCTAAAACCACCATTTAGGTGGTCAGGCCCCCTTACCTCGCGTTAGAAAGGTGATTTACTCCACTTTTTCCAGCGCTGCGCAGAGCTCCTCGCATCTGGCCCCACCCCCGATCCTTCTTCTTGGTTGACATCATCAGAATTGATGATCACAGCAAATCCCAATGCTTTACCTGTTAATACACACCCGATCAAATAGATCAATCTGGGATTTACTTGTGGAGTCTTATTCACTGAATAAGACTCCAAAAGGTAAACCAGGACGGATCAATTTAGTCGGGTGTATAATAAAAGGGATATGATTTGGATGAACCACTCTAAAACCCTCTTCAGTGAATTCGTGGAAGAGCAAGGTAAATGGGAGAAGTTCATAAGTTTGCATACATAAGACAATGTGGTAATTATTGGGTGCTTCTTCCTTTAAGATGTTGTTGAAGTAAAGTCACATCATCACCATCACTAAATAGTTGAAAATGTCCAGAACTGAATGGCAACATAACTTCTCGGCCACTATTTTCTCAACCAGGAGTGTATGGGGCAGCTTTTACATGGGAAGGTAGCCAAATACTGCCCTTAGCAAAACAGATGGAATTTAGACTATGGAGGGTTAAACAACTGCTATGAAATATGCTAATACATGATGCAATTAAAATGCTTGCAGTAAAAAGTTATTTGTATCTTTTTTTATTCTGGGAGTGAAAAATATGCTAACTAGCAGGTGCAGAATAAGATATTTGCAAAATACATACCTTGATTTGGAACTTGTGCAAGTGTATTAATTGACCCTTATATGATTAATACATTTAGATTCTAGCAGAGTAAAAAATACATGCTAAATAATTCTATACTTGTATAAGCACATTTAAATTTTTTCATTTTTATTTTTTAGATATAAAATTACATATATTCGATATATTGCAATATACACATAAAAGGTACTAATATATAAAGAATCAGATAAAGTAAGAGTGCAGTTGTGTAAGCAAGTCAAATTGTACATATTTAATATTTTCATATTCATATTGGGCAGAATTTCTCAGGAATGCATTCGATTTTGTATGGGTAATGTAGCTGTATTGTGCAATCTATTTTCTGATATGTTTGATTTGCGCATATGAAGTGACTGTGCCTATGTATTTAGCTTTGGGGGCATTCAGTGTCCCATTAGGCTTTCTTTTCAGAACTGTGAGGATTATAAAAAAAACTCAACCTTTCAAGTTTCTCTCTAAAGACAAAATATGCATAAACATTGCAGATAAAAGAACGTTTTAATGGGACATTCTGGCCACCACAGCAACTTTATTTGAAATTAGTTGTTATAGTGCGAGGTCCTCGGGATCCCCTTTTATTTATGTTATTTCTAATGCTAATACACTGATATCCCTGATCTTAAAAAAGGGGGGAAATAAAATAGTTTACCTCCAGCTAAATAATAACGATTCAAATATTTAATGAGACACTCCAGGCACCATAACAACTTCTTTGGGATGAGATTGTTATGCTGCAAGGAGGTGCCAGCGTACCTCAAGTGTTAAAGGAACACTACTATAGTTTCAGGAACACCAACATTTATTCCTGACACTATATTGTTAAACTATTTAGGTACTGGACCCCTCTCTTCACAGTAAAACATATGTAAGTGTTTAAACTTACACGTGTAACAATGTGAATATGCTCCCCGTTTCCCCTCTTTTTTTCTTTACCCTTTGGCTCAGATAATAAAATATAAATTAAAAAAAAAGTGTTTAAACTCATGTTTAAAACATGATGATCTCAGCCAATTAAATGCTTTCCCATAGGAAAACATTGGGAGGCTATTGTGCATGCGAGGCAAAATGCCGCGCTGCAACAATCAGCATCACTTCATAGAGATGCATTGAATCAATGCATCTCTATGAGGAACATTTAGCACCTCCATGCAGAGCGTGGAGACACTAAAGGCCAGTGCAAGCTGTGCAGCACTGACACAGGAAACACCTCTACTGGCTGTCTGAGAAAATTCTACTAGACGTGTTCCTAGGCTGCAATGTAAACACTACCTTTTCTCTGAACCCCTGAAGTGATGAATCTGGCTCCTGATCACTCTGCCTACTAACGAGCGTAGCACTCCAAGGCTTGAATCAAGAAGTTTTGAACAGGAGCGTCGCTGAAAAATATGTACATATCTAAAGCCATTTTGTGAATGGGGAGCATCATTGTCTGAGGTTTCATGATAAAAGCCTCTGACTGTGGTGGATGTTGGTGGGAATAGCGATCCTGCGCCATTTTCAACACTTTAAAGTTAAAACCTTTAGTTAATGGTTTAAGCCCTTGACGTAAGCTGGCTCCGTGCACCTCCTTGCACTAATGTTATGGGATTTCAGCTAGGCCCAAAATTTAGTAGGCCTAAAATCTCCATGTGGCATATAGAAGTACAGGTATCTGTTAGTTAGTTACATGTAGCTAAGATACTATAATCAATGTACTGAGCATGTGCAAGAACTGAAACCACATTCCATTGTCTCCTAGTCCCATGTTGCCTGTCCATATAAGGTAATCCTGTGTATCCTGTTTGCTGATTGATGTAAGGGTACAGATGAGGGATGCATAGCTTATAAAAAGCCTCTACTTCATGTGCTGAGACCTTTTGAACATTAGTTCAGCTGAGACCCAATCGGTGAGTGAAAATAAAGACCTTTTGCTTCCTGAAAAGACCCGTGTCCGGACTCTCTGTGCGTGGTTTCTTCAGTGTTCCCCTGCAACATATCTAGTGCGTTGGCCGGGAAGTAATCGTCAGGGAAACCTGCGCAGAGACCCTGCGACGGTAAACTTTTACCCAACTCTCCACGGCAACACCCCTGGACCGATACTGCGTGGACCTCCTTTCGCCTCGGCGCCACTGGCCTTTTGTCCAGGAGACCATCGGCTTCTGCGAGTGGGTATTGGGGTGTACCGTCGATGAATTTCGAATCCCTAATCCAGGAACTGAAAGGTAAAACCCATTAGGGGTTGAAATCTGTATCTGTATCTGACTTTTTCCACTGTAAAGAAGAGGCGCCCGATCACCACCTTAAGCTAAACGCTCTGTAGTTAACCCATTTAGCATAGGGTCTGTTTGTCCGGCTGAATTCTGATGTATATATGTTCAGTCGGATTCCGGTTTCTGGACTAGTTGAACTCTGTTGTAAATTCTGTTCACTAGATCGCAGATTCTGGAGCGAGTAGACTAGCCAAATTCTGTTGTAAATTCCATTCGCTAGATCTCGAAGTATGTTCTGATTCTGGTTTCTGGACTAGTTGAACTCTGTTGTAAATTCCGTTCACTAGATCGCAGATTCTGGAGTGAGTAGACTAGTTGAATTCTGTTGTAAATTTAGTTCACTAGATCTGGAGCTATTTGATTAACTGAACTCCGGTATAAGGTCTATTCAGTTTAGAACACAGTCTCCATAAATACTGTTTAGTTAAACTCTGATGTATATATATTGTTTAGCTAGATTCTGGTGTAAATATTGTATAGCCAAACTTTGGTTAATAATATATATGTGTTGCTAAAGTTTGATATATATGCTGTTTAGCGGACTTGTAAAGTGTAGATAGTGTTTAAGAACGCACAACAACATAAATACTGACACCATAACAACTGACAGCATAACCACGGACACCATAACCACTGACACTATAACCACTGACACTATAACCACTTACTATTGATACGTGGTTGTAGATGTTGATTAACTGTATAGATAATTGTATACTTTTTGGTGGGATTTGACTTTGTTCTGTATGTGTGAGACATCATTAATGTTGAAGAAACGTGTGAGGATCCTGTGCGTTTGTGTACGTATGTGTTCTGGCCTGGTAATTGCGCCACGTGGTGTTATTGATTTGTTTTGTGAGTTTTGTGTGTCAGTTGTAATGGAGTTTGTATATTTGTACTGATTTGAATTAGACTCTCCGTTGAAATCATGGGTGCGTCTGATTCACAAATTGTTGGTCCTTTGTCTTGTATGTTAAAAAAACAAAACTTTGCTACAGGGATATGCTGTTTGGGGTTATGGTGTAACACTGTCCCCCAAAAGATTAAAATACTCTATATAGCAGAGAATGACCTGTTCTGGTAACCAGTGGCCCTCCTGTGGTAGCCTTGATCCAGATGTAATACAGCAGGTTCACAATGTTATAACTAGTATGCTGGAGCTTTATGATAGTTTTCCATATATTCATTGTTGGAAGCAAATTGTTGGGAAACAGCCTAATTGGATTAAGTTATGCCACAAGGAACAATGCAGCCTCATGGTTTCCAGAACTCGTTTGTCCACTAAGGCCTTGACTCCACCTAGTTTGGACACCCCTCTCTGAATCGGATCTCCCTTTACCAACCCCCTACTCTTCATCCTGAGCTAGAACTGGTGTAGCTGGTGTTTCCATTCCCCCTGCTCCATTGTCTCCACCTACCCACTGATACCAGCTCATCTGTCCTGGACACACCTATTCCTGTACCTACCCTCACTGGTTCTTTGTATCCCAAACTGACGCCCTTTTTGGTAGGAGTGAATTTTAGCGTATTATATTATTGTTCAATTTTATTATTAAAAGTCAAAATTGTGAGGAGAATTCTTAATAACAGTAACGGAGTCCATTAGACCAGATAATTCTCAGCAATGACATTGTACCATAACCACTGACATAGCACTATAACTACTGAGCCCTGTATGCCTTCAGTAACAGTAACTGAGTCTAAAATACACCTGGATGAAATGGTCAATGGTATAGAACGCTGGAATACACTTTTACCCTTTTTTGTTACCGGACGGGCCCCTCCCAGCCTTGTCCGAGATAACCCCCTTACTAAATTACAAACTGAGATGATTAACTGAACTTCCTCTACCTACCTGATGGCCCCCAACCAGAACTTGTTAGACCACAATATTCTACAAATGTCCGTAGTCCAGTTTTAACATGTATGCTTACTGGTACCCTCCAACCTGGCATTCACAGATGCCTCTCCAACTTACTCCTGGCCCAACACACATTGATGACAATGGCCAGTTGCAATTGGGGACCTGTATTTGTATAAGTTTATATTATTTCATTTATTTGGAAATCCCATAACCCCTCATATATGGACAAACCATAAGCTATGACTAATTTGGTCACAACGATCATACAAATCCACAACCCTACTTGAGCTGATTGTCAACAGTTACTATTAACTTTATTCAGTTCCGAGGAAAGGACCCGTATTAATCAATTTTCCATTAAAGCTCTTGAGGAGACTGCCCGTACCCAGAACCAAGCGAACCTGGTGGCTTGGGCTGCTGCCCATTTCCCCAATACGGATCCTAACTGGAATATAAATGGTACATATATGGTTCATTTAAAAGCTTACCAACAAGCCATTATTACAGGCATGAAAGCAGGTGGGGAAAAGGCTATAAATATGTCAAGAATAGCTAAAGTATTATAAAAAAAAACTGATGAATCTCCTAGTGACTTTTATGAGAGACCGCTTGAATCATACAGACTTTATACCCCTTTTTAGCCCGAAATTCTCGTATGATTAATCCAGCATTTGTCAGCCAGGCCCAAAGTGACATTAAAAGAAAATTGCAAAAGTTAGAGGGATTTGCAGGGATGTCCATAACACAGCTAATGGAAGTTGCAAACAGGGTTTATATTCATAGGGAAGTGTGAGGAGGAACGCAGAATGAAAAGAAAGTAGATATGCTAGCAGTTGCTATTACAGGCGTGGGTAGACGAGGAGGAGAGATAGAAAGGAGAGGTTAGATTAGGAAAGACAGACCCCAGTTAGGTGGAAATCAATGTGCGTATTGCAGAGAGGAAGGACAATGGAGAAGTGACTGCCCACAGAGGGTATATAAAGCAAGTTTTAGACAAGAGGAAGTCTTGGAGGGAGCGACAGTAGTAACAGAGGAGATGTCCAGGAAGGTAGATACTACCCCCCTACTCAGAGACCAAGGGATAGGGATGATAGAGACTTTGTGGGTCTGGCTGATACAGTCATGGAGGACTATTCATACAGACCGGGCTCCATCCCCCTTGGCCGAGTGGAGCCTATGGTCGAAGTAACAATAGGGGAAAGACAAGTCCCTTCATAATTGATACGGGTGCTGAACACTCTGTTGTGACCAAATTAGTAGCCCCTCCCTCTGGAAAGACTGTTACTGTAATAGGAGCTACTGGGAAAGGAGCTATTAGACTGGTTCTCAGGAATCGTACTTGCACACAAGGGGGCCATCTTGTTCAGCATCAGTTCCTATATATGCCTGTGTGCCAAATTCAACTTCTAGGATGAGATATATTGTCAAAAAGCACAGAAACACTTTTCTACCCAATGGATCAACGTCCCTGCAGTTTAATAAATCACCAGGCACGTTAGCTGTACTGATGCCAAAAGAAGAAGAAAAGTATCTGTATTCTGCAATGATAGCCCCAAACCCAAAGAGTGATGGGTCATTATTTGACATTCCAGGAGTATGGGCAGAAAATAATCCTCCGGGACTCGCCCGTAATATTCCTATATATTGAATTAAAGCTTGGGACTTATCCTGTTGGGGCTTAGCCTTTGTCAGTACCATATACCACAGAAGGTCAAGAAAAACATACAGACATACTTTGTGAACTGTAAAGGTGGCGGAAGTGACTCCCTGGATTCATCACTCTAGGGCAGGGGTAGGCAACCTACGGCACTAGTGCCATGCATGGCACTCAAGATGTCTTTGCACGGCACTCAAGGCTGCTAGAGCCAAACAGGCTCTGGCTATCAGGAATCCCAGTAAAACTTCAGATATCTGCTAATACGAAGAGGTGGTGAAGGACAATCCTCAATTTTTTTTGTATTTTTTTTTTGTCAATCTGTATTTTATTGAGGCATATTAGATGGGATACAGAATAGAGAGGGGGAAATCTGCATTTAGAATACAGTATAGGGCTCAATAACAGTGGTATCTAACATTTCCTTAATATTTGTACCCCTTTTTTATGTTTTATGGTTTAACGTTTTTTGTAAACAGGCTTAAGCAATATGCAATTTAAGTCGCTTAACATTGACTAGTTGTAATAGGTTAAGTGAGCAAGTTTTGTATAGGGTGAGTGTGCAGGCTCAGTAATTCCCTGTTGGGTAAAATTAACTCAAATAATAAGAACACGCTAAAATAATAAGCGATTAACTGCTTGCAAATACTGATGTGCCTATATCCCCGGGCACCCCCCACTGCTATCTGCCATACGTGGAGTAGCATATGAGCAGACTGGCTAACGTCCAGGCTCCAGCAAATAAAAATCTGTTTGAGCATATTCAAAATCAGGTTTGGGAGACATAGCAAATGAAGGAAAGCAGTCTGCAGTGCGTGAGGGCCGTGTGACATACAGGGAGTGCAGAATTATTAGGCAAGTTGTATTTTTGAGGATTAATTTTATTATTGAACAACAACCATGTTCTCAATGAACCCAAAAAAACTCATTAATATCAAAGCTGAATATTTTAGGAAGTAGTTTTTAGTTTGTTTTTAGTTATAGCTATGTTAGGGGGATATCTGTGTGTGCAGGTGACTATTACTGTGCATAATTATTAGGCAACTTAACAAAAAACAAATATATACCCATTTCAATTATTTATTATTACCAGTGAAACCAATATAACATCTCAACATTCACAAATATACATTTCTGACATTCAAAAACAAAACAAAAACAAATCAGTGACCAATATAGCCACCTTTCTTTGCAAGGACACTCAAAAGCCTGCCATCCATGGATTCTGTCAGTGTTTTGATCTGTTCACCATCAACATTGCGTGCAGCAGCAACCACAGCCTCCCAGACACTGTTCAGAGAGGTGTACTGTTTTCCCTCCTTGTAAATCTCACATTTGATGATGGACCACAGGTTCTCAATGGGGTTCAGATCAGGTGAACAAGGAGGCCATGTCATTAGATTTTCTTCTTTTATACCCTTTCTTGCCAGCCACGCTGTGGAGTACTTGGACGCGTGTGATGGAGCATTGTCCTGCATGAAAATCATGTTTTTCTTGAAGGATGCAGACTTCTTCCTGTACCACTGCTTGAAGAAGGTGTCTTCCAGGAACTGGCAGTAGGACTGGGAGTTGAGCTTGACTCCATCCTCAACCCGAAAAGGCCCCACAAGCTCATCTTTGATGATACCAGCCCAAACCAGTACTCCACCTCCACCTTGCTGGCGTCTGAGTCGGACTGGAGCTCTCTGCCCTTTACCAATCCAGCCACGGGCCCATCCATCTGGCCCATCAAGACTCACTTTCATTTCATCAGTCCATAAAACCTTAGAAAAATCAGTCTTGAGATATTTCTTGGCCCAGTCTTGACGTTTCAGCCTGTGTGTCTTGTTCAGTGGTGGTCGTCTTTCAGCCTTTCTTACCTTGGCCATGTCTCTGAGTATTGCACACCTTGTGCTTTTGGGCACTCCAGTGATGTTGCAGCTCTGAAATATGGCCAAACTGGTGGCAAGTGGCATCGTGGCAGCTGCACGCTTGACTTTTCTCAGTTCATGGGCAGTTATTTTGCGCCTTGGTTTTTCCACATGCTTCTTGCGACCCTGTTGACTATTTTGAATGAAACGCTTGATTGTTCGATGATCACGCTTCAGAAGCTTTGCAATTTTAAGAGTGCTGCATCCCTCTGCAAGATATCTCACTATTTTTGACTTTTCTGAGCCTGTCAAGTCCTTCTTTTGACCCATTTTGCCAAAGGAAAGGAAGTTGCCTAATAATTATGCACACCTGATATAGGGTGTTGATGTCATTAGACCACACCCCTTCTCATTACAGAGATGCACATCACCTAATATGCTGAATTGGTAGTAGGCTTTCGAGCCTATACAGCTTGGAGTAAGACAACATGCATAAAGAGGATGATGTGGTCAAAATACTCATTTGCCTAATAATTCTGCACTCCCTGTATTAAGCATAACAATAAATCGTTACCAACAGCAGTCAAACGTGTAGCCTTGCTTTGGGCAAAAGTTAAGCAGTGAATTAGAGTGAGGAGAAAAGGTTAAAGAGTTCTGCGTGTCCGCTTTCAGTCCCTTTCATCCCATGCATGTTCGTGGCCAGTTGTTGTCAGGGGTAGGAAGGCATGTGGAGTTGGTGCGATAGTTGTGGGTCGAGGTCCCCATTCAGCCCCAAGCCCTTATGGAGGGTGGCATCTTCGGACCACTGACTCGAGGGCTCTGAGAGATCGAGGCATTCCCTTGTCGGGTGCAGGTGGAGCCGGTGTATATTCGCCGCCTGCGGCGGGCAGTCCCCCTGCAGGGTGGTTGATGCTGCAGAGGTGGTTTCCTCACGGCCCTCAGCCTCAGCGGGCATTGTGCTTGCGTTGCTGGTTTGGGCTCAGTCGCTGCGCCTGGAGTGGGGCGCCTCTTCCCCTTGTTCCCAACTCCATTCTTGTGTACTGTCTGCTTGTGTGGCGGTACTTTTCTCTTTTCCCCGTGGGCACAGTCGTGTTTACTCGTACCTGTTAGGGGTTGCAGGGTCGCTTGAGGGGTTTGCAGCTTTTTATTTAGCTTGTGCCAGAATCGGGCAAAAGCAGCTTCTATGCTCCTCACATCTTCGTTGTGGATCTCCGTTTCAGATTTGCAGTGCAGCTCGCCTGGTGTGCTTGCCGCCGCCATTTTGGGTGCACCACGCACCTGGCTGCCCTTGTGTTGCGGTTCGTCAAATTGTTGGTTCAGCTTCTCGCTGCCCTTGCTGTCGCTTGGTATGGACCGAAATGACCCCCGTCGGTCCAGAGGGGGAGAAGTGGTCAACCCTGAGGGCACTACATCCAGGTCAGTCAGCCCGGGGAGCGGCCGTCTCCCCGCACCTCGATCTCCGTCAGACCTCAGAGTATCTCGTTGGGTCCCCGGGGGGGTTACAGGCTTGTATGTGGTATCGGGCGATTCCCCCGGGTGTCCCCTTCAAGGTAGCCTTCCTCCAGTGTGTGGCTGGACCGGTTTCTAGGGGAATTACACCCAGAAAATGCAGAATAAAGCGGGAGCTGAGTTTCAGCACAACCGCTCAGTCTGGATGCCAGGCTCCGCCCCCCGACAAGCCTCAATTTATGCATTGCAGCACATAGAGGAAGTGATCTCAGATCACTTCCTCCCGGCACATGTGAATAGGAATCCACATTGTAGTAGAGCAACCTGCAGCTGCTGTTGCAGCTCCTGTCCTTGACCTTTACCTGGCCAGCCTGGTCCCCACTGGAACCCAGGGAAGCCACCCACACTGCTAGATATACACAGAAATGCAGAATAACCCTCACCTCATACAAATAATAACAGCCCTCACACAAACATACACACAATCCCCACAAACGCAACACCACTAACAATCCACATACATGCACACAACCACACACGCAGCCTCTCACGTGCAATACCCCAAACAGCCCCACACATACACATACTACCAAACACACAATGTGACCTATCCATCCACACACAATTCCACATGCAGCCTTCATACACAGCCCACATTCATATGTATCATACACAATACCATAAACTACTAATGAACATATACAATATAATAGCTAATATACGCACAAATACAACAATACAAATGAATTGCAGTAAAAATAACACAAGCAGAATACGGCAACATGCACAACTTAATTTAAAAAAAAACAGGATCAGTACGCTAAGGGACATCACAATCCTATATCGGCACAGTGCTGCTAAAAGGTTGCCCACCCCTGCTCTAGGGTTTAACCAGCGGCAGCAAGCTACCCCAGATCCTGAGAATCCTTGTAAGATCTGGTTGAAGCAAACTACCCGGTCCCTGAAGCTTGATTAAAGTGACATAAGGAAGTACGAGATGATTTTCAAAAACCGTGGTTGAGAAAGATAACAGAGAGCAGCAAGTAGGTGTTTTGATGGCCATAATAAAGCCTGACCACCTACCAACATTTCATAGCCAGAGTGTCTCAAAGGGACCTCTGTGAAGGGAAGAGAGGATCAGACAAACAACATTCCCTGCAGCCCTCACAAGCGGGAAGCTGAGGTGCCATCGCACGGTTGATAATGTGGATGAAGACTTTCATCATAATGTATTTCTTTGTGTATTTTAGAGCTTTTATTATATATACGAAATGCAAAGGTGATGACATACAAGGCTGTGATAGTTGTATTAAGACTACAAAAACAGGTAACCAGATATCCCAAACTCTTATTTGGCACTCGCATTATGAATGTAAAGGATCTGTGTCTAAATGTAGAAACTTAGACACTGATTATAGTGTGTGTCAACCAGTGTCAGGTGAACCCAAGTGCTTTGATCCCCAATTCCAACCCCAAACCTGGATGGTTCTTTGAAATGCCTACCCTCAGGGGGCATTGATAAATAAAACCTTGTTAAGTACCACCTCTTCCCTAGGCATCCTACTATTCGATGCATGCAAATCAATTTCTGGTAGTGGAAAACCATGGAATATATGTGGTAATCTTAAGTGGGAATGAACATATGGATTTAATGATAAATACGTATGCCCTTGTAGAAAAACTACTGACCCTGGTTGTCCAAATAGTGACTTCAACCTTTGCCCATATTGGTCATGTGTAGGTTGTGCAACCTGGGGAAAAACAGTAGACCAAGACCTTATAATTCAAGGTTACCTAGTACTCCTCATTGTAAATCAATGGAGCATAATCCTGTACTCATGAATACAGCAATTTATTAATATTTGGGAATATTTTCGGTTTCCAAATATATGGTACAGGGACAGACCCAGGAGCCATCCTATATATAGGCCTTGAAACAGAGACCCTGAATGCCCAAACTCATAAGGTATTCTATTCCTTTTATGAGGAGAAGAGTGTTGAAGATGAAGTTCCCCACACTGTTAAGAACCTGGTCATCAATCTGGCTGAGAGTATTACAAGTTGTCTTAATGTAACTAACTGCTTTGTATGTGGAGGTACAAATATGGGACACCAATGGCAATGGGAAGCGAGAGAAGTATGGTATCCTGGTTCTGAGACAAATGAGCAACAGATGCCTTCCCACTCCAGTAATTAAGCAACCATACGGGAAAAATCGGAATGGCAAATAACAACATCCATAATCGTCATGTATGCTTAGCTAGGGGAGGCCCAATGTATAACACACCTGTAGGCAGAAAGCATATAATGCTAGTAGCCATAATACTACCTGGTGGTCAGCTTCAAATGTCTCAGAGCCTACCAATCCATTTGTGGTAAGAAGGTGTATTCAGAATTACCACAAGATTGGGCGGGGGCATGTATGCTAGGTATGCTCAAACCATCCTTCTTCTTGTTACCAATCCAAACAGGAGAGACGTTAAGGTCTATGATGTAAATCATAGGAAGAAGCGAGTACCATTAAGTATAGGTAATTGGATGAATGGCCACCCCAGCAAATTAAAAATTACTGTGGAACTGCTACTTGGGCTGAAGATGGTACTTATGGTTACCGAACCCCCATCTACATGCTTAGCTGCATCATAAGATTGCAGGCGGTGGTTGAGATTATAACTAATGAGACAGCTGTACCAATTAACCTCCTGACAAAACAGAATACCTGTATGAGGTCAGTCATTTACTAAAATAGGCTGGCTCTTGACTATTTATTAGCGGTAGAAGGAGGTGTGTGAGGAAAGTTTAATCTTTGTAATTGCTGTCTGCATATAGATGATGAAGGGCAAGCTGTGGTTGACCTTACCAGCCACATGGTTAAATTAACGCACGTACCTACTCAGATCTGGAACGGGCATAATATCGTATGCCTCTTACTAACCTGCTTTATTCCATTAATAATTGAGAGCACTATAGAAAGGAAGACAGCAGCTCACGTAATGGCCATCTGGAGATATGAACCTCTAGCCCAAAGAGAAATAATTTGTAATCAGGTCGATGAGTTCTGAGAATTCATAAGATTCAGCTAGAATGCTTACATGGTCTCTCCTGTTTTGTAATTACCTGAGTGGTATTGGCAAATTATGGTAAGTGATGCATCTGGAGTACTCAGTATCAGAAGCATCAAAGGGGGGAATGGGATGGGATTTCATCCCAAAATTTAGTAGGCCTAAAATCTCCATGTGGCATATACAAGTACAGGTATCTGTTAGTTAGTTAGTTACATGTAGCTAAAATACTGTCATCAATGTACTGAGCATGCACAAGAACTGAAACCACATTCCATTGTCTCCTAGTCCCATGTTGCCTGTCAATATAAGGTAATCCTGTGTATCCTGTTTGCTGATTGGTGTAAGGGTACAGAAGAAGGATGCATAGCTTATAAAAAGCCTCTACTCCATGTGCTCAGTGCTCAGACCTTTTGAACATTAGTTCAGCTGAGACTCACCAATGACGATTGGTGAGTGAAAATAAAGACCTTTTGCTTCCTGAAAAGACCCGTGTCTGGACTCTCTGTGCGTGGCTTTTTCATTGTTTCCTGCAACAATAATACAACTTAAAGGGACACTATAGTCACCAGAACAACTACAGCTTATTGAATTTGTTGTGGTGTGTAGAATCAATATCTTCAAGCTTTTTGCTGTAAACACTGAGAAAATGAAGTAACTTCACTGGCCACTCCACAGATAGCTGTTAGAGATCCTTCCTGGGTCATGGCTGCCTAAAATGCATCCAAACATTCAGTATCTCCTCCCTCTGCATGCAGACACTAAACTTTCCTCATAGAGATTCATTGATTCAGTTAATCTCTATGAGGAGATGCTGATTGGCCATGCTGTGTTTGAATCATGTTGGCTCTGCCCCTGATCTGCCTCCTTGTCAGTCTCAGCCAATCCTATGGAAAAGCACTGTGATTAGATCAGGCTACCACTTCTGATGATGTCAGCAGACTGCTTGTTTTTTTTTTAGCCAAACAGCATGCAGAGTTACAGCTTCTGGCTTGAATACAGTAAGATTTTGCTATATTTATGGAGGCATGAGGGGGCCAGGAGGGCTAGATGGTAGTTTTAACACTATAAGGTCAGGAATACATGTTTGTGTTCCTGACCCTATAGTGATCCTTTAATTCCAATGAAGTTGTTGTGATGCCAGGAGTGTACATTTCAATGTTTGAATTGTTATCATTTAGCGCTAGATACATTTTTTTTTTTTTTATCAACGAACAGGGAGATCATCAAAATAAATTAAATGCTTTCATTAAGACTCACTTTATTTGTATAATGTACACTCGTTTATTATTCATTAAACAAATCCCAGCATGAAAAATCAGAACTTTTTAAATGTACAGTAGCAATTATATTTATGGGGTGCCCTTTATACGTCTTATTGCTACTGGCATCATGGGCAAGGAAGAAATGAGACATCTAAACACAGGTCAGAAAAACTCCTACCTACACATTCGCATTCAATTCAGTGAAATGTTACATGAGACGCTTCCAATTAAAGGGTTTCTCCAAGCACCATAATTATTTCCATGATTTAAGGTGGTCTTGGTGCTTGGAGTAAGTATGTGCCGTCTTTCAGTATGAAATTATGCAGATACAAAAAAAAATACACACTGCTACAAGGCGTAGAGTTCCGGTTTGGCTAATGTTATGTCAGTGCATATTGGCCATCTGTCATCAGCACACGTAGCATGCTGGCAACAAACAACCAATGGTTGCACATCCTTGTCCCTGCGCTGAGGGGGTCTGATGTCATGATTGGGGAGGATGATTGGACTGCAACTTCATTTCAGTTTAGGATTGCAGGTAAGTTTCAACTATATTTCTCTCTTTTTTTTTTTTTTAAAGGGAGGGTTGGGATAGAACCAAACAGACCAAAATAGTGTTTTAATGAAACACAGTTTGTGGTTGGATTAAGCGTTTAACATGAAAATATAAAAAAAAATTGTCCAAGAACTACTCCAGTTCAAAAGTAGGCATGTTTATTATTGAATGAGAAACCACATGCTGTTTTATTTATATTGTAAATGTTACTTTTGTACCTTGTTTACCTCCACTATATTTACCTCCACTATGTTAATATAATTCTACTGGGACAAAGGTACTGGCTGATAGATATGAATTATTCTAGTTAAAGCGGCACTGTCATGGCCGAATCCCTTTTTTTTTAACCCCTCTCCTGACTCCCCTACATCTAATTGACCCCCTAGTCACCCCCAAATGTCCCTAAGCACCCATATTACCTAGTTTTTAAACTTTATTTTCTGCCCGGACTGGGTGCCGCCATCTTTTAGTGGGTAGATGAAGGCCCTGTGGGAAACGTCATCTGCCCACACTAGATAGCGTTGTGAAATTCCGGCGCATGCCCAGTTCAACACTTGGGCATGCGAACAGGAATTTCATCCATTCATTCGTCAGAAAGTCGAATGAATAGAAATGTCAGACGAACAAACAAACACCGAATATCCTCCCTCACTCTATGAGGGTCAATATGACCCCCATAATAGGATAAAGGAGATTTAAATCTCCTGAATGCCCCTACTCGCTATGCCGCAAGTAGGGGCATGTCTACTAAACAGTGGCTGCTCACTGTTGTAGAAAAAAAAGGGGGGGGCTTTTTTTCCTCCCTCCCAGCCCCCCACCCCTGAGCAGTGGGTGGGGGCCATAAAAACAATGAGGGGGGACACCTAATGTCCTCCCCCCGGGCCCACCCCTGAGCAGCGGGTGGGGACCCTAAATGAAAATGTCCCCAAGCCCCTAGTCGCCACCCAAAACAAAAATTCATAAACCCCCACCTACCTCCCTCACCATAAAAATAGTGAGGGAGAAATAAAAGAACTTAAAACAGAAAATAAAACTTACCATTTGATGTCTTCATTTTTATAAAAATCTTAATTTTCAGCCCCCAAAAAAGGCCAAATAAAAACCATAATATCCATCGAACTTAAAAAAAAAAAAACAGAGCGCAAAAAAAAAAAAAAAAAAAAAAAAAATCAGACGAAAAAGAAAAACCCAGACACTAAAGAATGAATTGATCTTCACCTGGCGAGGGCACGGCACAGACTGAGCTTATAAAACCTTCCCATGCACTGCAATTTGACTCAGAGCACTCAGGGGTGGAAGACGGGAGGAGGAGAATAGGTCATTTATTTTTTTTTTATTCTTTATTTTGAAGAATTTGTTGTGTTTGAGGGGGTACAGAAAAAAGAAACTGGGGTTAACAGTTTAAGATACATACATTGCGTAACATAAAATGTCTAGATAATGATTGTATAACTTGGACTGGTATGCAAGGGTATCCTCTGGGGTTTCAACGTGTGTTCTTGTTTTGTGCATGCCCTCTTTTCCCTCCCTCCTCTATCCCTCTCGCCGTTTCATGCCCTCCAAGGTTGCAGTGGTGTGAGGGGGGGAGCATAGAGAGTCAAGTCCGGGGGGTGTAGGTGGTGGAGTTGTCCTCCTCGTGGGCTTTGTCGTGGTTGGGTATGTCGTGTTGCTCTGTTATAGACCTTTATTGGTTGCGGCTGGTTATTTAGTTTCTGGGGTAGCGGGTTGCGTTGTGTTGTAGAGTGTTGCGGTGTGGGTCGGGCAGCTGTGATATGGTTCTGGTCTTTTACGTCCAAGTGGTCTAATAGGTCTGATGTGGGTTAGAGGGTTGGGGGGTCACAGCCTGTCTGGCCTGTTGGGGGGGTAAGGGGATAGTGTTGAGGTCTGTGTAGTTGGTGACCTGGTTAGTCTTGTGCCTGTGTTTGGATGCGTGGCCCTTCTTGGGTGGCTTTTTTTTTTTTTTTAGGCACCTAGGGTTGTGCATGGGTCTTTCGCCCCGGTGGGGCATGTCATTATTTTGGTATTGATATGGTGGTGGGTGTATGTGGGTGTGCTTGCGTGTGTGTGGAGGTGTAGTGGGTAGTGTGCATAGCTTTGGCCTTTTGTTGGTTAGTGTGCCCCCTCATTGTTTTTATGGCCCCCACCCACCGCTCAGGGGTGGGGGCTGGGGGGAGGACAACAGGTCCCCCCATTTTCATTTAGGTGCCCCACCCGGCGCTCAGGGGTGAGGGCCGGTGGGAGGACAATAGGTCCCCCCATTTTCATTTAGGTGCCCCACCCGGCGCTCAGGGGTGAGGGCCGGGGGGGGGAAAGAGGCCCCCCCCCATTGCTATTTAGGGCCCCCACCCGCTGCTCAAAGATGGGGGGACAGCAGGTCCCCCCTCATTCTCATTTAGGACCCCCACCTGCCGCTCAGGAGTGGGGGATGGGCTCTAGGCCCCCCCTTCAGTTTAATAGCCCCCACTCGCGAGTAACGGGTGGGGGGTCGGAAGGGGGGTACTAGGGTTTTCACTGTTTAATAGACATGTCCCTACTCACGGTATAGCGAGTAGGGACAGAATTTACTAATACTAATCTTTACTTAGTATTAGTAAATTTGACTGAAAGACCAATTTAGGTCTTTTAGCCTTTTGGTAGATAGCTCCCTGATACCTTGGGAATTAGGGAGCTATCTACTAACCGGCTGCCAGATGCAGCCGCAGCACGAATAGGATCGGAGTTTCATTCATTCAAATGTTCCGAAATGCGTCCTAACACGAATGGAGAAACTGTTCTCATTCTGTTAGGACGCAATTCGGCAGTTTCGCCAGCGTTCTGTCTAAATGACAGGACGTTCGGTAAAAGCGAAAGGAAGCATCACAGGAACACGGAGGAAAGGTAAGGACTGTGGGAAAATTTATCTGACCACCGGAAACGAAGCACACTTTGCTCCTCCGCTGGTCAGAGATGGTCAGGCGTAGGAAACCTCCATAAGACAAATAGTCCCTACTTTGTCTTATGTTTTGTTTTGTTTTTTTACTTTATTTTTTCATCTTGACAAAAGTGGCATGAGCCATATAAGCGATTCGGCTTGCGCAGAAGCCTGTTGGTCCACATTATAATGGTACATATTTATACATATTCATACAGGTGTCATTGCAGAGCAAATCCAACAATCTTCGTGGCGATGGGCTCGTTTGGCCACTTGTCAATGGATTTTTTTATTTATATAATAAAACTTGATTTTTAAATGAAGCACTTGACATGTTCACAATACCTGGTGAGCAGTATTGTAGATAAGCCATTCCAACCTTTTTTAACCAAAATCCTGTTCACATTTCCATTATTGTTGTTAGCCATAAGACATCCATGTTTGTCAAGTTACATTCATTTGTCTGTTTAAGTATAACAATAACTAAAAAGTCTATAAAACTTATGTAACCATCTACCATAACTTTGCGTATGGTGGCTACTGTAGCATACTATTTCTCCGTTAGTGGTAGGGTTGAAGAAAGAGTTGAAAGTAGGAAAGAGAGAGTAGAGAGGGTTTCTCATCAGGTTAGGGCGCGCCGGTTACCAATCGTTTGGTGTTACGCGGTCCCTCATGAGAGAGGCCTTGTTGGGGGGCAACTCCGGAGGGATAGAGGGTGGGGGTTTTTCCCACCTGGTACTTATGTCCGCTCATGCTAAGTCGCAAGCTGTCCAGGGTTCCCATAGTTTATCAAATCGTGTCATTGACCCTCGTACCCTGGCTGTCAGGCTGTCTATAAGGTATATGTCTTTTATGTTTGATATGACTGCCTTCATAGGGGGTACTTCTACTTTCAGCCACGTTTGGGCTAGTGCTCTCCTAGCTGCTAGTGTCACTTTGTGTATTAGCTTTTGTTCCCTCCTTGTCCAGTTCTCTAAGGACCTGTTAAGTAGGTACATCCATGGGCTTAGGTCCAGGGCTCTGTGGAATATACGTGACATTAGTCGATGTATCTGTGTATGGATACAGAGTTGTTCGCTTCCCAAATCTCCCTCCACTCCACCTCCTCCAGTTCCTCCCCTAGTTCTTTTTCCCATGTGCTTGTGTATGTGAGAGAACCCCATTCCACTGTTTCTGAGCATATGTGTGCATATAGTTTCAAGATGAGACCTGGCTGTGGTGATTCGTTTAGGCACATCTTTTCAAAAAAGGACATGCGCCTTGTGGCCGCGCTTTGTATGAGTGGGCATTTCACGTAGTCTTTAAGTTGCAGATAGCGGAAGAAGTCATCAGGGGTGAGGTGTGTTGTCTGTTTTAGGTGTTCGAATGTAACTAATGAATCATTCTGAAACATGTGGCATATTCTTTGTAGCCCTGATTTCTCGAGGTTGGCAAAGTCTCTCGCTGTCAGTCCTGGCAGGAAAGCGCTGTTTCATAGTAGTGGGGTTAGTGTTTTTTATAGTGCCGTCCCTGTGCTTGAGCGCTCCAATGTGTGTACGTCGTTGTCTCGGACGCAGCACTCTAGCAAATAGGGTGTCTGTTTTGTTCGCTTTTTCGTAGTACGACCTCCTAGACCAGGTGATGTCTCTAGCTGCGTCGTCTAATAGGAGTTCGGTAATGGATCTCCTGATGTCTCGCAGCTGGTCGTGAAGTTGGGGTGAGGGCGCTGTCTTACGTTTCAGTTCTGTTTTGCGTAGCGATTCAGTTGTCGGAGTCGCTGTGTTTTCTGTTTCTTTTTCCTGGTGGCCAGCCGAATACACACGCCGCGTATGACCGCTTTATGTGCAGCCCATATGGTCCCCGGTGACAAGTCCCCCGTCACATTTTCGAGACAGTAGTCTCGGATTTCCTTCCTTATTTACGCTCAGGGTCTGTGTCTGTTGCGGATATATGGACAGGGCATGTGTTGCGGATAAGTATAGCCACCCCATTCCTTTTCCCGTGTGATCTGGCTTCGTATGATGTGGGGTAGGTGCGATCACTTACTTTGAACGTTGTGTTTTTCGATATGTGTGTCTCTTGCAGAAAGGCAATGTCTGCCCCCATTCTCTTCATTTCCCTAAACATTAGGCGCCTTTTCTTGGGAGCGTTCAGACCTTTAGCGTTGATGGATACAACTTTCAATGCCATGGTCTCCTTTGAGAAGTTTGCGTTATCAGTGGCATAGTACGTCCCTTCCGCCGTGCCCTCTTTGGGATTAGTGTGCCCTCGACTCCATTGCCCTCCTGGCCTGATGAGAAAGAAAGAAGTAGGGAAAAGAAGGAAAGGGTAGAGAACTTATATAACATGGTAAAGGGTGGGTTATATCTGGTCTTACTAATCGCCAGAAGTATATGGGTTGTAACTCCCGGTATTGTCCTCCCCACCAGTGGGCGGACGGTAGGTAGGTATATGAATCCGTATTTCAGCACGTATGTGTACTAAACATGAGATAGAATGAATAGAGTTGTAAGCTAGAGTGCCCCTCCCGCCATTGTTTAAGTTTATTGTTGCTGTTTTGCTTTTTTTTCTCCGTTTTGTTAAAGTAAACAGATTAATTTTGAACACTTTGTACTTAATTTGTAGTTATACAACGCTTCTCCAGATTGTTGTTGTCAGCCCTAGTGTCCTGTCGGGGAGGGCATAATGAACATGCGGCTACGGTCGCCTACAGGTGGCATAGTAAGCTGCAATCTATCGTCTCTGGGTGTGGGAGGTGGGTCTGTGTGTTCATTAGGAGTCCCAACATGGGTTATAGTCTGAGGTGGCCTCCCTGCCCCACTGACTATTCTCTCTCCCACCCTGTTGGTGCCTCGCCCTAGTTATCCTGACCCTTATCCGGCCGTGCTACCTGCGCCCAGGTGGGGGGAGGGAAGGTGTCCCACCCCGATTTTGGAGGAGGTAGGCGGGTGGGGTATGTGATGTTGCCGGTGCCCTGGTTGCATACTTGGGCGGAAAATGCCCCCCCCCCCCGTGTACCAGCTCCCCCCCTCGCCAACAACAGGGTAGCCCTTCCCGATGCGGTCCTTCCCGATGCGGGTGAAGCACGCGGGGGGCAGGTCGTTGAAGGTGCCCCAGTTGCCGGCTTGGGCTGAAGATGGCCTCTCTGTGTCCCATGTCTTCCCCCTCCCCCCGTCAGGATAGCCCTCCCCAATGCGGCAGGTAAGTCGCATGGATTATGTGTGTTGCGGTTTGATTACCCTGAGTACCTTAGTTCTCCGGCGTCAACCACTCTCTTGGTAGACCTTGGAGTGCTCCTGATCCCTACGGCGTGGGGGAAAGGTGTGCCGGGGTCTGGAGTCCCAGTCCGGCAAAGAAGGTCATTGCGTCTTTGCCTGGTAAGGCATGCATCCTGCCATTCTGGAACACCAGTAACTTAAAGGGATATCCCCAGGCGTATCTTATGTTTTGTTCCCTCAAGGCTTCCGTTATTGGTTTCCACTCCCTTCTCCGCTGTAGGGTGGCTGGGGCCAGATCTTGGTATAGGGAGAGGTCTGTGCCTTGGTATTTTATTGGGCCTTCTCTTCCTTTTTTCAGCAGCGCTTCTTTAGTTTGGAAGTGTAAGAAGCGGATCACCACATCTCTCATTGTGTTCGTATCCCCCCTTCTCGTGCGAAGGGCTCTGTGGGCCCGTTCTATGTGCCAAAATGGTTGGGAACGTCCGGCAACAGGGGCTTTAGGATCTGGGTCACTAGCTCAGTCATTGGGCCTTCCCCTGGTTTTTCCGGTAGCCCGCGTAGGCGTACATTATTACGACGGGACCTGTTCGCCATATCCTCGATGGCTAGCTCGGCAGATATTAGTCGTTCCGTCAAGTGGTTTACCTGGGCTATGGCTGTGTTGTCTGCCACAGTGGTAGTTTCGAGGCGCTGTTCCAGCCTTGCGGTGCAGTCTCCAATAGACTGTATTTCCCCTTGTAGGATGTGGGTTGAGCGCTTTATTTCTCCCGCCAAGTAGGTTTTCACCTCTGTCAGCTTGGTCAGGATTTGTGCCATATCAGGTGATCGAGGTGCTTTCCCTGGCGTCGCTGAGGGCTCCATTTCCACGCCGCCGCCATCTTGAAGGCTCGCGGCTCCTTGGCGGGAAACCGCAAAGAACCCCGTTATGGAGACCCCTGTTTCTGCTGTCTTCTTTGGGGGTTTTTTGGCGGGTCGCTTCTCCATATTTGCCCGGTATGTCGTCGGGTTTAGTACGCTGTTGTGAGCTTTATATGGTGCGGTCGGAGCGGAGCTCTATTCAAGCACGTCCAGCTCACTCTGTGTCCTGGACACCTACTTTGTCTTATGTTTTAAAGAAAACTAGAGCAGACAGGAAGAAATGAAGAACAGATCCTGAGGAAGAGAAGAGGAATCGATTAAAGAAAGGTACGTTTCGTAATGACAGTGCTTTAAAGGCCACTGAAAGGGTCGGTGATCATGCTGGGAAAAGCTATTTTGTTTTAATGTGACTTTTTGAGTGCATATTTCAATTATGAATCTAAATAAATGAGTGATAAATCTATGCTTTGTTGCAACCTGGAGATTTTATTTTAGTCTAAATTTGATCTTAGTGGATGCTGGTCCATGTGGCGAAACTTATGACAGCACTCCACCAGTTTTTATGTGGTGAAAAAATATTTGCAGTAGTTGGGAACACACTAAGATTATTTTTCTAGAAGTAAAGGAGGTAAGCCAAAAAAATATGGGAGAAAATGTTTTTGCTTCTCTTCAATTCTGTAATAGATTTCAGTTCTTCAGGGCTTTTCTCCCTTATTGGTAGCTTTTTCAAGAAGCTTACTTGCAAGCATCTAGGTATGTCAAAAAAATGGAGCAGGTTTTCACATGGCTAGTGTCCTTTTAGAAGGAATTTCCGGAATTTCCATTGAGTTGCCATTGGGACAGCAGAGCCAGCTTCCCACGGCCTCTCTATTCTCTAATCCTAGCACCCCAGGAACAGACACCCAGCACCAGTTCAACAGAAGTGGGAGTCTAACACACCAGGAAAGACTAAAGGTGCAGACTGTGCCAAGAAGCCTCTGAGAAAATCCAGCACATACTAGCTGGATGAAAGAAGTTATCAGTAACAGCATACTCTGAGCGACAAAACCAAGTTACTTGGATTGTTTACTGAAACATCTGTTCAGAATATGGGTTGGACCTGTTTAAGTCCAGGTGTGAGACACCACAAAGGGTAGTTGAGAATAACAGGGCTAAGATCCTGTGGGACTTTAAGATCCAGACAGTTTAAGCAAGTACTAGAAAACCAATCTTACAACATGGTGATTAACAAGGAATAGAAGACTGCAGTCGTGGTGGATGTAGCAATACCCAGTGACTAGAACATCATGAAGAAGCACCATGAGAACATGAACAAATACCAAGGACTGAAAGAATAGCTAGAAAGGATGTGGAAAGTGACGGCAGAAGTAGTCACAGTCATGATAGGAGCACTCGGGGCTCTGACTCACAAGTTGCGGGAGTGGCTTCAACAGATTTTTAGGTGGGACATCTGAGATTGCTGCCCCGAAGAGTGCAGTTCTAGGAACAGCTAAGATAATCGTTATACTCCGAGAGGCCCCGAGAATGAGAAATAAATATACCACCCAGGAGGGATGAGAAAATAAATAATGTGTGTAATATATATATATACACATACATACAGCATTTGCTGCCCTCCTGCTCACCTACTGTGCAGGAAGTGGGACAATAATCCATCCCCTTGGGGTCCAGTGGGGTCTCTTCTGGCTTGGTGGTCTCCCTGGTAGTACAGTGCACTGCTGGTGCCTCCGCAATCCTCCCCGTCCTGCATGTGATGACATCAGAGCACAGGCTAGGAAACCCAGCACCTGCACTCTGACTCCCTCACAGAGCGCTGGAACCATGAGGAAGTGCATCACCACAGACCACAAGGGGTCAATCTTTTGATCATAATAGGAGCACTTGTGGCTCCCAGGGGCACTTTCACCCATAGCCCCCTACTTTCACCGCAGACTAACAGAACTCTGTCTAAAGTATCAGAAAAAAATTCTAGTAGATTAGAGTGATTTATTAGCCTAACTGGGATGAAAAAATTAATCAGGATGAAAAGGAAACAAATTAAAGTTATCTGAGTAACTGAATGGAGATACCCTACTTGGATGCAGATTAATAGATCCAAAGTAACACAGATCTATGTATTAAGTGGATGTGAATGCAAACAAAATATTTTAAAAAGGACCAAATATGGGTACTTGAAAAGTCCCACAAGCATCACAGAAAAACAGCTGTAGTAGATAAGGTACCAGGGGTACCCTGGCACCCTCCCAGAGTAAGAAGTCAAACCTTTTAAGAACGTCTTGACAACTTTTCCAGTACTACCTAGCACCCACTGCCGTCTCTTCTGCTGCCAGAAGATCATCTACTGAGCTGAGCATGGCTGTGCAGGGCTAAGCTCATTCTCTGAGAGTGCTCAATTGATGTAGTGAACAACAGGGCTTAGCTCAATACTGGAGCTTTTGAAAGAATGGAAAGAAGCTGAGGCCGCCTGGCTAGTAAGTTGACCATTCTTAAATTCTTTATCTACTTTAGAAGAGTGCAATGCCAATCATAGCAACATAACCAAAACCACAGGCTGTAGTAGTTGTTGCAGTTGCTTCTTTGCTATCACAGGTTTAAAATCTGAAAGAATACATAAATAAATATATATACACACACACACACACACACACACTTTTTACTACAATTTCTCATAGACAGTAGTTATATCCAAGGAAACCTATCACAGATCTATTTTAGTTCACAAAACTACAGCTCTCCTTATAAGAGACGCAATTTCCACTCTTTCCCATAAATCAATTGGAATTAAAAATTCATATTCTCTTTAATGTGTCTAATAGTACCAGTAAAGGATACTTCTTGCATCACTAGACCTCCAGCAGTTTGAACGAAGAAATGTTTATGACATCTAAAAGCTTTCTTGACTGCTGAATCCCTGGATAATACACTCCATTTGCACCAGTTCCCAGCAAAGGTCAGTTTTAAGGATGATGTCAGAGCGCTAGATATAGGTTAGATTGCAAAGCATGCTCAAGAGTTATTATGTACAATACAAATCCTCACTCCCCCGCGTGTAGAAAGCAGCCTGATGGAGAAGCAAACATTCTTGATGTGCAAAATAAAGTCCCGAGGCATGTAAGTCAACCTCCCCTGCTTCTTTAATAGTCACATGCTAGGCCCTAGAGCAGAGGTAGGCAACCTTCGGCACTCTAGATGTTATGGACTACATCTCCCATAATGGTCTTACAATCATAATGCTGACAAAGCATCATGGGAAATGTAGTCCACAACATCTGGGGTGCCAAAGGTTGCCTATCCCTGCCCTAAGGTTTATGAATTGCACCTCTTCCTCAAAAAAAATTTGCTGCCGCTTCCTTCAAACATTGCTGCTGCTTCTCATCCACGTATCACTGCCACATTTCCCCCTAAAATTGTTGCCCATCTTCCCACATGTATTACGGACTCCCTTCTCCCAAATATTAATGTTCCTCTTCCCCATGTATAATTGCCCCTTTTAAATCACTAGCCCAGTTCCTTTAATTATCACTGCTGCCTTCATCCACACATCATGTTGCACCCATTCCCATTTGCTGACCTTCATTGGTGGGTGGGGACCTCATCTCTGTTGTCTATTTGCATACTTGCAACTGCATGGCATTGTGTTTCAATAATTATCCAACTGTGCCTCCCAGAAGGCTCACAATGTGTTATGTGATGTCACACATCAATATAGTACTCGCTAACAGAACTGCATTGTTCAGTACTTAAAAGGCTTGATGTGTGTTGATATTGGCCCAAGCTGTGATAAGTTACCTGTTAATGTTATAATGCCTGACACCTAAACAGACATTCCAGGCTAGAGATAATGCCCAATATTTAAATTTTAAAGCATTATATAAATAACACAGTAAAAATAAACAAAAAAAAAAATACTTCCTTTATAGTTTCTGCAAATTCCCTCTGTATGGAGATTTTCAGTAACCAAGAATATGGTCTGCTTTTGTTTTCAAGGGAAGAGGAGTATAAATAGGAGTTTGTAAAAGGACGTTGCTTTTTAACAGTTCCACACACTAGCACCAATCAATACGAATGGAACTGCTGCCTATGCTGATAGTATCTTAGTGAAAGCTGCATTCACAGTTTAATGAGTTGAATTGATCAGATTGCTTTATACTGAACTGTGAAGAATCCTACAATACAAGTGCTTGGCCAGGATGAGGAGGGAAGCTTAGTCACTGGCAGTCGGCTTAGACCTGCAGTCACATTTGCTAAACCAAATTTTTGTAGAAGACAGGGACAGGTGATTTATTTGCACCACAGAGTACTTTGAGTGCTTGTACTACAGGTTTGTCATTGCTGCTTTGTATATATTATAGGGAAAATATTACAAGTTGGATTTTGGATAAATAAAGGTTAGCTAGTATTATAATTTTAAAAAATACAAACAAACAAATGTGGTTGTCCTGACAAAATCGAGCATATATATTGTAAATTAATTTAAACACACAGTGCTGCGTATGAGTCCTGAGAGTTGTTTTGTATAAGTGCTGAGTTTTTGTAAAAAAATTCCAAAGTGTTCATGTGCTTGTATGGCATTCACGAACGTCTGCTCGAGGATATATAAGTACCTGGAGCATCAAGAGGCCATGAACAAAGCATTGCAGAAGTGAGTGTGTTTTAAACAACAGTACCAATCATCCTAGCAGGCACTTACTGAGGTCAGAGAATGAAGAACTCTCACTTTCAGAGAAAAGACAGTTCTGCTTTAACTGTATTGGAGTATGGCTAAACATACCTCACAGTCAGTGAATGGCATCAAAGTACATTTAAGTTTTTTACACTATTTGTAACATGTGCATGACATTTCTATTATTTTTGTTAAAAAAAAATTGAAGCCTAATTACCTAAGCACTATTCTCTGCTACTTGTGATGAACACTGATGAATATATTAATCCTAAAATATAGCCATATTTATGTACCCAAATTGTTTTTTTATAAGATTCATCAAAATGATTGAAACATCTTGATTGCAGTGAATGTTATGCAGAAGAATGTGGTTTCTGACAAATGTACCCCCTGAGCACCTGTACGAACAAAATAACTTAATAAATTAGTACGTAAAATACACGCATTGGTTTTCTAATGTAGGCATTTCATCAAGATAAAAAAAAAAAAAAAATAATGAAAGATAACGTTAAAAAAAACATGACACAGGAGAATGTAAATCAAACTGAAAACACATTTTAAGATAAAATACACTAAAGTGCAAGAATACATCATAAAAACAAATCATCCTGAATTTTTCATATGATACTACATACATGTTGAAAAAAGCCTCTTACGTTTTACTTACTTCCCCTCCCAAAAGAGAGTAGGGAATTTACACCTCTACACTAGATGTAAGCAGAATTTTCTTATTCTCAATGACCTAGGTGCAGTGGTCTTGTCTCTTTTGTTACTGAAGTGCTGTTTTGTAGACACGTCTGTTTTCATTTCAGGGCTAAACACACTTCTAGTGGCTGTCTTCCACTGCTATAACAAATTCAAACTCGAATATGTGACATTTGACATCCTCACACATTGCATGAGGACATTGAATGCCCTCTAACTCGGATCGTAGGGAAGCAGCGAAGTCAATGCTTCCTTATGGAGACACATTTGAATGGATGAGCGCAGTAAAAGTAAAACTTTTTTTAAAGTTAAATTTAGGGGTTCCTGAATCTAAATAGGCAGTAAAAAACTATGGCATTTGGAATACATGCTTATATTCATAATGCTATATTGTTTCTTTAATAGTTAACAATACCCCAAGATTCACAATAGGCAACTCAGCACACTTGGCAATGGCAATCAACAAAGACACCGGGCATTCTGTAAATTCCGAATGTGGGGAACATACCCTAAACGATGGGACCACCCTGATAAGAGACTGCAGAGCAAGCCTCTTTTGTAAAAAGTTAACCCCCCCCCCAACCTCTTCCTGCTAACCCCTCCCCCCCGTTTTAAAAGAAAAAGGAGCCAAGTGGGCAGGCGGACTTGGGAGAGGGACGGGGAGGAAACGGATACACCTGAACACCACCTCCAGAAGGGAGACACAAAAGCACCGCTACCGCTATGCAAGCAAATGCATATACTTTAAAAAAAAAAAAAAAGTCTGTCTTAAGCTATGCTACCATGACCAACTGCCCACCAGACCTGAAGATAGTTATGTCTGGCGCAGACACTTGAAGGGAACAGAGCAGCATGATTGGGCACAGGGTAGACATGATAAGGAAAACAAAGCCTGAGACCAAACACTACATAGAAGACAGTCAGTCAGACAGGCCACCTTGTACCCAGCCGCTAAGCCCAAAACGATAGACACCCCATAAATTTCTCGTGCAACACAGGCTTGAAAATATGCATGTACTGCCAAATAATAATTGTCATGTGTGTATTTATTGAAAATGCAAAGTACCCTATGGGTCAAAGTAACCGACCCTCCCCTTTCTCTTGTTTGTACCCAACTGCCTTTTCGCTGACTCAATAAAAATTGTCAAATTGAAAAAAATAATAGTTAACAATACAAGAAAAGGGAGGGAAAAAAAGTTTGCATCTATAAATTAAAAATGCAGCTGTTTATTATGCAGCTGTTTCTATTAAAACAACAAAAAAATATGAGGGAACTAACAGTGTTGCATAGGCCAAGGAGGCTAAATATTATGTGTACAACTTGATGCTACACTGTTTTGTTAAATATCGTAAAACTTTAAGCATCGTTTCATCCCTGATAACATCTGATTATAAAATGGAACCACTTTAAAGCAAATCATTATGAAAACATATGCTATAGACAAAATGCATTAGCTAATAAAGAAGCAATTGTTGTAAGGTGAAGCTCAGCAAAAGGGACAGGTGTACATTTAATATGGGAGTTGCTAAATAACACAAAAACACACATTCCAAATTTAACTTTGAATTAAATTTCAGTTTTATTTAATCAGTACCTTTCTGACTCAGCCTCAAAAAAGTACAAATGCAAGTGATTCACAAAGTCGGAGTTCAGAGCAACAGAAAAAGTAATTTAGTCAAATCCGTCTTTCATAAGAGCATGGACATAAGAAGCAGCATTGTTATGGAGAGCATTATAACTGAGGTTAAAAGTTTCCGTTTTATACTAGACTAGGTGGTGAGCCAGTCACTGAAGAGTGGAGGGTCTTGCACAGTAGATCACGAGTTGGCTTGACTAGAAGATGTTACAGTTGTCTGTGAAAGCTCAGTACTGCTTAGAGCAGAGATTTCAGGGACTTGTAATTCAGTTATCGACTCTTTACTTATAAAAGCTGTAAGCTAACCTACAACCCCATGACACCTGTGACATACTTCTTGATGGCATGTACAATTGTGTTATTGAATTTGCATGCCTCTGTCCATGAAGGAAATGTTTTAGAATAAAGAAGGTTGGGTAGAAGAAGCAGGATTAATATGCAAAATGCAGCAAAACATATATATATATATATATATATATATATTTTTTTTTTTTTTTTTTTTTTAAACTGGGCATGCAAAAAAATGCAACAAAGTATTCAGACCCAGAACCAAAGCTATGAAATACATACAAATTAGTGGGTGCCTGGACTGTCTGTTTGAGTGGATTTTCACCTTTTAAAGAAGAATATTATGTAACTAGAAAATTATGGGGTTTAGAAGATTTTTGCTAAATAGACAATTTCTACTTGTTTACTTCAGAAATTAAGGCAGCTTAGATGGGATATGATAACATTGCACAAATATATAGAGGACCAGTACAAACACCTGTTCATTCACACAACTGTAGGAAGGACAAGAGGTTACCCTTTTAGACTTGAAGAAAGGAGATTTTGAATACAACAGAAGGAAGGGTTCCTTACATTAAGAACAATAACGTTGTGGCTTTATCTGCCGTAATAGGTTGTTTTTATCAGATTCTTTACATATTTTTAAACAATATATCAATTCTATTTTGGTAATCCAAATTATTCAAGGATATAACAGTCAATTTGTAATGTAACATCTTGTTGATTCAAGGAGAAGTCGTTCTGCCATGTTGTAGTCAACAAGAATTTTTTTCCCCGTTTTGTTAAAAAATTGCATGTTGTTTCAAAAAAGCTTTTTTTTTGCCTTCTTTTGGATTGAGACCAGGAATTTCTCAATGTGCCAATGTGTATAAGTCTGAACTAAAATTGTATGGTTGAACTAGATTGACTTGAGTCTTTTGGCCTATGTTACTATCAATGTGATCTTCTTCATACTTTGACAAAATTGAGGATGTGTCACAGCTAAACTAGTACAAACCGGAAAATACTATTCAGATGGCGATCCAGAAGGAATTGAAGCAGATATCAAAACCACTGATGGTCACACTCCCTATTAGGTCATTAATGGTTATATGTAAATTAATTTGAAAAGGAGAGCGCAAAAGTAGTAAAATAAAATTCCTTATTATAAAAATAAATTTAAAAAATCAAGTTTAGCAGCTATACACAAAATAAAGTTCCTTAAAAGCCTTTACCTAAATACAATTCATAAAAAAGTGTCAGTGATATATATGATAGCCTTGCAGTAGGCAATCAATTAGGATGTGAAAAAAATCTCTAACTTATCCCTGTGTTTTAGTGGTATATATATTATCACCTCTATACATCACAACAAGTTAGATTATGCACATAAAATATATTAAAAACTTGCTCGAGAGTCCAAACGTTCTGAATTAGAGTTTTTCTGTACTCAATATGTATAGAACATATTACCACCAGCAGCTTGTCATGATCTGATTAGATGGAAATGTATTTAAGAATGCTCACTTTAGCCGATACACTATCTTGAGAAAGCCCGGTAGAGTGGGCGAAACGCGTTGAAGTGTTATCGGCATTCAGGATACAGAGGTCTGCCGACTACAGCCTGTTTGACACAGACCACACACCAAGATCTCCATTGTACTCGTTATGCTCTACCTTATCAGCGCAGAGATCGGGCGGGAGTTTTGTACTGCAGAGACCGGTGGACGGTAAACAGCTGCTCAGTCTCTGATTTAGCTTAATGTGTTTGTGATATCTTGGAAACAAGTATCACCACTTGCTATTGTAAGGGTTTCTATTTGGGGGAAGGGAATCGTTTTTTCTACTAATAAATGCAGTTTTACACTATGAAAAGCTTTTTTTGTATCCTTTTAAGGTACAATCTACACTGAGCCACAGTGTATCTACGAATATTACATTTCTGCTGCAACACAAGATTAACCCCTTAAAGACTCTAATTCAGAACTTTTGGACTCTCAAGCAAGTTTTTAATATATTTTATGTGCATAATCTAACATGTTGTGATGTATAGAGGTGATAATATATATACCACTAAATCATAGGGATAAATTAGAGATTTTTTCACATCCTAATTGATTGTCTACTGCAAGGTTATCATATATAGCGCTGACACTTTTTATGGATGGTTATATGTTATCTATGGTTATATAAGTATCAAACATTCTGTCCAGCGTTGAAGTTGCCAGGAGAGCCATGGTTTTGGTCAAACTTCTCCAAATGACTTGGCAAAACAACACCCCAGACTCTATGCACCATAACTACTATGTACAGTGCAGCTTTAAAGGGTCAGTACAGGGTGCTTAGTTCTACAATCAGTAATAGCACATCACCATGGAAACATAAACACTGCCCAAACTCTTACATCACCTCTTTCTCTGACGTCACTGATACAGAGAGAGAACTACTATCAATCATGGAACTGGCTCCGTGAGCATTAATGTGACTAAATCCAGCTGTCACAGATTGCTTTTGGAGTAAATTCATGCACACACTCTTTTTTGAAGCAACGGAAGACACATAAGCAAATCCCCATTGCAATGGCTGAAATACCCTATAGCCTCCCCAAACGTAATGGAAGGCATCAAAGTTGTGTTTTCATTAATACACCCATTACATTTAAAGGAACACACATTCTGTATTATTAATTTCTAATTGCTGTATGATGCAAATGCTTTTAAAAAACTGAACCACCAAAAGGCATCCGGCAGTAAATGCAGGCAAGTACCTGTCATGCACATTGGAAAATGCTACAGTTAAATAATTTAGCATAGATTAAAAGATTGATCTGTCTGGTTTATGTGTTTCTACAGCTTGTTGTTAAACCCTCTCACTGCCATTAAAAATAGAACTGCAATTATAATCAGATTAGTGAGGGAATATAAATTAAATGGTTAACTTTTTAGAACCCTTGACTTTTTTTTTTTTTTGTAAAACCAATTTAAAATCCCAGATGAAGAGAGCACTGATAGCCAGTTTTTGCACTGCAGAGGTTTGCGAACTATATTTCCAATCATGCTCAGCTAAGTATCGAGGTGAATGTAGTTCACAAACCTCTACTGTGCAAAGGCTGGCCATCAGTAGCGTATGACTTAGCTGGTTCGCACTGGGTTATTGCAATCCTATTTGAGAACCCTGTGGATTACCATTCCTACAACCCTCAGTCATATAGTTGCATCCTCTAGTATTGTAGCTGCAGGTAACTACCTATCCTAGTATTTTCAACCAACACTTAGCAAGAGAGGGAATGGTGGTCTATAAAAAAGGTAGTACCAAGCTTGCCTGTCACTTACTGCCACATTCCTCATGTTGTCTACAACTCCCATAAAAGTCAGGCAGCTCTGTCATAATATCTATGGGAATCGCAGACAAAAATACAAATCAAGCAAATTAGCCTAATCACCAGATATCTAGACATCTATTAAAAATTTGCTTTTACATGCACATAAATTGTAAAGACAGCTATTTACTAACAAATCAGCCAGGTTGTACGATGGTCATTTCTAAGATCAGGGGAAGGAAAAGTTCCATAATGCTGGCAAAGCATCATGGGAGGTGTAGTCCAGAACATCTGAAGTGCCGAAGGTTGTCTATCCCTGCCTTAGATCACCTAATCTTTTATGTTTTAAAAATATGTATAATAACAGCACCTGCAATACTTTAAAAACCTGGTCCGGTTTCTTCGATCAAATACTGATTTCTATATTACTGTTAGAGGTTAGTAAATAAGCCCAAGGACGCTGATAACTGAATATCTCTTACCTCGTTTAATAGGAACACACTAGAGTTGGATAGCGACATGCATGTAGGAAGCTTGTCTGGCAGGCGTAGAGCAGGATATGAGTAGCGCTGGCTAAAAGCAGCATCTAATTGCTGGCAGATCGGAGGACATCAAGCTACTGAGAACCCAGCCCACAGGATTTTTATCTTTCTAAAGTACTTAGAGCAGGGCCAGCCCATAGCAACCCAGCATCATCACTATATGTTCCCTCCAGGCTCAGGACTTCAGCTGAAAGTTTTACTTAACCCTTTAACAGACAGCCTGGCAATCAAAGTTTATTAAAAATATAGGCAGTAGGACTCCCTTCACAAAATATTTTATAAAAAATCTTATTGGAGACATTACCCACTAAACTAAAAATGATGCATCTGGATAGTTAAATATGGAACATTTAAAGGTAATATGCTAAAATAGGAATTGTCATGCATTCAATAGGGAACTGCAAATTTAGAGAGGTAAAAATCAGCTGTTAAGCATTGTTAACAGATCTTTGCGGCTACAAAATACTGACAGTTTTCCACAGTACTATCCTCTACCTTCACTGATGCCATTTGCGTTTCAAAGCTTGCCATTTAGCAGCTTATTACGTAAGTTTTCAAAAAGACAAGTTTTCTGATACATTACCATAGCAACAGCACAAGGATGCCGTGGCAAGTACCTGTATAACCCACCTGTGTGTGAGATATATTCAGGAGCTTGGCACAGGGGTTAGAGATTGGTTGAGGTTGGTAGTAGTTTGGAACAGTTGGCAGAGGCTGGTACACATATTGTTTAGAGTAGGGGTACTCCAGATGTGTGTGAGTCACATGCAGGGAGGTGTGACTAGGGCTGCGTAAACAATGTGATTTAACTCCTAAATGGCAGAGGAGTTAGCGTTTTGTGATAGGGCAGTTAGAGTAAAGGGGAGTTGCTTGTGTTTCGTGATAGGGCAGTTAGAGTAAAGGGGATTGGCTTGTGTTTCGTGGGTGGGCAGTTAGAGTAAAGGGGAGTGGCTTGTGTTTCGTGGCAGGGCAGTTAGAGTAAAGGGGAGTGCCTTGTGTTTCGTGGGTGGGCAGTTAGAGTAAAGGGGAGTGGCTTGTGTTTCGTGGGTGGGCAGTTAGAGTAAAGGGGAGTGGCTTGTGTTTCGTGGCAGGGCAGTTAGAGTAAAGGGGAGTGGCTTGTGTTTCGTGGCAGGGCAGTTAGAGTAAAGGGGAGTGGCTTGTGTTTCGTGGTAGGGCAGTTAGAGTAAAGGGGAGTGGCTTGTGTTTCGTGGTAGGGCAGTTAGAGTAAAGGGGAGTGGCTTGTGTTTCGTGGTAGGGCAGTTAGAGTAAAGGGGAGTGGCTTGTGTTTTGTGGTAGGGCAGTTAGAGTAAAAGGGAGTGGCTTTTGTTTTGTGGTAGGGCAGTTAGAGTAAAGGGGGGTCGCTTGTGTTTTGTGATAAGGAAGTTAGGTTAGTTAAACCTGTTAAGTTCATTTGGGCATTAGATATTAGGATAATAGGTATTTTTTTGTTTAGGAGGGAAAAATAAGGAAAACCCACAGGAAAAAGAGATGTAGCAGGTGTCTTCAAACATTCTTTACATGGTTTACATCACCTTGCAGGCTGCACCTGCCAAAAGATGATCAATAATATATCATGTACATAGCTCAGACCAGTTGAAGCACTTGTCATGTTTACAAAGAAACACAGAGCACACTAATTCACTCACTTCCTGTCATGCTGACACTGGCATATAGGAGTTCAAATTAATTTTTAAGGGAGGCAACGGAGGATAAAGTGGGATTAGAAAAGTAGCTATATATGAAACAAACATGTAAAATTCCAAATGAAAATAATAGGATCACATATTTGTAAATTCAAAAATTGCAAAATTGTAATTGAAAACCACTTCCACCTGAAGTCAGTGGATAATTTCTGTGGGAAAAGCAAGTCATATGGCTTGACTGGTGTGCAAATCTGTGTATAACAAAGTATTGAAAATCCACTGACTTCCGCTAGAAGGGGTTTTCAATCACAATTTTTCCCCACCATAACTTTCTTGGTCTCTGCTCCACAAGTAACGCCAAGCATCCGTAGCAAGCGTGTAACCAACTTCATGCTAATGAGTTGCATTAAAAACAAAACAGCTGTCACTGGCTTTGTTCCTCTTCCTGAGTTGTGTTTCAAAGCCGTTGTATACAGCAGACACATACTCCAAGGAATCCATGTTTAAAATGGCATAATGAGACAAAAATTTGATTCTTTCTTAAACTAATTTGCATATGCCCACCCAGAATCCTTTGCAGTAGTACCTACACTGCAAATTTGAGATTTTTGTTGAAAAAGCTTATGGCTTGACTGGTGTGTTTAACAAGTTATTGACTATCCACTGACTTCAGGTGGAAGGGGTTTTCAATCACACTTTCCCCCACCATAACTTTTTGCTATACAAACAAGACAAAGATATGAAGGAAGAAGCTTCTTTACTCGTGTGTAAAAGGCAGCTTGCCGTAATGTCTCTGTGTATGCTGTCACTCAGGGTCAATCTCCTGCTAATTATCCCTACAGTACTACCTCCTTTCTACTATCCTAACATGTGCAAAGAGCTACAATGCAGTGTGATGGTTAGGTCAGGGTCGCATGCAGTCAGGGAACCAATGGGATACATAGCTTGCTGCCAGCAACAGCCCGCAGCCAATGAGCATGATACAGTGAACTCCAGCAAAAGCCCTGGGACAGGAAGTTTTCTGAATGTAATATGCTACCTGGCTGCATTCAGATCAGAAAAGAATGCAGTGTATGTTGGGCAGAGTTTCCTGTTAGTTTTGGCATGTTAGTTCTTTTACTGAGTCATTTTACATATATTAACATAACATTTTTTAAAGAAATCCCTTGCTGTTAGTTGCTTTTCAAACTTGTGCGTTTTTTCTGTCTGTAGCATTTTCTGTCAAGCAATTTTGAAAAGCAAAGGGCTATTGCCAAATAGTGATCTTTGGCTTGGATAATTGACAGTCTGACCCAAGGTGTATAAAAATGGCTGCCAGAAAGGGGGAGGTGTGAAAGGAAAGCGATTTCTTCAGATATTTTAATATTCAGAAATATTTTTTTTAAAATATGGATGATATACATAAACCTTATATTAAGATATTATTTAAAAAACTTATGTAATTTAACCCCTTAAGGACCAAACCTCTGGAATAAAAGGGAATCAAGACATGTCACACATGTCATGTGTCCTTAAGGGGTTAAAGGGAAAGTCTTGTAGCTTGTGTAATATCATTATATAATGTGAAAAGGATGGTACATGTTCTCTTACAAGATCAAAATATGAAGAGGAGGACTCACTGAATCTGCTATGTCTTACCTCGAAATCCTGGAAGGTGAAAAAGTTGATATGCCCTATAGGCATCAGAGTATTCATTTAAACTCCTACTCTGCCACTTTCCACCAGCAAGTGAACATATGTGTTACTATATACTTGGCAGGTCTCCAGCAGTTACCAATGCCGCCAACAGTTCATCCACACAAGGCAACATGACCGTCTGGCCCCTACGGACTACATCTGCAGATGCCCTTATTCATCATCTCTTTTCCTCCTGGAATTTATCCTCCTTCTGCAGCTTCTGTGCAGCATGCTACTGTCCGCATTTATATAGAGTTACATATCTACATAGCCCCACATGTGGTAAGCCTAGCCAACCATATCTGTGGGTGTGTGCCAGGAGCCACAACACTACTTTAGAAACATCCCCTACTTCAAGAAATTCAATCAAAAAATATCTATAAAATATCTCACTTAAATGTCTGTTCCACTCAAACAATTAATATTATTTATTCAGTAACTTTCAAAAATATATATTATTTTGATTAAATTTTTCTAAAAAAGGTAATTGTTTAGTTCTTCAAAATGGTTAAATAATTAATGTGATGCCAAAATTAACGTCAGAAAAAGAGGTTTATAAAAAATATTTATAGCAAGCAATACTTTTGATTTGTGAGCATTCTAACTAAAACCTTTCATCTAGATTCTAGAAGATCAATCATAAAAAGATTGGTATATTGTGGTGCCATTTTGTGCCCATCACAATGCTGGTTCCACATACGTACTTGTTGCTTAAATAAAAATAGTTATACATTAGGGTAATTTCTATACGTTTGGTGATAATTTTAGCAGTGTACTTCTACCTAGGTTTGTATGGTAAGGGGGAAAGGGCTTTAATTCCATCTTTATATGGGATGTTGTTTTATAGAAAAAACAGCTTGTGAATCACACAAAGAGCTGCTACAGTACAGCAAGAAGAATTGCAAGGATGGACAAAAAGGTAGATTCCCATCTGACTTACAATTCCCTCAATGCTTTGTCAGCTGTGAATCTACTATTTGCCTATCCTTGCAGGGTTGTACTTAGCAGTAAGCAGTGTTTGTATGTTTGAATGTAAACATGTTCTTGTATGGATTATGCTTGTGAATGTATGGGTGTTTTTGTGTGTAGTGTTGTGTTGTGTGTTTTTATGTACTGTTGCCATTTAAAAGTAGTAGATTACTTGTGTGTAGTGTTTGTTTTTGAATGCAGGTGTGTGTGTATCTAGTGTTGACGTTTGAATGCAGGGGTGCATTTATGTGTAGAGTTGGAGTTTGAATGTTGAGATGTATACTCATATACAAATACACTGCCACATATCCGGATACACAGATAAACATGCAGATACACACACTAACACAGATACAAATACACAGTAACACACATACAGATACACAAACAGATACAGACACACAGATACACACTGACACACATACAGATTTACACACTAGAACACATACAGATACACAGGTGCAGACATCAAGATACACAGACACACACTGACACACATACAAATACACACTAACACATACACATACACACTAACACACATACAGATACACACACAGACACACATGCATATACAGACACACAGATACACACTGACACACATACAGATACAAACACTGGCACACATACAGGTACACGGGTGCAGACATGCAGATACACATACACACACTGACACACATTCATATACACTAACACATACAGATGCAGACACACACTAACACACATACACAAATTCACACACTAACACACATACAAATACAGACATACATACTAACCCACATACAGATACACCGCGGTATTACACAAACTAAGGGGCCCAGTCGCGCTGTTAAAGGGCCGAGCCGCCTGACCGGGTCCCCGATCAGAAATGCCCATCAAGTGACCCTCAGTGCATGGGCCACCTGATGGGCTGCATTAGCAGGAGTTCCGCCACAGGGGACGACGAGGACACATTCCAAGGTCCCTCCAGTCTTCACACATGAGTGGTAGGTGGGGGTTATCAATTAATAAAAAGTGGGCACATTGCAGTTTCTCTAAAATTACACTGTAGGGACTCCTGTACCCAGACCACTTCCATAATCTGAAGTGGTCTGGGTGCCAATAGTGTCCCTTTAAATCTCCCCAGCTAATATTTTCAATGTAAATTTTTTTTAATCAATTTCAATTTTTTTAACAGATAATTATTGGCTTCTGATAAGCCTTTAACAGTTACTATTTAATCTATTAAGACTAATAAATGGTTTATCAGGAGCCGATAAAGTCCCAATAAACACAAATCACAGACCATGTCATAGATGCAGAGCCACCAATAAATAAACTAATACATATCTCAGACAGTGTCAAGCTCCTTAAGCTTGCTGTGCCAACATGGTGAAGGTACAGGCTTACCTCTACAGATACCTTACAGCTATTACAAACTCAGATACGTTCACCAACGCTAATGTTAACTAATATTTTTGATCTGACACATGAATCAATCGTGCAGAGCTGCAAGCTTAGCTATGAGTCAGCCATCGCACAGTTTGGCAATGCCTTGATGGCATAGTGCATCTCATGATTTACTTGTCAGAGTAGTCTACGCAAGCTGGTCATTAAAAGGCCAAACCAACGTACAGGTTCTGGCGATGTTTTAAACAGATTTCCATGGTAATTAACATTATTTGAAAAATAGAATTAGAAGCATCCTCAAAGAGCAGGCCTACACAATGTCAAAATTATATGAAACCGCATTATCAGTGTAATTAGTTCCTAATACTGTATATGTCAGTGGTGTCATTCATCTCTTGGGAAGTAGTGGGTACACTGCCCATAACATCAATCATTGTGAATCATGGTGGTTTCAAAGGCTTATTTTTGCATTTAAATCATGTTATGCCTTCATTAAATATGCAAAATATGAATGCAAACACAGTTACACCGTGAAAGCTTCTACAAACCTTCCCTCTCGTAGTCCCATGGAAAAGGGACCTTTCATTGCTATTGTGATGAGAGCCTGAGTGACATCACAGAAAGGGGGCGTGGCCTGCAATGACTGAGTGGACTGACTGTCATTTTTTAGTTGTAATGCTGCGGCTGAAAATAGTGTCTGGCCTCAAGTTAAAGGACCACTCTAGGCACCCAGACCACTTCAGCTTAATGAAGTGGTCTGGGTGCCAGGTCCTTCTAGGGTTAACCCATTTTTTTCTAAACATAGCAGTTTCAGAGAAACTGCTATGTTTATGAATGGGTTAAGCCTTCCCCCTAATCCTCTAGTGGCTGTCTCATTGACAGCCACTAGAGGCGCTTGCGTGCTTCTCACTGTGATTTTTCACAGTGAGAGCACGCCAGCGTCCATAGGAAAGCATTATGAATGCTTTCCTATGTGACCGGCTGAATGCGCGCGCAGCTCTTGCCGCGCGTGCGCATTCAGCCGACGGGGAGGAGAGAAGGAGGATCGGAGGAGGAGAGCTCCACGCCCAGCGCTGGAAAAAGGTAAGTTTAACCCCTTTTCCCCTTTCCAGAGCCGGGCGGGAGGGGGACCCTGAGGGTGGGGGCATCCTCAGGGCACTATAGTGCCAGGAAAACGAGTATGTTTTCCTGGCACTATAGTGGTCCTTTAAGCTCTGCAATAAAGATATGTTGAAACAAAGCATGATTGAACACACATTAAGCTTCACTTAGTATATATATATACATCTATTCTTGATAATAACCTGGGCATATTTTAGAGAACATATGGTTATGCTTGATTCTTATTATATGATTGCTATCTGGTTTTTTGAACATTGTTCCCCTCCCCATAAAATATATATATTATTTATTTATTACGAAAATGTGGATTAAATACGAGTGAGGGTCCTAGGAGATCTATGGTCCTTATCTAAATACTGAGTATGTTTTACACTATTCCCTGGCCACAGAATGCCGAGCAAAGACTGATTTTCCCAGAGATTTTTTATTTTTATTTTTTTGGGGGGTGTTTGTATGTTTGGATTCCTCTCAGGGTAACCACCTGTACGATATATATTATCTAGATATGGTGGTATATTGTTTGTTTGTTATATTGTAATGATATAATTGTTTGTGTAGTATGTGAGGGATCAGCTATCGAGAGCGGGGATGGACGAGTCTCATTGAAAATTTTAGAGCCAACTTTTTGAAGGGAATCAGTAAATATGAGTAACAATGTCAATTAAAATCGCATCTATAAATGCACAGGGTTTGAATTCTCCAGTAAAAAGAGGTCTTCTTTATAGAATGTTGTTAGAGGATAAGATCGATTTGTGATTTGTCTAAGAAACACACTGGAAAGAGAGGTAAAAAAATTTGTGGAACTATTCTAAATTTCCATATATTTTGAATGCTAATATGTTAGATAAAAAAAAAAGAGGAGTCGCCATTATTTGTTCATCTAAACTTAAATTTGAACAGATTTATATAGAAAAAGATCCATTTTTAATACTTATATGTAAATTGAATGATATTATTTATACTCTGGTCAATCAATACGCTTCTAACGTATTTTCACAAACATTCTATAGGAAACTCTTTGAAAAGATTGGAAAAGTTAAAAAAGGGGTATTATTAATTGGAGGTGATTGGAATACTATCCAAGACCCAAAATTGGATAGAAGATCTAGAGATCTAAAACAATTCAACTATCCTCATAAAAAGCAATATATTTGGTTCCAAGACATCCTTTCTAAATTCGGGTTATTCGATATTTGGAGGGTACAACATCTGAGTGAAAAGGATTTTACGTTTCTATCTAAAGTTCATCTTAGCTATTCTAGAATAGATTTCTTTGTAACAGATATGGTTAATTTGAGAAAATTTGCAAGTTCAGAAATTGGACCTATTGTTTGATCCGACCACGCCCCTATTAGCGCAGTATTAGAAAACAACCCAGAATACAATCTTAGACTCCAGTGGCGCCTAAACGAATCAATTATAACATCTGAAAAAAACAGGAAGTATCTTGAAAATATGGCAAAAGAATTTATAAAAATTAATGATAATGGACAAGTTTCTAATGAAACTTTATGGCTAACTTTTACATGTGTTATGAGAGGTAATTTAATTAAGTTGGGTGCTAGAACAAAAGAGAGTAGAGGTGCGAATTTAGCAGACCTTTATATACAATTGTCTAAACATGAGCATAGCAATAAAGTAAATCCAAATTCCTTTTTAGCTACACAAATTAACACCCTCCAAGGTCAAGTAAAAGCAATCTTGGAAAATAAAATAAAAAATTCAGTTATATCCCTGAACCAAAGATGGTACAGTAGCAATAATAAAGTAGGGAAGTCTATATAAAAAAAACTGAAACAGACCAGAGAAAATGTACAATAAAACAAATTATAGATGGAGATAAAATTTGTTTATCTCCTCATAATATAAGTGAGGCTTTTGCAAGATACTATGCCTCACTATATAACTTAAAAGAAAATAGTTTTTCTGAAAATGATTTAAAATACTTTTTCTCAAAGCTTAATCTTCCAAAATTAAACCCTGATAAATTACTAAATTTAAATAAACCTATTGAAGCAGAGGAAATAAAGAAAACAATTGCCAAGTTTAGTTATGGGAAAGCACCTGGTCCAGATGGATTTACTGCGTACTTTTACAAATCCTTTGAGACAATAATAACCCCTCTACTATTAAAAACTTTCTTAGATCTAACAACCACCCATAGTTTTTCCTCTGAAATGCTGAAGGCTACGTTCTCCCCAATCCCACAACCCGGGAAAGATCCACACTACATATCCAACTACCGTCCGATTTCCCTCATTAATCTTGATATAAAAATATTTTCAAAAATTCTAGCAGATAGATTGACCCAGATAATTACAGATCTAATCCATTTAGATGAATCCGGCTTTATAAAAGGAAGATCAGCTAGTGATAATATCCGTAAAAGTTTGAACATGATGATAGAAGTCGGCAAAAAATCTATTTCTACAGTTTTTATAGCAGTCGATGCCGAAAAGGCATTCGACAGAGTAAATTGGAAATTTTTGTCAGCTACACTTTCCGCATTTGGGATTAGGCATTGGCACCCCTTCTTTATATTCTTTCTATTGAGCCATTGGCAGTATATATAAGACAGCATCATAACATAACTGGGGTGAATTTAGGAAATCAGGAACAAAAAATAACTATGTTTGCTGATCATATAATTCTGACTTTAACAAACCCAGAATCTTCTATACCATTCACACTTCATTGTATAGAAGAATATAGTAGATTTTCTAACTATAAGATCAATATTCAAAAAACACAAGCTCTGCATGATAATCTACCAAGCTCATTAATAAGAAACCTGAATAATAACTGTAAATTTAAATGGTCCAATTCTTTATGTTATTTGGGAATAAATATAAATTTTAATATTGAGGAATGGACCACTGATAATTATACCATACTCTTTAGAGAATTTAAAAATACAATTTTAAAATGGTCTAAATTACAAATATCTTGGCTTGAAAAAATAAACATAATTAGAGCATATCTACTTCCAAAATTAGAATATCTACTTCGTACTAGTCCACTTGGAGTCCCAAAGAAAATACTTCAACTGTTTCATGGTCTATTTGTATCTTATGTTTGGGGCAACAAAAAACCTAGGATTGCTCTTAAAGTTATGTCAGCTAGATTTGCAGAAGGAGGTCTATCCTTTCCGAATATATTCTATATCCATGACACAGTAATGTTTTCACACTATTTAGAATGGGGAAATAACAATTCAAAGCTGAAAGCTTGGTATTTATATGAAAAGAGTTTATGTAATACCTTTGACCCTTTCGATCTTTTCTGGATAGATAAAAAACTTTTTAAAAACCTACCTATTGATAATTTAATTATCTTCCACACTTTTCAATCTATAATACCAATAAAGAAATACTTTTTTGCTCAAATTCAAATTTCCTCAAATGCCCCTTTGGAAATTTTAAAATTTTTCATTCAAGATCTTAATTTAGCTGATTGGTTAGTTTTAGGACCTATACGATACCTCTGGTATTTGCAGCTTTCCAAGTATTAAAGAAAAATTGGACTTGTAAATAAAGAACATTTCACTTACTTAAGAATAAAAAACTTTCTTTATAAGGTAACTATAATTAAAGACCCGCCTTTTGACAAGATCCTTTTTGGAGAGGTTAAAAATAAATCTTCAGCAGTTAGAAGATCTTTGGAGGTATTAAACCAAGAAGTAAAATACAATACGATCTCCAGATGGGAAACCAAATTAAATAAATCTCTTTCATGTCAGGATTGGTCAAAAGTATTTGAAGTTTTAAGGAAAACGGTCCATTGTATAAATATACAGGAAACATACCTTAAATTTATCCATAGATGATATTTGGTCCCTAGGAAAATATGTAAATTCCAAGCTAACTCCTCAAATATCTGTTGGCGTTGTAATAGTGAATGTGGCTCATTCAAACACGTGTGGTTGCACTGTACAGGATTAGATATTCTTAAATTGGAATTATCTAAACTTTTTATTGATTTAAAGTTAAATATTACGCTATCTCCATAAAGATTCTTATTCCATTTAGACTTCCCAAAAATTGATAAATTCTCTCAATATTTGACTATACATGTCTTGATGGCTGTCAAACTGTGCATTGCTAGAAAATGGAAACAGAATATATCTCCCTCTATAACAGAGATCAAAACCCAGATTCAATATCAAGGTTTAATGGAAAATGCGTTATATTTTAAGGATAACTATTTTAGTTCCTAAAATAAGATTTGGGGGGAATGGTTTAATTACTACAAAGAATAAACTCTCTACACCTTATTTAAATTAATAACCCTGGCATAGATGCATTTTTAAGATAAAACACGGATAATAACATTCCGAAAGTGGCTCTAGCTCTAAATGATTATTTTAAAGAAGTGACACTGACTCCCTCCAAGTCCTAGATCCTGATGGCTGACCCGATATCTTTTTTTATGTTGTATGACTTTTTAGGTAGCTTTGTATGCACTGTAATGTAATATTCATATTTTGATGTCTATCTTGTGATGAAACAACTATTACTGTTTAATACTTGTTTAATCTTCAAAATTATAATAAAAAATTAAATTTGAAAAAAAAAGAAAAAAGATATGTTGAAAGTATTTTGTCAGGGGCCCCAAAATTTCTGGTGGCGGCCCTGTTCAGAAGTACTAACATGTGCATATGTTTGTTAATACGTGAAGATATCTAACTTTACTCCACATGATCCATTAGATTTTTCTCAGCCTGCGGCATGGCCTACCTGGCGCCAGCAGTTTGTACTCTTCAGGATTGCATCCAAGCTGGATAAGGAGTGGTGAAGTACCACTTAATTCTCTTTTATATTCTATGGGGAAATAAATACAATAAATCACATGCTCTGAGGGGAAAGAATTTGACTTTGAGATAGTTATGAATAAGCTCAGTGCCCATTTTGTTTTCACAAGTGTGCCGAGCATGTGGGGACGAATAAGTGGAATCATTTGTGTGCAGCCTTTATGAATTGGCCGTTCTTTGAGTCGGAGCTGCAAAAGAGGAGCAGATCTGAAACAGAATTATCATAGGAAGTGCAGATTCAGAAGTCTCACTGAAACTGCAGATGGAGTCTAAGTTGACACATGAGGCTGTACGAATGGCCTGCCAGAATGAACTGGTAACTGGTAAAGAAACAAAGTGCAGAGATGAGATCACGGGATCTCCCGTTGGCTCTTGCAGAGCCGGCACTATCCGAACACCAGCCCTGCTGTGAACCTTCATGGGATGGTGGGAGATCAAAGATCTCCCTCACAGGCATGCGGCCGCCAGCTGGGGAGGGAGAGGAGGATTCGGGGGAGCTCTTGCTTGCAGCTCCGACGGGTTCCTCTCCCGATGTCAGAGCATTGCTGCGGTTACCACGACAATGCTCAGATCTCGCGAGAATGAACTTTAGCCCTGCAGGCTAGAGTTCACTCTCACAACTAGGATCACCAGGGAATATAACGTTTTTTGTTTAAAAAAATAAATTAAAAAATTTAATATATTTAAATCTTTCCCCCCCTCCCACACACTCAATCCCTCCAAACATATTCACATACACTCACACTAACAGCACCTTCACACTCACACTAACACTAACAGCACACACACACACAGCACACACACACACACACAGCACTCTCTCACACACACACACTGCACCCTCACACACACACAGCACCATCACACACACACAACACCCTCACACACACACACACAGCACCCTCACACACAGCACCCTCACACACACACACACATGCTGCCTGTACAGCCTGTCACTTCCTCCAAGCACAAAGAGCTCCAGACTTCTCTCCCACCACCAGCAGCAGGACCAGGACTCCAAGCCACCCTCCTGGACACAAAAGGTAAGCTAACAGGAGGGTGGCTGGAGATATTAAAAACATATCACTTGTGTGTGTGTATGAGTGTGTGTGTATGTGTGTGTGTATGAGTGTGTTTATGTATGAGTGTGTGTGTGTGTATTAGTTTTGTGTGTCAGGGTGTGCATCTGTGTGTGTTTGTCAAGGTGTGCATCTGTGTGTGTGTGTGTGTGTGTGTGTATGTGCGTGTGTCAGGGTGTGCATATGTGTGTGTGTGTTTGTCAGGGTGTGCATCTATTTGTGTGTCAGGGTGTACATCTATGTGTGTGTGTTAGGTTGTGCCTCTGTGTGTGTGTGTGTGTCAGGATGTGCATCTGTGTCAGTGTGCTTCTGTGTCAGTGTGTGTCAGTGTGCGCATGATATGCATCTGTGTATGTGCATCCATGTGTCATTGTGTTTATCTCTATCATGGTTTGTGCATGTATTAATGTTTGTGTGTGTCAGGATGCGTGTGTGTGTATATGTAGGTGTATGTTAAGGTGCGTGTATGTGTCAGTGTGTGTATGCGTATGTGTGTATATGAATTTGTGTGTATATATATCTGTGTAAGTTTGTATGTATGTGGTAGTGTATGTGCATACATCCAAGCAGTCATACACCAGCACAACATACAAACACACTCCTGCAATCTAACACAAGTATTACATACAAACACACCCTTGCATTCAAACTCCAAAAAGATATACAAACACACCCTTTCACTCAAACACAAATGTACATCCACATTTAAAAGTGAACATTACTAGGGATGTGCATTGGCAAAAAAATTTGGTTCAGTTCGGCATTCCAAAATTCGGCACTTCAGCAATTTGGCACTTCGGCACTTCCGAAATTCAGGACTTCTGCAATTTGTAACTTCGGCACTTCGGTTCAGTTCGGCACTTCCAAAATTCAGGACTTCGGGAATTCGGCACTTCGGCACTTCTGCAATTTGGTTTGGTTCTGCACTTCCGAAATTTGGGACTTCTGCAATTCGGGACTTTAGCCCTTCGATTCAGTTCGGCACTTCCCAAATTTTTAGACTTCAGCACTTCGACACTTAGGGACTTTGGGTAAGTGTAGGGTAGGGGGTAGGGTTAGGGTTGGGTTAGGAGTAGGGTTAGAGGTAGGGTTTAGGATGGGTTAGGAGTAGGGTTAGGGTTGGGTTAGGAGTAGGGTTAGGGCTAAGTTAGGAGTAGGGTTGGGTTAGGAGTAGGGTTAGGGTTAGGAGTAGGGTTAGGGTTGGGTTAGGAATAGGGGTAGGGTTGGGTTAGGAGTAGGATTAGGGTTAGGAGTAGGGTTAAGGTTACTTTTGGGTTAGGAGTAGGGTTAGGGTTGGGTTAGGAGTAGGGTAAGGGTTAGGGGTATGGTTAAGGGTAGGGTTAGGGCTGGGTTAGGAGTAGGGTAAGGGCTAGGGTTAAGGGTAGGGTTAGGGTTGGATTAGGAGTAGGGTTAGAGTTGGGTTAGGAGTAGGGTTAGGGTTGGGTTAGGGTTGGGATAGGAGTAGGTTTAGGGTAGGGTTAGGGGAAGGGTTAAGGTTAAGAGTGGGGTTAGGTAGGGGTTAGGAGTAGGGTTAGGGTTAGGTTAGGAGTAGGGTTAGGGTTTGGTTAGGGTTGGGTTAAGAGTAGGGTGAAGAGTAGGGTTATAGTTAGGGGTAGGGTTAGGAGTAGGGTTAGGGTTGGGTTAGGAGTAGGGTTACGGTTAGGAAGGGTTAGGGGTAGGGTTACGTTACAGTATTACTACATCTCATAGAATTCCATTCCCACTTTTGCCATGGGTTTAAGTGGAACTTATGAGAATGAAGTGTATGGGTGTTATTGAGGAAGACATTGAAGCAACTGACTGGGGTTCTCCCATTGTGCCTGTCGCTAAGAAAAGTGGGAAAATTTGCATTTGTGTGGATTTAAAACGCCTGGATGAGGCTGTGAAGAGGGAGAGATATATGCTGCTGCTGACATTGGAAGATATAGCTCCATGCTCCACGCTTGATGCTTCCAGTGGATTTTGGCTAATACCCCTAGTGCCTGGGAGCCGTAAGCTGACTACCTTTATTACACTGGTAGGTTGGTAGGTTAGTTTTGTTTCTGCAGGCTATCCTTTGGGATATCTTTTGCCTCTAAGATCTTCCAAAGAAAGATGAATTCCCTCCTGAGTGACCATGAGGGCATTGTAGTAGTTATGGACGACATCCCAGTGTATGGGCCCACTTAAGAAGAGCATTATCAGTGACTGCATTGTGTACTGCAGACAGTAAGAGCATCTGGATTGTAGCTGAACAAAGATAGATATCACTTTGGGAAAACTGAACTGTGCTACTTTGGTCATATTAATAGCAGACATGGCATTAAATAAGATGCCAGTAACGTTCTCACTATTTTGAAAATGAAAAGCCCTTCTGATGTAACTGAACTGAGACAAATACTGGACCTTGTGAATTATTTGGGCAAATTTCATCCAGAATTATCCTCAGTGACACATCCTATTACAGAATTGTTAAAGAAAGGTGGTTGCTTTGACCTGGGGACCTCCACAAGAGATGGCCTTTGCACTGGTTAAGTCAATCTTGGGATCTGTCCCTGTGATGCGGTTTTACAACCCTTCTGAAAAGACAGTGGTTAGCTCAGATGCTAGCAGCTATGGCTTAAGAGCACCTTTGTTGCTACTAAATGAATGAATAAATAAAGTACAGCCCGTTGCCTACTGCTCTAATACACTGACAGTGGCAGAAACAAGATACACTCAGATTTAAAAGGAGTGTCTTGCTGGAGTTTGGGCCTGTAGGTGCTTCCATCACTATCTAATGGGCTTGGAAGGGTTCACTCTAGAGACTGACCACAAACCACTGGTTCCATTGATAAACATGTATGCATTGACAAGGTACCTCTGACAAGACTACTAAGATTTAATGTTCAGGCAGTGCACGGAAGTAATTGGTGGTGGATACACTCTCCAGGCTCCCGCTTGTCTGGAAAATTGGAACAGATTAAGATAGCGAGACATGTCTGGATAATGATCTCCAAGAAGTTATTAGCGCCATAAAGAGTGGCTGGCCTGCGATGGATTAGTGCTGCTTCAAGACTGTATTATCATACCTGCCAATATGCGACAAGAAATGTTAAGTCGAATTCATGGTAGCCATATGGGGATTTACAAGTGTAGAGAAAGAGCAGCCACAGCGGTGTGGTATCCTGGAATCTTGAAATTGCATCTTTAGGTGAGGCAACCAGGATGGCAGTCCTCACTCATCTTAAAAGCATATTTGCCAAGTGGGGCATACCACTGGAATTGGTGAGCGACAATGGGATGGAGTTCAGATCTTTCAGTAGAAAGTTTGATTTCCTTCAATCTACTTCCAGTCTGCATGGACCAATGGGATGGATTGTTTTGAAGCAACCAGAACCTTAATTGGCCCTCCTAGCCTACAATGCGACCCCAATTAAAGTCACAGGCTATAGACATGCACAGTGGATGTTAGGTCAACAGATTCGTTCTATTTGTTGTCTTCAGTGGGGGCATTCCAGCCTGCCTCCCCATTCTTTAAGAAGACATTCAAAGGAAGGATGAGGAGGCAAAGTGAAATTACAGATTATTTTACAATAGAAGACACTCTGAATGTCCATTGCCTGAGCTTTACCCAGGCCAAAGTGTCAAGTTGGGTGATGAAAAGAGGTGGAAGACACCAAATGTTGTCCTCAAACAAGGCAAGACTTTTACCCGCCATAACAGAAAGCACCTCCAGCCAGTCCCCAAGGAGTTAGGGGAAGCCGGTCATGAGAAGTATACCTCTCTTGAGACAAGAGTTCTAGTGTGGATACAGCACTGCCTCTAGTGGAGTCACAACCACTCTCACAAGGTGTCAGGTCCCCACTCCCATGCTCACCTACCTTGCGCTCCTGCGCCGCGTCTCCCTCTCCCTTCATGGAGATGCCACACTGTAGCGCAACCCTCGGTGCAGTGCGCCTGGCTATCACCGCCAGTTGATAGTGCAGTTTGATATGCCCACTACTATTGTTCCTTAATTTATCTCAGCCTTTTCTTTTCTTTTATCTTGAATGGAACGGATGTATAATAATGTCTATGTTTATGTCTTTAGACTCGGTGGATACTTTACACATATACAGTTTATGCACAACATAAATTAACATATTAGTTTTAATAATATATTTTATTTAATATATGTCTAAGTTCTCTCATACAAGACATTTTGCAGATACCATGCTTTTCAATAGTGCCTTAACATGTTTGTCTTGTCTTGTTTACTTATTTTTATTTCATTTATACCTTACATATAAAAATGTGCAGCTCATCTTGACCTTTTGTACTTTACTATTCAACCTGTATACATTCATCTTGTCTTGCACAATATGTCAATGTTAAATTGTGTACGTCTTGAAAATAAAGATGTCAAAAACAAAACAATAAATTATGTTTATTTACACAATTTTTATTTTTCACTTTTTCAATCATCCTTTATAGCACTTTTTGGAGAGTAAAAACTTTAAACAGCATATACTATTCATTATTTAATATACACTGATCATCCACAACATTAAAACCAGTCAGCCTAATATCGCATGGGTCCCACTCTTGCTGCCAAAATAGCTCTAATGTGTCAAGGCATGGACTCCACATGGCCTCTGAATATGTACTGTTGCATCTGGCATCAATACATTCAGGGGCATATTAGCCGCGAGGCAAACAAGGCATTTGCCTTGGGCGGCATTTTTCAGGGGGCGGCAAAAAAAGCTGCCCCCCAAAAGCCCAGGGCAAATGCCTAGTTAGCCTCGCGGCTAACAGACATGCTGGGCTGGCGGGCGGCGCTGGCTGGTGGTCGGGCGGGCGGCTGGTGAGGGAGCACTTCCCCTGAGCGGTCTGCTCAGCTCCCTCGCGCGCCGCAAAGTGAGGCTGGGAGCCGGAATATGACGTCATATTCCGGCTCCCAGCCTCATTCTGCGGCGCACGAGGGAGCTGAGCAGACCGCTCAGGGGAAGTGCTCCCTCGCCAGCCGTCCGCCCAGCAGCCACTGGACCACCAGGGAGAAAGAGGACCCTCCCCCCAGCACTCCCAAAGGCAAGGAGGGGGGGGGGTTAAATAAAAAGAAAAAAAGTTTGATGTGAGTGTGTGTGTGTGTGTGCCTGACTGTGTGTGTGTGTGTGTGTGTGTGTCTGACTGTGTGTGTGTGTTTGTGTCTGTGTGTGTGTTTGTCTGTGTGTGTGTGTTTGTCTGTGTGTATGTGTGTGTGTGTGTTTGTGTGTGTGTGTGTGTGTTTGTGTCTGACTGTGTGTGTGTGTGTCTGTCTGTTTGTGTGTGTGTGTATTTAGAAGGTGGGGCGGGGTGGAAGGGTTGGGTGGGGGTGGCGTGGGGGGAGGGGAATGCCTGAGTTTTGTCCTGCCTAGGGCAGCACAAAACCAGGATACACCACTGAATACATTAGCAGCAGATCCTTGTCCCTTTAAAACATTCCTGAACAATTGTTGCAGTTTGGCAGTGTGCATTATCCTGCTAAAAGAGGCTACTGCCATAAGAGAACACCATTGCCATGAAGGAATGCATGAGGTCTGCAACAGTCTCTAGGCCAGTGGTAGTCAACCTTTTTCTACCTACCGCCCACTAATGCATCTTTCTTGATGGAAAAATGTCCTTACCGCCCACCAGTTTTCGTGCAAGTGCAGAATATTTTTTAGAAAGGAGGGTCCGTAGATTTATCTTTTTGTTTCTACTTTATGCATGTTTATAATGTTTTTAACTTTATGATGTTTAATGAGAAAACAAAGTAAACTGAAATTACCTTTACTAGTGATTAATGAGATCCTTTAGGTTGATGCTGCGAGACTAAATATATGATATCTAGTTAGATTTTCGTAAGGAACAAACGAAGGTCTCCTCTTTCGGTAATATTCAGACGATTTCTCTGTTTGCTCATAATATAATATCTCATCTGTGCATCAGCTCCCCTCCTCTCCCTCCTCAATTCCCCTCCCCACCTTTTTTTCCCCTTTTTTCTATTTTTTAACCTTCCTTATAGCAATGCGCAGTAGGAAGGCTGAGCTAGGTAGCCCACTTACTATTATTAGCCAACAACAATTCTCTCCTTTTCCTTTTCCTTCTTTCTCCTTTTTTACAAGTACTCTACTCCTTCTTTCTCCTTTTTACAAGTACTCTACTCCTACTTTAATCTAATAATGTTTTGTCTAATGTTATCTAATGTCAGCGGTAAAATGTATGATATGAGGGAACGTATTTATTGTTGTTCCACACATGTAATTTATTTACTTACCTGCACTAAGTGCAATATGCAAAATGTTGGATAAACCTCAAGGTCCCTAAAGGAAAGGATCAGAAAGCACATTCGTGATGTAAAGTCACAGATTTAAAGAACACCTGTGGCTAAACACTTTGCGATGTGTAATAACTCTTGTCTGAGGTGTTTACAGTTTTGTGGAATTTAGAAGTTGTCTTTGCCTGTTAGGGGTGGGAATGAGAGTCACTGTTTAAATTACCAGAAAGTCAAATGGATTTTCTATCTGAAAACAAGAAAAGCTATAGGATATAATTCTAAGTTTGATGTCCTTTATTATATAGGGTAATTGTGTAATAAGTTACTGTAAGTTTCCATTTGCTGATATTTGTATATTGGAATTGATAGCGTGGTAGTACTTACAGTTTCCATACAAATTCCATTCTTTCTACTTAATAGCTGCATGTATTTCCTTCATTATTTTATTTAATTAGATTTTTTATTTACTATTTTATTTCATTAATGTTGGAGTTTATGTTCTGTAAATATTTATTGGATGTCTGTTGATGAGCTTTCAGCATACTTGCTATTAAGTATCCCTTACTAATTCTGGCTTTGTGCTATACTGCCTCTTTAAGACCAGTAGGTACTACAGCATGTACTAAATCTAATTAGAACCAAACAGATCTCCTTTTGGGAGAGTGTGTGCTACAACAGATGTGTTAGTGAAAAAGATAGGTGTATAGCCGCTCTGTCCACTAATGTGGATTACCCTTTATTCCACATGCAATAGATATAACAAAGGAATTTGGTATATAATATATATATATATATATATATATATATATATATATATATATATACCTTAAGTGAAGTGCTATAAATGTTGAGAAATTACCTCACAGGGTCTTGATTGGGTCGTATACGTCACATAGAGATATAGAAGCTAAAAATATATAATATAGTGTAGATTGTAAAACACTTGTGCAATTTCAAATGAGGTAGATAAATGGATCACTCACATTTTCCAGAGCCTATATTTTGGCTCTGTAAATTGGACCGGTATGCTTTTTAGGGCAGCATCCCACCACTATTTCCTACTGTGTGGTATAGTCAATTCACAAATATTTCTGATAGAATGTAATTAGGTGTAACAAATGGAAGAGCCTAACCTGCTTTTATGGGGATTTTACTACGCATCAGTTCGGGACATTTGAAGCATTCATCATACGAATGCAAACTACCGAACACTGGACCACCCTGCTCCCTAATTATGGGTAATTTACCTCCCTGATCCACAAGTACTTTCGCACAGAAAACCCACGAACGCTTTGCGAACTGCCTGGGTGGCCGCCATTTTGGGACTTACACGTGTTCGCGGACATCTTAACTCCCGAACAGCGGTGTTTTGCCGTCGAGTGTCTGGAACTAAAATCGGACACTCGAGTAGGCGAACACCGCTGAGACCTCCATAGCACCGGAAAATCGTGCTACAACTACCGAACAACATGCCGTTCGGTAGAAAGACTTAATAGCCTATGGGGATTCTGGTTACGCATGGATGGCAAGCCGTTCGGGACCTTTTAAGCACGAACAAAGACCGACCGCAAGGCCAAAACTCATGGAACTATTTTCGGCCACTTTGCCAGTGCGGTCGGTCAAAACTTTAAAGCTCCATATCTCCCGAACCGCTGAACCGAATGAGCTGAATGCTTACTATGTTGGTCCCCCAGAATAGGGCTATCTGGGGACACTGGATTTATGCATGTACCCCAAGTATTTGGGGTACATCCAAAACTTGGGGAACAATGTGTCTCTGTTAATTGTGTTACATGCTTATCTGAGGAGAGGAGATGTGTGGGATGTACCTTATGTTTTATTGGTTGTTTTGTTAATTATGTGGGTGTCTCCCTTGCATGGGCAGAATCGCATAAAAAGAGAGTGCCTGCCATTAAAAGCCAGTTCTTCTTGACCCTTCAAAACGTAGCCTTGTCTCGTTCTTGAAAGGGAATATGCAGCATAATCACTTAGCTCTTTTAAGAGCTCTATCTGACTCCTGCCTTGGTTCCAGCGGATGGGAATAAGCGACTCCATTACTATACAGTAACTTGCCGGGAAGAAAAGGACATCTCCAACGGCTGATACCCTCTTACTACCTGGGTAGCCGTTACAATAGGTATTATGCTCACCTGTTATAAAGGCTTAAAATCCTGGCTCTGAGGGTGGTAGGCTTTGTGCCACTCTAAAGGGGTTGGCACTTTCCCAAATGAAGGTACTTGAGGCTTCTATGGACTTAGTATAAAATGTAATCGATTTATTAATACAAATATGCTAAAAAGTAAATAAAAATGAAATAATTAAGATAAAAATATTTTTGGAAATTCTACATTTAGACATTCAAATTCCTTTCTTTTTTTAAAATACCTGTATCAAGGCCTTTCTTTAGATATAACAAAGAAAATAAGTAGTATGTAGGCGCTTCGCAAGATGGAAAAGTTATAAAATTGTGTGTGAATACCATATGGTGGTTGATATGGCAGTGTTTCCTAAACACTAAATAAAGATGAAAATAAATAGAGAGTATATATCAAAACCACATTATAGGAGAAAACCAAAAGTGAAGTAGTAGTAAAAAATAATAATAAAATAAAGTAAAAATACAACCTGAAAATTGCGGGATAGCAAGATACAATCTAAGAAATAAATACATAACACAACATAGTGTAAACTGTAACACAGAAAAATAAATATAAAACAATAGAACTACCACTCACATTTCACAGAGCCGTACCAGGCTCTGTATAGCAGGCTCAAGGGTGCCAATACAGGCTAGCGAATTCCCAGAGAGTAAATGGAGAAACTTTCGCAGTTTGTAATAAAGGATTTTATTGAGGATAAAATTTATTTATTTTATCCTCAATAAAATCCTTTATTACAAACTAGGTCTTAAGAAGCCAAAAAAGGCCAAATGTGCAGCTGATTTGATTACGAGGTTAGTGTTGTGTTCGAAAGGATTTTTATCTAATAATTCAGAGATTTCTCTAAATATGTTACTGTCTATGGGGAGTCTTTTACGGGTTTTTAGTCTCTGGATACCTTTCAGTACACTTTTTATTGGGTATGTGGATAAAATTGGTATTTTGTTTGAGTAGAGCGTCAACATATAATGTTGTATACCTGTCAAGTATAGTTTGATTGTATTATATGCTAGTTTTAGTGAGAAGTGGCAAAATGTTGTGAAAGCAACCATAGTTTCTACAGAAAAAACATTTATTATACTAAAGTCACACACAAACTTTTTAAACAGTTCATATGCCCTAGCATATGCTTTTTTGGTGTTAACTGACAACCCAGCCTGTGCGAGGATTCAACTGTGCTTTAATAACTGGTTTAGAGCATGATTAGGTCCTTGAATTGTGGAGGCTCTTTGGGCTGAGAGTTTGCTGTAGGATGAAGTCTGAAAAACTCCTGTATACTAGAACGTGACAAAGCATCAGCTGCATTATTCAGGGTGCCTGGAACATGGATACAACAAATGTAGAACTGCAAATTAGCTGCCAACCAGGTAAGTTTCCTTACTAGATTCATGATAGCGAAGGATTGGGAGCGGCCTTTGTTGACAATGTTACAGGCTGCTAAGTTGTCTGAATAACACCTAATTGCTTTACCTCTCCATTTCTCCCCCCATCTGTTGGCTGCGGCTACTATCGGGAAGATTTCAAGCATTGCAGATGTATTGTTAAAATTTTCAAGGGTAGATGTTTCTGGAGGCCAAGTGTCATAAACCCAGCCATTACCAAATGTAGCAGCGTACCCAATGGTTCCTGCTGTGTCTGTCCAAATAACAGGGGACTCGTCAGAGATGGGGGGGATGAATAATGATCTGCCACTCCAAGAAGATAAAAATATACTCCACATTCTTAAGTCAGCCCTCGCTGGCTCATCTAGATTAACTCTAGAGTTGTCGTCGGGGAGACCATGTAAAAGAGAAAGTAACCTTGAGATGAAAGCCCTACCTTGAGGAATAATCCTCATGGCGAAATTAAGTGAACCCAGAAGTGATTGTAACTCCTTTCTAGTGCAAGATCCGGGAGTGGTGCAGACTTCAATATATGACAAAATCCTGTCTACTTTCTCTTGAGGTAGGCTAGCTTGCATGGATACTGAGTTAAGAGTAATACCTAGGAATGTAATTTCAGTACTGGGTCCTTCCGTTTTCTCCGGAGCTACAGGAACACCTAATTCTTTGAATAGGGCAAGTGTGAGTTGTAAACTGTATGGTGTGTAGTAGTGAGGTTCAATAGAGAGAAAGTCATCGAGGTAGTGTATCACAACTGGACATCTGGTTTTGTTAAGTAATAGCCATGTCAGAGTTTCTGCAAATATATCGAATATTTTTGGGCTTCTTTTGGAACCGAACGTCAGTTTTGTCGCAAAATAGTATTTATCCTCCCACTTAACGCCATGCAGATGCCAGAGTGATTGACTAATTGTTAGAAGTTTAAACGCATTTGTAATATCGGTTTTACTTAACCAGGCCACCTTGCCAAAGTTTAGAATGGCTTGTGTGGCATCGTCTATTTTTGCGTACTGTAATGAGAAGTCTTCTGATGGTATTAGTGAATTTAAACTTGGGGTAGTGGAAGAATGGGGAGCTGAGAAATCAATAATCAGTCTTTTTTTTTATTGTTAAATTTACCTGTGGCTATGCCTAAAGGATTTGTTCTCCAAGAGGTGAATGGTGGTGTAGAGAAGGGGCCTATCATAAAACCGTTCTCAATTTCTTTGTTGAGAAGATCTTATAAACTAGTTGGGTCGGTTAGGGCTGATTGTAGGTTGGGGCATTTTCAGGATGCCTGAAGGGAGTGCAACAAAGCCTGTGTGAAACCTTTTAGTGAAACCGGAGGTAAGAAAGTCAACCAGGTGTGAAGAAGGATAATCAGTCAGGTAACGTTGCAAGTTGGGTACATTTATTAGGGTTAGTGTTTTCTTAGGGAATAATTTGTTCGGACACATAGTTTTTGCATGTGCTCTAAAACAGATTTAGCAAACGTGAAGCAGTCTACATGCACTGTAACTACATCCCCCCGCATTAAAGTTGTTACATACTTGTGCTTTCCCAAGAAAAACAATAGGCATCCCTAACTTGTCTTTCAATTCTCTCTGAGTAGTATTTCGGTAATAGTCTGGGCTGGCGTTACTGGTAGATGGAGAATCCATATTACTGGGACAGAAATTTGCCGTATGAGAAGCTTAATAACATATTACACAGGCAGGTGTTTTAAGCCCCGCGAAATGTCTATAGAACAATTCTGTATCTAACTGGCTCCAATCGGTGGTATTATACTGAGCCAGTGATGCAGCTGATCTGGCTGAAAAAGACTTATGATAATCATAAAATGAGTATCATCCATATTTGTGAGCTAGATCCACCAGCTTGTGCAAATATAAATCTAGTTCTTCTCTACGGTTTGGGAAGAAGGAGCAAATAACATCTCTGTACAAACCGAAAGCTAACACAAATTCTGGTATATTCAGTTTCCTATTAAGTCTGGGATCTCTCAATTTCATTACCACAGATACATCGTCAAATGTGTATGACTTATTTTCGATTATATCCTGTGAAGCAATGATGAGAGATGCTAAACTGATATCTTTGCCCTCTAATATGTCTTTTTTAATACTTTGAGGAATCAAATGTACCAGGTTAATGATATTTGTTCTTTTGACAGAAATAGGAGTAGAGTTACCTCCTGTGCTTGCTTCAGGCTGATCTATGGGAGGTTGTACCTCCGGAATGACAGATTGATTAGTGACTTCCAAGTTATCTAAGTGGTTATTAATTGTGGCAACTGAGGCCACCAGAGTGGTCATCATACTACGTAGTTCTGCCAAGCTGTTTTGTATGGTACATTCAGAACTAGGGCCAGGCCTTCCATTATCACTAGATCTTTCAACCTCATTATTCGTATTTAGTAAACGGAAAAGTTCCTTTCCTGGCTGGGGCAGGATAGGGAATATTTCTTCTGTGATTTTTGGAAGGGTCCAGGATCTGTAGCTGAACGTAGTGCTGGCTGAGGTTTGTCTCGTCTGAAAATTAGATCTGGATGGGATGCTAGAAAGTGATACGTCATCGTCTTGTAGTAAAGCGTTAGACATGCTACGGGCGTGAAAGGAAACATTTAGGTATTTGTAATATCCTGATAGATATGAAGTAAACCATCTCACTATTTCTAGTGCCAAGAGGCAAAATTATATTATACTAACTAAAGATGACAGGTGATGCCCTGACTACTTGGCAAGAGGCTCTGAGAGGCTCTACCTATGATTTGGCACATGTGGGCTTTTTGGATGCCACAGACGTAAGTGGCGGGGAGTTGGACTCTCGGTGATCTATAAGAATAAGATAGGATTTGGCCGTGACAGGTGAGGCCCTAACTATAATATGATGCAAGGCACTAACTATGCGTTGGACCGTTGGGCTTGTACCTCCGAGCGTGAGGATGGGAGTTGGCTTTCCGGGACCGCTAACTAGAGGCGAAGAGGCCTTAGAAGAAAACTAATCTTAATTGGTGAGGATTTTTTTTTTTTTTTTTACTTCATATCTAGTAAGATTAAGAAATGCATGTTACCCTTACCTGTAAATGAACTGGTAGGCGTATTTGTACTTGTAACTTCTCTTATAGGCCTATTTACATGATCTTTAAAACTTTACCCGGATGACATGTACCAGACCTGAAGCATCGTATTTTTGCAGGAAAGTGGAGACAAAGATAGGAGAAGTTTAGTTTATTTAACTAGCAAGTTTGGATGCGAGAGAGAAAGAAAAAAAAAATTAGAACTACCTGATGTTCTAATACCAATAAGTTGACAGAATTCTGTAAGATTGAAATTATTTACTATGTAATGAGCGTGAGACAGAATTGTGCACGTATTGAAATGACATCGAGTGAATTTATATATAACCTGCTGCTGGATTTAAACCGTATTTTACAAAATTAGGAAAGGAGAGAGGAAAATTAAATAAATCAATTACTAACCACAGCGTAAAAATGCTTCCGAAGTAATTTGAAATATATGAAGCCTGAATTTGCTATACCTAGAAATGCAAGGACAGTAATTAGTTATGTATAACAATTTGCCCCCTAATTCCAAGTAAGAGCATTTTTTTTTCAAAGTGTAGTGTAGTTTTAGAATGCTCCTGTCAATTATATTGAGTAACTTAAAAGCTTGTTCTGTGTTTAAACGAATGAGATTGACGAATGCCCATGACATAGAAACGAATTAACACCTATTTAAATGTATATAAATCAAACGAACAGATCTTTTTACACAAATATCTTTTAAGGAGAACAGTTTACACAAATGATTAGCCGATCTAGTACCAGAACAAAGTGAAATTGAGTATACAAACGATGTGATGTTTGATATGAATTGTAGTTTATACGTATGAATAAACCGTTCAAATGATCCTATTTAGCCGGGCTATTTAATTGCACAAATTGATTTAGACGAATAAATATTTGAATAAAGTTTGGCGTTCATATAGCCGAAATTACTTACAGTTGTAGTAGGAAGTTTGACGAAAGGACTCCGTTCGTATGTTTTATACTTATGAATTTGAGCAAGGACTTTTTTGAGAACGCTGTAACCGATTAGGCGTGTCGCTGCCGAATGACATCAGAGGTCTGCGTGAACCAGAAGAGGAAGCAGGAACTTCTGAAATCGACAGTGACAGGTAAGAGGGGTTGCTGGGTTTTATAGGCCAATAATCCCTCCCAAAATTTTAGACATACGCCTTCCACATATATATCGGTGTGTTTTTGCTTAACTAAGGGCAGTTTTAACATCGATAAAGGGTCTGTAACCCGATACATTTGTCTTTTGTATGTCCTTCATTAAAAATCCTAACACTGAGGTGTATTACAAATTATTGTCTGCACTGGTTCTATTTTGCTATTTTTATTCTATTTATACTTAGCATTGAACTGTTTCTTAATGCATTCATAGCGGTGCTAACTCTACTTCCAAAAACTGACTCTACCTCACGATACCGATACATCATGACAGATGAATACAAGACAATATGCAGGTCTCTTGTATAGTTAGTCCATGATGTGTCAGTCCAATGCAATGCCAATGGGTGTTGTCACAAATCCTGTTAGAGCAGACTAAACATGTCTGAAATATCTGTATCTAGATAATGGAGCATTTTTCAAAAAAACCAAAACAAATCTTGACATGATTAGCTTTAAAACATCTCAGCCATCATTAAAGATGTGGATAGTATACTGCAGAACTCATCTTGAAAGGAACAACATATTTTCTTTCAACACACATTTATCATTGGTCAGTAACACACCACTAATACAAAAAGTACAATGGGTGTGCTGCCCCTCCCTTACCTCAAATCCTCATAGATTGTAAACATGTTTGAGCCGGGCAGGGCCAGATTAAGAGCCCAGTGGGCCTGGTGCTGACAATTATGATGGGCCTAATTACAAAATCTTATCAACCAAAAACACTAAAACAGTCCAACTTCCCAAGCGTCATTTATTTGATGGAGATTGTGCTGGAGGGAAACTCATAGGATGCAGCTATGAGAAAACACATACCCTATGCTAATCTCACGTTTTCATCTTTCAAGTAAACCCATACCCCCTAAACGCAGTGTCCAGTGAAGCAGGAAGTCAATGGACGGAGTTAAAGGGTGGGCCAGTGACGAGAAATCATGTAACCAGAACTGCCAAAAGGGGCGAACATACCTAAAAAGGGGGCATGTCTGCCCAAAGAATTTGAAGGACAGCCTGACATGAATGCATGTCAGGCTGCCTGCCAGTCATGCAGGCTGGCCAACTAAGGGCATACTATGCAGACAGCACCCTGAGCTTGGCATAAATACATCTAATGATGCACTCGCTCCACTCTTTCTAAGGACTGTCCCCTAGCAGTCACATGTACTGTACACTTGTCTCCTTACCTTCTTACTAGCATACCAGACGTTTCCAGGTATATAGTCTGGTACAGAGAAAAGATGTATGTAGTGAGTGTAGAAGAAAGGGAACATGCCACAGTGTTAGAGAGACCAAAGTCAGCATCACCTTAACTATATTCATTGTCAGCCAGTCCACACACGTTTTGGTCCTCTACATCCCTCTTAAGTTTCCATACTTAAGCAAGAGTATGTGAAAAATAGTTAGGGTTGCCACTTTTCTTGGAAAAACATACCTGTTTGGGGACACTGGGTGACTTTGAGACATGAGAAAAACACTAGGTGACATGGGGCACTGAGACACTGTGATACATATGGGACACTGTGATACATAGGGGACACTGGAGACTTGATAAAGACCTGGGTACAGGTCAAAACGTTCTTTTATACTAGGGGACACTGAGACACTTGGGGGCACTGGGAGACATGGGGACACTGGGAGACTAGGGGACTCTGGGAGACTAGGGGACACTGAGACATTAAGGACACTGAGACACTACGGACACTGAGAGTAACCAGGGACACTTGGAGACATGGGGCACTAAGAGACTGTGATACATAGGGGACACTGTGATACATAGGGGAAGACCTCTGTAGTTTCTGAGAACTCATCCCCACCACCTTCATCCAGTATTCATTCACTTTGGAGCATTGCCACCACATGTGGATGTGACTCCCCCTCTTTTCCCAACACGTCCTCCAGCATGTGTCCGTGGGGCTGATCTTCATATGATATTGTTTGACTGGGGTGGTGTACCATCAGAGGAGGGTCTTATAAGCTTGTTCTTGGAGAGTTACACAGATGGAGGATCATGCGCTCACTTCCCAGATATCCTGCCACTCTTCTCCCTTCTAGTTGTTCCCCCAGGTCAGTCTCCCATTGGTTGGTATATTGCAATACCACCCTTCATTGAATTCTGCGCTAATGTGACTATACAGCAGTGATATCAGTCCCTGCAGTGCCCTCTCTTGGAAGCACATCTTCTCAAAGAATGGCAGAGGAGTCATGGCCACTGTATGTACCTTTCCAGCGGGCAGCAAAGTCGCGCACCTGGAGATATCGGAAGTAGTCCCTTGTCCAAAGGGTGGCTAGTTCCTTTAATTGGTCATAAGTAACTATTTTGTTGTCTACATACAGGTGGTCACGTGCGTTAAGTCCCGGGGGGAACGCCATGTTCCTGAGGACTGGGGTCATAGGGTAAAGTAGGTGGTACTTGGATGCGGTCAGGTCCCATATCCTGACAGAGTTGAGTATTGCCGGGCATGCTGGTTTTAGGTACCCATATAAATAATTGGGGAAGATCCGATCCCGTTAGTAGTGATTAAATATCTACCTAACATTTTTGTTCTGGGGGTGAGTGCCAGTGTACTATTTGTGCCAATTGCGCTGCAAGATAGTATAGATATAAGTGTGGTAACCCCAGTTCTCCCCTGTTCTTGGGGCGGTATAGCAGGGCTTGTGCTATTCTAGGCCTTTTTCTCTGCCAAATAAAAGTGCCGATGGTGTGCTGTTATTGTGCTAGATCCTTTTGTGTGACCTTTATTGGCAAAGACTGGAACAGGAAAAGAAGCCGGGGCAATATATTCATTTTTACAGCATGGAGTCTCCCGATCCATGAGATTGGTTTGTCCGTCCATCGCTCCAGATCTCAGATCAGGGCATTAATCAGCGTTGGATAGTTGTGTCGGTATATCTGCATGTGGTCGGACATTAGCCTTACCCTTAGATATTGAAGCGTATCTCTGGATATGTGCAGGTTAAATGTTGTGTGGATCAGAGCCGTGTCCAGAGCCGAGAGGTGAAATGGTAACGCCATGGATATGGTCAAATTAACCTTATATCCTGAGACTCTGCTACACTAGTCAAGGAGCTCTGTCAGATGCGCCAGTGACTGTATTGGTTCTGTGAGAGTCAGGAGGACATCATCTGCGTATGTGAGACCTTGAACTGCTTGCTGGCCAGCGTCACCTCTCTTTTCTGTGGTTTTCGCCTTATCACCTGGAGCAGCGGCTCCAGTGATAGTGTGAACAACAGGGGAGACAGCGGGCATCCCTGTCTTGTACCGTTGTGTAAGGGAATGGGGATCGCATTACGCCGGTGATGATGGTCTGTGCTCTCAAGTTCGTGTATAGGGCTCGTATTACTGCGATGTATGTCTCCAGGAAGCCCCATGTTGTAAGGAGGCCGAACAGATACAGCCACTAAACTCTGTCGAAGGCTTTCTCGGCATCCAGCGAAAGTGCCAGAGAAGGCCTTCCTGATACTCCCATGTGCCATGTTAAGACCGTATTCTGTCTTGTGTTCTTGTATAAATGCCTCCCGGCATGAAACCCACCTGATCAGAGTCTATGAGTCATTGTAGAAGAGGCGTAAGTCTAGAGGCTAATATGTTTGGATACAGTTTAAGGTCTGCGTTGATCAGGGATATTGGTCTATAGTTACCTGCCTGTGCGGTGTCTGGTTTGGGTAGGAGCACTATGCTTGCGAGAGCCATCTCTGAGTCTGGGGTCCCACCTTTCATAAAGTGATTATATAGGTTAGTGAGATGAGGGATTAGGGTGTCCTTAAACTTTTTGTAATATCCCGCACTGTATTCATCTGGTCCCGGGGCTTTATTTCCCTTAAGGGTCTTAATGGCCGCCTCTACCTCTAGAGGTGTTTTGGGGCCATCAGTGTTCCTGCGTCTTCCCCTGTCATCCTGGGCAGGTCCGTGTCTGTGAAGAAATAGTGGAGTCCAGCTGTCTATGCTGGGTTAAGCCCGTCATCAAGTGGGTAGTGGTTGTAGAGTATCGAATAGTAATGTGTAAAGACTTTTTTAATGTCATCTGGAGTTTCTTCCGTGTTCCTGACTGTGTGAGTATCTTAGTGATGTGTTGGACACCCTTGTTTTGGTCGTAGGGACCTTGCCAACAGTGTGTCCATTTTGTTGGACTTCTCATAAAATGTGCGTCTAGACCATAAGATAGACCGGGCCACTCCCCCTAGCAAAATTTATTTTATGGAGTGTCTGAGGGTGTTAAGTTCCGTTAATTTTGGTCCTGTGGGGTTTGCCTTATGTTGGAGTTCTGCTTTTCTCAGGGCCTTCTGTAGTTCCAGTAATCGGGTGGTCGTTTGTCAGTTTTTATGCGTGGCTGCTTTGATAATGTGTCCCCTTATGACAGTCTTATGTTTTTTTGCATTTAAAAAAACTGCACTTTTAATGGTGATTTCATCGTCCTGATAAGTTTTACTGTTTTAAACACTCATATTTGTGTTCAGCGAAGTCTCCCGAGTATAACAATAGCTTCCATGTACAGGTTTTATGGTGTTTTGGAAAGTTACAAGGTCAATATAGGGCTTGCCAATTCAGTTTGCCAGCTTGGTTTGTTGGGTCTGTGTTGCTTTTTGAGACAATATGATAGCCCAGAAATTTGAAATAACCCCATCATGGTATACTATTTTCAAATGTAGATAACCCAGGGTATTCCAAATGGGGTATTTCCAGTTTTTTGTAGTAGCCACTTAGTCACAAATGCTAGCCAAAGTTAGTGTTTTTATTTGTTTATTATAAATGTTTTTTTTTCAATTTCAATTTAAGTTTGTGTGTGTGTGTATGTAGCGGATCACTAGTTTCCCATAGGCTTTCTCCACTGGTAATCCAATAGTATTTCAGGAAAAACGGTTTAACACAGGAAAAAAAGCAGCAGTAGTAAATAAAATAATCCAGGAATATCCCATCACCTTTCCCAATAACTGGACGACACACAGTATCAGGAGCAGAACTGATCTTTAATCACACATACCCTGCTTGTATGCATCTCTCCCATGCAAGGGAGACACCCACAGAAAATTATACAGTAACCAATCATATACAGGTTACAACCCACACATCTCCTCCACTCAGCCTGACAGATTATCCAATTATTCAGCACACACTTTTTGCCATTTTTTGGATGTACCCCAAATACATAAAATACACCCCTAAATCCTACATCCCCTGATAGTCCTGATCTGGGTGAGCAACATACTCAAAAATCACCCAGATCGGATCAGGGGTTCAGGAATTATATGGATGTGTTCGTTTGACCAACCACACACGATGCAGTAGCCGAAAACAGTTCCATGTATTTTGGCCTTGCGGTCAGTCTCTGTTCGTGGAGCAAAATTCACGAAAATACTGAATAAAATGGGCTGTGCTTGTATTCGTATGAATCCCCTTGTTCGTGGGATTCTTTTTACCGAACGTCGAGCCGTTCGTGTGTTTCCTCGCACAGAGATGGAAGTCTGGAGGTCTCAGCGGCGTTCTCGTGGTTGACAGTCTGATTTGGGTTCCAGACACTCGACAACCAAACACCGCTGGGCGTTCATATGGCAAGATGGCCGCCACCAGGTGTTGGTATGCCAAATGGCGGCCACCCAGGAAATACACAGTGCGTTTGTATCTTTTTCAATTAGATGGCAATAAAGATGGCTGGGAAGGTAAATTGGGGCAACACTTCTCTCAGGGGTGGTCTGGTTGTTCGGTAGTTTGTTCGTATGTCGAACGAGGTGATTCACTTTAGTCTCCATGGCTTTCTACCGAACAACCAGATGAATGCTTAGTCACAATTTTCTTGCACACAATAAAAACAAAATAACATATTGTTGCTAAATGAAAATGTGATGGACAGCCAGAAGGTATCCGCTACAGTGTATATGGGAAGCCAGAGCCTGGAGCTGTGGGAGGGGATGATCCGGCCTATATAAACATAAACTTACCTCCCTACTGGGCCGAAGTTGATTGGTCACCCGACCCACCACTCCACATATTCACATATTCACAAATTCTACCATGGCTTATTTACAGGCCTGCCCTTACATTGGTTTCGGCACACCACAACTGAATTTATTAAATATCATGATCAACGCTTACTCGGCCAATTTCCCTGACCACAAATATATATATATATATATATATATACACACATACATACACACACACACATAATATGTGTATATATATATATATATATATATATATATATACACACATACATACACACACACATATATACATATAACACACATATACATTTAATACACACTTTTATTTCCTATATATGTGTAATATATTATAATTAAAGCATTTCATAGTGTATTATACATATATAATGCATATACATGATTTCATTCTAAGTGTATTTTATATATGTATATATCTCAAAGTACACTTTGTGAGGATATTTATGGGGTTATAAATATTAAAAATAATATTTTCATGAAAATTATCAAAAATTTATTTAATAATTTTTATTATATCAAAATTGATATATTGGCACTGTTTCCCCGACTGATGATTTCAAGCTGAGAATTACCCACTATTTTTAATTCTCATAGATACTGGATCACATTTCATTAGAGGATTTTATTTCACACATTAATCACAAATTAATTATAAAAATATAAATTATTGTGACAATAATAATAATAATAATAATATGTAACATGCGTGATAATAACCAGTGAATATTTAGGTATAACATAAGTATACAATATGGCAGTGATTTAACACAATATTATATCACATGTATGCAGTTTTCAACAAGATTTACGACAGGACACTTCACTTTGAAATCAGGTTACAAAAACTTCCTTAACACAGAACAACAGCTTGAAGCAATACAAAACGTTGGCTGACAGTTAAATCACACTAAATTAACTAATTCACTGCTGGCTATAATTCTCATAGGCAAGATATCCTTTTATATTGCAATGACAAATACAATATTTCTCATACTAGATCATTGACCATTCCTATGTCCAACCAATAAGAATAATTCTAACCAGATTTTATGTTTGCAAAATTTTAACTTTCCTAATTAGGATTTACTATTTCTAAATTATGTAAGCTAATATATCTGGATAATTGCCTGGTATTCTATTTTTAAAGTTTAAAATGATATAGAGTTCATTGGTCCACCTGCAGGAATGGAATTACAAATTCTATATATTAACGAATCATGACTCCTTAAAATTGGAATCACCAGCTTTTATCCAAGTATATTCTGCCTTTTAGTAAAATCAATTAATTTAATTTCATTAAATAAAATCAGCATAATTACTAGTTATGTTGTAGAGTTTCCATCAAATTTGTAGATATGTCCCAGGAATTTTGAATGCAAGTATGATGAGAATTGTGGGAAATAGGAAAGTTTTCAGAGTTCTGAATTTTAAAGAATTTCAAAGTTAAGTGTTAGTTGGAAAAGATACAAAGAATTAGGTGTGTCCAGCTTTGGCTCCAGATGTCAGATCGTAGATATTAGGTGTAGGTCCATCCTCAGAGTGTGAGTGTCTGAGTCTGAGTCTCTCCCTCTCCTTTGTCCTTAATTCTTAAAAGGAGAAGTTCTCTATACGTCACCACTTGATAGTGACCAATAGAGAAAGGTGGGCGTGTCTTCCCAACAAACTATCATCTAGATTTTGGTCAGTAGATGGCGTAATTACATCACAGAAAATTCTTCTCAGGGGGTCTATTTACCTTTTTGTATAATGGGTTTACTGAATTTCATTATGCGTTTGACGTCATCTTGGTTATCTTTATGGATAACCATTTGTCACTAACATGTAAATATTCGTTCATTTTTCCTAGACTTGTGTCTGCAATTTTCGTTATACGTTACATTTCTGACACATCCTAAACTCTTCTTCACCTCTCTATACAATGGAACTTTGTAAGATTCCATTAGTTTTTAAAAAGTAAAATTAATTACTTTGTGTTATCTGTCATTGGTAATCCTATGTCTGGTTTTCTTGTGTGAAACTGTAATATTACACATATTCCACTAACGTTAGTAAATAATATGACATTTCTTCATTGATATTATATCCATGAATATTCTATATTATTAACATAGTACTATTTAGATATGATTAATATAATAATAGTACGTTATATGTGGATTATATATATACATATATATATATATATATATATATATATATATATAAAACTTTAAATAGTGAAGGGCTTGCACTCACGGTCTTTCCTTGTAAAATTTTTCTTTTATTTCATGTCCAAGTTAAAAGCAAAATAAAAGAACATTTTTACAAGGAAAGACCGTGAGAGCAAGCCCTTCATTATTTAAAGTTATACATTTTTGGCATTGGCTATAAATTGCACCCAGCATTCAGAAATTAATAGTCAGAGTGCAAGGACAAATTATTATGCAAATTCTATTTAAGTGTCACAAAGATTAAATATTTTGTTTTTCAGTTTAACTCATGGATGGCATTGCGTCTCAGGGCTCTTTTGATCACCGAAAACAATCTCGGACACCTGTGATAATTAGATTGCCAGGTGAGCCCAATTTAAGGAAAAACTACTAAAAGAGGATGTTCCACATTATCAAGCAGAGCACCATTTTCATGCAATATGGGGAAGAAAAAGGATGCCTCTGCTGCGAAAAGAGTGAAATAGTTTAATGCCTTGGACGAGGTATGAAAACATTAGATATTTCTCGAAAACTTAAGCGTGATCATCGCACTATTAAGAGATTTGTGGCTGATTCAGAGCACAGACGGGTTCGTGCAGATAAAGGCACATTGAGGAAGATTTCTGCCAGATCCATGCATCGGATCAAGAGAGCAGCTGCTAAAATACTATTACATAGCAGCAAACAGATATTTGAAGCTGCTGGTGCCTCTGGAGTCCCACGGACATCATGGTGTAGAGTCCTCCAGAGTCTTGCAACTGTGCATAAACCTTCTATTCGGCCAACACTAACCAATGCTCACAAGCAGAAACGGCTGCATTGGGCAGAAAAATACATGAAGACTAATTTTCAAACAATGCCGTAATTTTCAAACAATGCCGTTGCCGTGCAACCCTGGATGGTCCAGATGGATGGAGTAGTGGATGGTTGGTGGACGGCCACCCTGTTCCAACAAGGCTGCGACGTCAGCAAGGCGGTGGTGGAGTCATGTTTTGGGCCGGAATCATGGGAAGAGAGCTTGTCGGCCCCTTAAGGGTACCCCAAAGGTATAAAGATGACCTCTGCAAAGTATGTGGAGTTTCTGACTGACCCCTTTCTTCGCTGGTACAGAAGGAATAACTATGCTTTCTGTAATAAAATCATCTTCATGCATGACAACGCAACATCTCATGCTGCAAAGAATACCTCAGCATCAATGGCTGCTATGGGAATAAAAGGAGAGAAAGTCATGGTGTGGCCTCCATCCTCCCCTGACCTCAATCCTATTGAGAACCTTTGGAGCATCCTCAAGCAAAAGATCTATGAGGGTGGGAGGCAGTTGACATCCAAACAGCAGCTCTGGGAGGCTATTCTGACATCTTGCAAACAAATTCAAGCAGAAACTGTCCAAAAACTCACAAGTTAAATGCTGCAAACACAACAAATGACAATTTATAGTTCTTTACAACTTATAAAGTGTTTTGAAACTTACTGTGCGTAATAATTTGGAACAGTGCATTGTAAGTTTTTTATGTTTAAAAAAATACTGTTATCATTCGGAGGTTTGTTCAATAAAATTGTAGATTATGCTAGCTTTAGTGTACCTATAATCTTAATTTTATTAATGACAGGAGGCAAATATTTGCTTAAGTCTCTCTTTACTAGAACTCCACAGCAGCACAGAAAAAACAACCAATCAGAGAGAAGTTAGGTACTATAAAACTCCCCTCCCCATGCATCATTTCCTCTTTCAAGCTGCAACAAAAACAGAACAAAAGGCAGAAAATATAAAGGAGAAAAACAAAGTCTTAGATATAATGAAAACAACAATGTCCATCATCCTAGGTGAACTGTCAAACCAGGTAGCGTTGATGGATTGTAAGCTGAAACGAGAAAAAATAGAATCGAACAGGTTGGTTAGCCAATGAATTGTACGCTGAACAAAACACGTAGGCACCCAGTGAGATAACCAGAAGTACCATAATATGCATAGATCCCAACCCTTACTAGGAAAAACGGACATAAGAATAAGTGAGAGGTAGCAGAGACAACAAGCAGAGTTGCATACCTACCTGATGAATCCACACTATTAAAGTTAAACAAGGGCGGGAGTAAGAATGGGAGGGAAATATTCACCTCCTGTCATTAATAAAATTAAGATTATAGGTACACTAAAGCTAGCATAATCTACAATTTTATAACATGACAGGAGGCTTCATATTTGCTGTTTTAACGCTCAAGCAACAAATCCAACCATGTTTGTTTCGCTGATACCACTTCCAGGAGAAAACTAGAGCAAAGCCAGATAGGCCTTGAAGAGTGAGAAGTGACAGCGGATGGCTCGACAAAGATGCCAGCTGTCTGTCACATCCTGTTCCTAGCTGCGGATCATTCTGGCAATGGCTTCTGGTATCCAGTACTCTTTTTACAATTCTTGTTTAGTTTTTCTTGTTTTTTCTGTTTTTCTAGTCTATGTCTGGTTTTCTTTATTGCTGGGATTTCTGGGTTCATTCCTGTAATCCATCCCTGGGATTCCCAGTCTCCAGGTTTCCTTTAAATGTTTGTTTTAAGTTGCTACACCCGTTTGTTTTCCATTTTCCTTTTGTTTCAGTCTGGACCTGCAGCAGTGTTTCAAGTCTCTGCCCTTTCTTGCAGGTAAGTGCTATGTGTGTTTTCTTTGGGTGGCTTAGCTTGCATTAGGCAGAGTAGGACCTGCCAGATATGGGGTACATTGGCGTTGTTGGCAGGCTTATGCAATGTATGATCATATAATGTAACTAAATCCCCATACTTTTCATATATATATAGTGCTTAGTTATGTCTCCTCTTGTTTTACCTTGTATCTCTTGTCTTGTTTTATTTTATCTTGTAATCCCAGTCCATGTACAGTCCTGTCCAATCATGCCCATGTTCTTGTTTTCCTCATGTCTTGTGTACATGTTCTACTTTCTGTCCTACTCTGGTTCTGGGTTCTCCTAGTTTTGTCTTGTTTTCATGTATGGCGCCTATCTCTAATCTTACCTTACTTCTGTACTGGATACACTCCTGCTGCAGAGCCTCCATATTCAGCTCCTGGGAGGTCTGCTTAATTTCTGCTCCTAGTTCCTGGGATCTGCTGAAGTTGCATCAGGGTTCTGGTATGTGGCTGCACAAACTCTGGTGCTCAACACCAGTGGGTGTGCGGTTACCCTGCACCAGACCCCGCTAATCCACTTCCACACTGTGACTCCTACTCTGAACATCAGGCATACTGGGTCCCGGTCCACACACCGCTGCCCAGACAGTGTCTGGGTCCCGGGCACCGGACGGCCACCCTGACACTGTCAATGTACCACCAGTCATGAAATCACACAGTCTGCTGTTGGACCGTATGTGCGGATGTGACTTGCAAGGTTGATCCAATAACCGTATTCCTGCGATGTAAATTCTGAAGCTCCTTTGCGAGCTTGGAATGCGAGGAAAGACTGTCACTAGGTCTCAACCCTCTATGCGGAAGATTGCTCCTCCGATCGTGTCAGAATCACCCGGTGGTATGGTCTTGACGGCAAACTCCAACCTCCAGCAAGGTGTCTGAGTCCATCACAAAACCGAAAGTGTCTTTTCGTTCCCTCCTGATCTACCAGGCGAGTGGTCTTATCCAGGAAAGAACTAACTACACTGGCCCGAGTGTGGGCCAAATCAGTCTTCTACTAAGTGTTTCCCGTACTCCAATTGGACTGCGGAAGGCCAAGTACTCTCAAGGGACGTCCTATCAGGGTTCCAAACTGAATTTGAGTAGCGAAACGATGCTAGACCCTAATGTTCAAAAAGTAGGCGGGCTGGAGAAAAAATGAATCGGTCCCTGCGAGCGGGTCTGGCTCATGATCTCCGTCCGTGAGACTGTCGACTGAGTAGGGAGAAAGTGAAATAATCCTAATAACTTCCTGTACGATCCCGTTCTGGTCCAGCCCTGATCAAAAACCCATGGAGGGATGTATGGAAAGCATGTCATACCCAAGATAGGGTATAATAGAGTGAGACCTCTAAGACTCTGTATCCATAACTTGTCAGGATCTGTTATCTCCAAGAGTGGTTCATAGGTCAAGGGACCCAGGCTTCGCACTTGAGGCCTGAAGTCTAGGCATCCCTACGAAAGAAACATCCCCTGTATTCAACTAGTGACCCGTGATACTCATAGCGTACTCTAATACGTAGGTAAAATGACCAATCCCTTCGCTAATGATGCTGACTCCCGAGCATAGATATAGCAAAACAAGGGATATAGTTTCCACCATCTGAAGCCAGGGTTGACCAGTTTGAGAATGTCGGGTAGTCTGATCTAAACCCGACACCGTTCCTGGGTAATACTCCAGCGGGAGGGTGCGTCCCGACTACGTGACGCCCAATTGGGATTCGACCTCAACAGGGTTCCCCGATAGAGTCAAAACTGTCCTCCTTGTCGGTATCTGTACAGGCGGTAAAGCAAAAATCAAAACCAGGATGGCACCCGTGGGGGCCTAGTGTATAGGAGGAGGGTCCTCCATATCCAAATAGTGTTCTCCAGATATGTTCTCACAGGAGTAGGGGCAAATCTGTCACCTATCCCCAGATAGCTAACCGCCAGGGAACCCAAAATTGACAGGGAACTCCAGTCTTCCGGCCAAAGGGTACGGTGTCACTGCAGACCGGGAATAAGGGACTTACCCATTCCCATTGTCCGAGTAAGGCAGTGCATGTATGCTCTATGAAGGTCTCAAACCACATGTCACCCTGGATAGTGGAAAAAACTGTCTGGTCAGTGTGTCAAAATGGTGTGAAAAACATAACCAGGTTACACTAGTTTGTTTGGTACAATGCTGGTTATACCAAAACCTACACACCTGTAATAACTGGGGCTCCCCCATCAGCCATACAACCTTCAGGTGTAAATCCAACATGGAATTGTAGGGTACCCACGAAAGCGGGCCACTCCCAGGAGCTGTTTTTAGACAGCCAGTTCCTAGCAGCCCCTACCCTGTACAATAAGGCATCAGAGAAACGTGTAAAAAGGGGTGGGGAATCTCCCCCCGTATTACCTCAGAGAGTATATTCCAAGTGGGGATACAGTAGCATGCGTCCAACAGACCAATCATAGGGGATATAGAGTGACAGTTGGTTTAATCATGCAATATCATGTCCAAACAGGTAGCATTTCTATAACGAAAATTAGGTTAGGGGAGGGTCGTGCCCGTCTCATGGGAGTTTAGTGTCAGGCTCCGTATATGAGGGGCGTTCCCTCTAATCCTGTAAATTAGCCTTCAATTCGAGCTGAGGTTATGAAACCCTCCTATCATGCAAAAACAGAGCCCATATCAGTCTCCGAAAGATTCTAAGCAAGGAGCTTGTCCTTTAAAACTAGTCGAGTCGGGCTGAGGTCCTGAGAGGCATGCCCCTCTGTATCAGTCATCTGACTGGTGTACTTAAACTGGGAATAAATATAGCTGAAAAAAGGCGGAGAACAATCCAGTCTAAGGGCCGTGTCCATGAGTTTACTACTGGGGACAGGCCGAGAAATTGTAATAGCTAGAAAAAATATGGAATCTACAAATGACTGCCTGGATCCCGCGCAGGTGGTCGCCGGTAGTCTGAGGAAACGCTGGAGAAGTTCTCCGCGATCCATGAGAGCCCGGGAAATCAGAGGAGGCCAAGTCAGGCCTCTTGTCGACCCGAGCAATAGGAAAAGTCCGAAAACACGAAACAAAGACGACAAGCTAGAGTAAAATTCGGAACAAGAAAATTCGTACCTCGGAGGCAAGGAAGGTAAATGGACAGGGAGAGTCAAGAATAGGGAAAACCAACTGAAAAAGCCAAGAACTGAGCAAGACGTAGAGAGAAATACCTAGCCATGAAAATGAATACCGGAAATGCGGACTAGTTGCTAAGAATTCAGGAATTACTATGCACCCCTGTTCGTGTTGAGCACTGGTCCCTGTATGTGCATCAGAGCGAAACCCGTCCGGGCTCTTTGCATAAGCCTTGTCCCTCATGCACGAGGTATAAGGCCTTCAACCTCCCAATCATATTTAGGTGCACATAGACCAGTGTCACTTCAGATAGTATGGTAGCAGTGCTTACCTGGACACCCACCTGTCTCCGTGACAATAGTGGAAACTGAGATACCTCAGTAATATTCCCCCAGGCCTGCGGCCAAAGGGGGTTCGGGCACAGACTAACATTGGTCTATCAATATGGCACAGACAGAGCAGGCCAATCATAGGGGCACAGGCAGAGCAGGCCAATCATAGGGGCACAGACCGAGCAGGCAAAACACGAGCGTTTCATATGACTGCCGTAAGGGCCGATGTGTTCGAGTAGGGTCTCCAGGGTAAATCAGTGTTAATTACTCCAAAACGTAAAACGTCTTCCAGGCATTGGCACATATGGTAGTAACCCCAAACCAGGCAACTGGTAGACATCTAAGTCTTATAGGCAGCCACAGACAAAAACTCAGCTGCAGGGAAATCCCCATGCAGCACAGACTTCAATGTATAGAAAAACACCCTATAAATTGCCCTCTATAGGGCACACTGAGATAGGCAGGGCCCTTCCAGGTCGCTATAAGGGAGGTGATATGTCTGACATATGCATCCACCTATAAAAATAATTATACACATCCTGTGTCACTTTAATAAAATGATTATTCATATGGCAAGGGCTTGATAACTGATGGCTTGGAAGCCTTCACTTTAATAGGTCAGTTTGCAAAGGTAATAATCACAGGACATTATAAGCAACTCCTATCACCTGAAATGTCAACTTGATGCCATACTAGGAAAGCCCTTTGCAGGAGCAGAACCTGCAAAGGCATACTCTAAGGTAAGTAAGTTTCCGACGGGGAAGGGCCGCAAGCAGGCTCAGCCTCCCCCACCCGGTCGGACACACATGGTCCGACTAGGGAGCCGGCCGCGGAGAAGCGGCCATGCGGGAAAGAGGTTCCGGCCGTCGGGTGCTTGCGCCGACCGCGAGCACTCCAGGGCCGGTTGACCGGGCACGGGACTGTCGGACCTGCACACCGCGGTCCCGGAGCTTGGAGGTCTCGGAGGAGGTAAACTGCATACAGCCTCCTGAGACCTCCGAGCGGAGAAACCTGCCGAAAAAAATTAAACGGCCAAGGGAGATAGCTAGGGAATAATGGCAAGAGATATGGGGATGGGGGGGGGGGGTTGAGGGGTTAAATGAAGGCACAATAAAGCAAAAGAAGGCACAGTAATGTATATAAGGCAGAAATGTAGATATGGCACTGCAATGTATAAGACAATAATGCACATAAGGCACAGTAAAGAATATGAGGGTACAGTAAGGCTCACAAAGACAGATGCACAGAAAAAAAAACCCAATAAACCTCTATAAAGAACTGTAATGAGCAATAATCTCAAAGCCACCCACTATAAGCAGGAGGCAGTGGTACTCTGACCTGTACTGACTGCGGAGCAGCAAAGAAAGAGGAAATGATGCAATGGGAGGGGAGTTTTATAATACCTAACTTTTTTCTGATTGGTTGTTTTCTGTGCTGCTGTGGAGTTCTAGTAAAGAGAGACTTAAACAAATACGAAGCCTCCTGTCATGTTATAAAATTTGAATTGTACTCTTGAATATATATACACGTCACGTAGTGTAGTAGTAGTGGGCAACTCCAAGCTGGGAGTACTCCAAAGTATCTCCTCTGCCTGGGCATCGCTAAATTGGAGCGTATTTGCTGGGGGTGGGGGGGCACATGCCACTGCTTGTTGAAGGAAATCTTCCATCAGCTTTAATGTTCTGGTACACTATGGACAAATTCTTCGTTTTAAATGATACTGTAACCTTTCAACCACTTCGTATGGAGAATATAAAAATAAAAATTTACTTTTATTGATATGCCTTAAAAAGTAGGTACTGTAGCTTTAAGAAATTCTAACTTTAAAAACAAGCTGTAACCGGCAGATACCATATGTTTTGCCGTTTTCAACAAAAATTTGTCCCAAAGTTCAGCCTTATTCCCTTTAATAATGGGGAAGTTTTGCATCTACTTGCAGTATTAATAGTGGGTGCATAGAGAGAGAGCTAGCCAAGCCCTCAATAATAATATAAATCCAGAAAGCTCTTGTACTCCAACCAAACAATTATTCAATACCTGGTGCTCTGGTAGCTTGGACATACAATATGGTCATCTAATCCTTAAATCCTTAAATATTTTAGGTTTATCGATGATATGTTGGTTTTATGGCGAGGCTCAAAAGAAGAAGCAGTACAATTTGTACAAAACCTTAATGACTTGCCTACAACCAGTAAGACTACCTGCTAACATTGATGAAAAGAGTGTCCAATTTTTGGATGTGGAAATTATGAATATGTCATGCGGTATCTCTTCCGGGTTCCGACCCCTCTGCCCCCCCCCTTAGTCCGCCACTGGAAGTAGATCCTACTCTCTCAGAAGCTCTCCGCCAAAAACCACTGTTTTGCTACCAACGAATTAAGAACCTGCGTGATCTTTTGGTTAAAACCAACCCACAACACTGTTATAATCCTACAATGAAAGAAAATAAGAATTTTGGGTGCGTTAGGTGTTTGGCATGTGTCACATGTGGGCACATCATCCCTTCTAAAACCTTTAGTCACCCATATACAGGCAAAGTTAATAAAATACGACAACGAATCCACTGTAGGACGGACCACATGATCTATAAGTTGACATGCCCATGTGGCCTCAACTATATAGGCAAAACAGAGACGGCACTCTGTGAGAGAATTAGAGGCCATAGATCTAGTATCCGGCTTGCCTATCGTGATGGCAAGTCGGACAAACCTGTGGCCTGACATTTCCTAGAGTTCCAACATCAATTATCTTCTTTAAGATGTGTGGCAATCGAACATGTTCCCGTCTCAGTCTGAGGGGGTGACAGAGGCAAACTCCTTATTTCAACGAGACGTATTGGATTATACAACTTAATACTTTTTCACCTAAGGGTCTTAATGAAAAATGTTCCTTTACATCTTTTCTGTAGAAGTACTGTGACATTTGTTGTGATGACAAGTAATGATCATGTAACTCTCCTTATACCACATAGTTAGGATTTCATTATGAGTACTCTCAACTAAGAATTTTAATATTATTATAATGCTCTTTTTATTTACTGTTATAAGGAAGGCTCTGTATTACAGGACTTTTGGAGAAAAGTAACATTGAACATTGGAGGAGTAAGATGCATTATTAGACACTAAGTCTTAAAAATGGGACAGATTTAGGAGTCTTATTGGTTGACAATCAAAAATCATTTTTAGCACTTTAAAAAAAAATAATATTTTTTGCTTGCACATATTTTTTAATAAAATTTATTGTATATTTAAAAGACATAGGTTAGTAATGAATGTAATAAATTGGAAGCACTTTATTATTATGTATGCTAGTAGTTAGCAGCTCTTAAGTCTCTTTATTCTCATTCACTCACTATGTATGAGCAGACATTAGGTGGCTCCTTATGATGAATTTACACTTTATTTTTTGGCATTTAAGTATTCACTTTATACTAATATTAAACTAGTTTTCTGGTGTCAAGCAGTATAGCACTGAGGTCCTCCTCCCTCCCTCTAATGTCTTGTCTAATGCTCTTTTCCTCAGATAACAGCCCGGTTGCGTTCGGGTTGTCATGACAACGCATAGCATGAGATCCGAGGCTATGATGAAATTTGAGCCTTAACGGCACCAGTACATGGGGGATTAGCCAATGAGGTAACGCGCCCATGGTTACCCTAGATACGTGGTGTGCCTGACCAATCGGAATCCTTGCAGTAACTGATCACATGTCCATACCCGGAAGTGAACAAACATGCAATCTGAGCGCATCGGGCGGGATCGGGGAATGAGCTTCAGCTGTAAAAGTGAGTACTTACCTTAATTTTAGCTTCCTTTATAAGCCTTTCATTTTTAAAATGTTGTTAATGTCCTGATGAAAGCTCTATAATGGAGCTGAAACGTCAATATAATTGTCTGGAATAAAGAATCCTTACTTGGAAAGCCTAGGAGTGCCGGTATTTTATTTATATATATGTAGAAAGGCCATTAGGCCTGAATTTGTGGGAGGAGTAAGTCCCCTACTTAAGCTCCCAGCCCCTACTCACCGCTGCCGCTCAGCTGATTGTCCAGCACTTCCGGTCCAGCTTCCCGCCAGAACTGTACCTGTTTCCAGCAGCCAGACGCCCTGTGCAAATCCTCCGTCCGTCCGAGGCCCCTTCCACTCCGTTTCTCTCCGGTCGAGGTACCCGACTTCCGGTCACGAGACCGGCGCGTTCACGTAAGCAAGGCGGGGGAATTAGCGTTCGCTTTTTCCCCGCCGTTCGGGCCTAAAAACGTAGGGGTAGGCTCCCTCCTTTTCGCATTTTCACGAATACACGCTGTTCGTTAATATCTCCATTCGCGCCAAAAAACGCACGAACGTTCGGCTCATTTCGCTATCATTTAATGCATTTTCGTACGGAAACAACCGAATAAATATTCATGTTTAAGCTCATTATTATCTACATTCACTTTTCCGTTCGGTTATTTCAGCACCAACCTACTCGTATGGTTAAATTCACGAACACCATCTTACTAATTTACATTCGGTTATTTCTATTCTTTTAAGCTAAGATTGCATAAGTTCTAATCACAGTCCTACTATTATTTATTCCTTCATATCAGTTTGCGGTTACATTATATGGTTAACTACCAGCCCTGTGTTTTCCTACCTTGTTAAACCATTTAAAGTATTTTTCTGTAATATACATAATGTTCATCACGGCTCATAACTTCATACGTGTCTAAATTCAAGCTATACCAATCTTTCCTAATAACACTCAGATAAGTCTTTTTAAACACTATTTACTAGTTATACCCTTTACACATAATCCGTACTATTCCTTGCACATAAATCACGCTGTCACATTTTTCGGCTTTTACAGATTGCATCGGTCTCTTGCTTTTCTGCATTAAAGTTGTTATTCCAAAGTCCTTTTATTACAGGAACAGGTATGGTTTATTATCACCTTGAGTTATCAGGTTTTATCAATTATCTTCACATCTATTGCTAACTATGGAATTTCTCTCGGTTAAACCCTTAGATCCTGTATTAATCTAAGATTCCACCGTTTCCACGCAGTTAACCTGCCACGATTAAAACAATCTCTGTACTTTAATCAAAGGTATAGTTCACTCTCTTTTCAATACTAGACCTCACGCGGTCTCAACTCCATTACTACCTTCCCTCAGGCTTACGCCCAGGATACGTTATCTCTTTACTACTTGTCTACACAGACTTTCGGTCATACGGCCACCAGGCTCAAGAAGACACCAAATCCTGACACGGTACACAGCCATACCTTCAGGTACTTACATCCTTACTCAAGTACGTCCATTCGCTACCCCAAGGCCTCATTCTGCCTTCTCAATCATATCCAAAATCATCCCATTCCTACACCTAAACCTCCCAGATCCCTCAATGCAGGATCTCACGTCGTGCCCCTAACAAACCTTCTCCCTATACTATTCATACGACATCACGATACGTATAAACACATCAACATCTGTCTTAAACCCCCAGGATTCTTCCTCAAAGACAACATTAAGACAAGACTCTCTACACTTACCAGGAGGCTCCAGATACCATTTGCGACCAGTCAAGGTTAGTATCCACACACCATTCCAGTCCTCTAACTTTACCCTTTAGCATACTATCGAACTGGCTATACGGCACAGGCTAATGCCTTAGCCCACCCTATCAGGAAATCTGATCCCGCGAGGCCTACCACCCCCACCCCACCTCAACACGGAGGTACGGCCCCACGCCCAAATCATAGTTATAAGCCTCGCATGCCTTACTATAGGGCTCTAGTTAGGGCCTCACCTGTCACGGCCACACGTTTTGATTTCTCTTATCGTCACCGAGAGGCCAACATCCCGCCACCACGTCTGTGGCACCTACGTCATAAGCCAAATCATAGGTAGAGCCTCTCATCGCCACTTGGCATTAGCAGGGCCTCACCTATCCAGTCATTCAATAGTTAAGTTTTTCGCCTCGGCATCTAGCATTAAAGTCCAGTTCTTCAAGACACACCACTCCCCATACCCCCCCTTCTTACCTCACTCCCCTTCTAATATATCTTTCACATAATCATTCCTTTTAGAATGTCCCAAGAACCAATTCCAACCGAAGAACTGACAGAAGAAGCACCATTCACGCCAATCAGACCCGTGTCTCCAGGCGAATCACTCACTCTTTCAACCCCCACGTCCTTGAGAGCATGGACTATTCCCAAAATCACAGCCGAGCTTAGGCTCAGGGGAATCCCCTTTCCGGCCACAGCTAGAAAGGCAGAACTTTACAGGCTGCTTACCCACCAAGTCCCCGAGCCTCGGCCGGGAACTAGCTCTCAAGGACAACCACCAAGTACCAGCACGGCCACCCAGGATACCCTGGCAGATATCTTGGCCAATCTACAGGCCCTCAATAGCAGGCTGTCTAAGGTGGAAAGCGCCATCTCCTCCTCAGGTACTAACACCGTAGTCCCAGTCTCTACCACGGCTGTACCTGCCATACCTTCATGTCCCTCTATACTCCCCCCTCCAGCACCTGGCACAGCCATCACACCTTTCGAGTCACCAGCACACTCCGTCCCAGATTCTATCAGGAAAGATATCCTTGACGGGAAGGATGTGTGTCTGGTGTCTTTACTCATAGCCTCTCAGGATGTACTCGAGAACAAGGCATACAATTATGGTGACATCTCTGTTGTGCTTAAAACGAGGGATCCCAGGCTTAATAAAAAATTGTCTATCCCACAGTTTGTGATAGCTTTCGGGATATACCGCGACGTCATTTGCACGGTGTATCCCCATAGGAGAGAAGAGCTAGATCTCTATCTCCACAAGGTAGTGGATCTAGGCATCAAGTACGGGGGCTCTTCCTTCTATGACTACCACAAGTCAGTCTCAGCGAAGGCGGCGACCCATCTCAAGCAGTTCAACATTAGAATGAACTGGGGTCAGATGGACACTGAACTTTTCTGTCGCCACTTCGCCGGACTCAGGCCCCCGGCTTGTGCCATCTGTAATTCCACATCCCACATGGCGGACTTATGTCCCGTCGAACCAGATCCCACCACCTCCACTCTCACCCCTCACCCCACGTTCACACCTCACTCCTCTTTCACCCCTCACAAGCCAGCGGGTGGTCTCCGGGATAAGCTGGGTAGGCCCATCTCCTTTTTAGGTAAAGCACAGGTGTGCAATAATTTCAACGCAGGCTCCTGCAGTTTCAGCGCCTGTAGACTATTGCACATCTGCTCCATATGTTTCAGGGCACATACCAAGACCATGTGTCCAGCCAGGTTGTCACCAAACAAATGACTAACCGACATTAATATCGACAACCTGGTTTTTTATCTAAGGTGTCACCCCAGCAGGCACTTAGTGGATTTTCTCACCACAGGTTTTTCACAAGGGTTTCACACAGGCATAATAGCCATTCCCCCAGGTACACTAGAATGTCCTAATCTCCAGTCTGCACGTTTAGACCCAGTCGCTGTAGACACTCTCATTTCCGCAGAAACCACAAACGGTTTCATGATCGGTCCTTTCACCTCTTCACCGTTTTCCTCCTGGCGCACTAACCCTATTGGTATTGCTATTCACAAATATTCTAATAAAAAACGTCTCATTATCGATTTATCGGCACCGCACTCCTCTTTTGTTCCAAGCATAAACGCACTCATTCCAGCAGACGAATTCTCTCTGCAGTACGTCACCATCGACGACGCTATACAGTCTATCATGACATCTGGTAATCGACCCTGGCTCAGCAAAACAGACATCACTAACGCCTTTAAATTACTGCCCATACACCCCTCACTCTGGCACTTACACGGTGTTAAATGGCGAGGGTATTATTACTTCTCAACACGACTCACTTTTGGTTCCCGAAGCAGCCCCAAACTTTTCGACATTTTCGCTGAGTCACTATGCTGGCTGCTTCTGAATGTCATCAGGTGTCACTCCGTTATTCACTATCTAGATGACTTTCTACTGATAGAGCCAGGGTCATCAACACCCACAGCAATCAATAGTACTACCGCACTTTTTTCCACACTTGGAGTCCCTTTGTCCCCAGCCAAAACTATAGGACCCACCACAAAGTTGACCTTTTTAGGCATAGAGCTCGATTCTGTCAAACTCAGAGCTAGCCTTCCACACGACAAACTTTCACGATTGAGAGGGGAGATAGACACGTTCCTGCGGAATGACGTTTGCACCAGGAGAGAACTTCAGTCCCTTCTTGGATCTCTGAACTTCGCCATGCGCATCATTCCGCAGGGAAGGTCTTTTATTTCCAGACTTCTGTGCCTGCTCCATGGAGTCCCGGACTCCGGCACAGTTTCTTTGGACCCCCACGCCAAGGCTGACTTAGCTATGTGGGGGAAGTTTTTGAAAGACTGGAATGGTATCTCCATGTTTATCCCCCCTCTCTCCACCTCTTCACCCATCATCCACACAGACGCAGCAGCCAACACCGGTTTCGCAGCCATTTTTGGGAACCACTGGTTTAGGGGCCACTGGCCCACTGAGACGGATGCCTTGCCAGGATTCAGGGAAACCTCAACCCTATTTGAAATTTACCCCATTGTGGCGGCCGCACACACCTGGGGTCATCTCTGGTCCGGCAAGGCAGTAAAATGCTACTCAGATAACTCGGCAGCTTGCGATATTATTAACAAAGGGCGCTCATCATCCCTAACCATCATGCGGCTGATTCGCAAGTTGACCTGGCTGGCAGCATCCAATCAGTTTCACTTAGTATGTTCTCACATCCCGGGTATTCACAACACCGCCGCTGACGCTCTTTCTCGTTCTCGATTCCAGGCATTTTCTCAGGCACTCCCAGCAGCTCACCATCAGCCATCCAGGACACCACGGTTTCACGAACTAATATTGGATTAAGCACACTCTTGCTTCACGCTAGATCACTCACTCACCAAGCATTATCACCCAACACTGCTATCACTTACAATAGGGCACTTAACATATTTAACAAATTCACTGCAGAATTCGGGCTACAAGGTGACTTTTCTATCCAAACCATGGTGTCTTTTGCCTCTTTCTGCCACCTACACCTTAATCTGTCACACAACACCATTAAACTTTACCTCACCGGGGTTCAGCACCACAGCCTCACCAATTTTCCTAACAGCACCCCCTTTTTGTCTTCATACCCCATAAAAAAGGTCTTGAAAGGTATATCTAAGGTTTCACCACCACTCGCAAGCACTAGATTACCCATAGACGGGCCTATCTTCAGGTCTCTTAGCAATCTCCTTGACACAGCCCCATTTGATAGCTACACCAATACGGTGATAAAATCTGCCATATATCTCGCTTTCTACGGTTTTCTCAGACCTAGAGAGTTCACAGTGATTTGTCAAGGAGATATCGCACAATGCCTTAAAACTTCACACCTCACCAAGGTTGAGGATCACTACCTCCTCTCTATCCCTACCACTAAAACCAACCGGTCAATACATCCTACTATAATTCCTCTCTTCCCTACTGATAATGCCTGGTGTCCGGTGAAAGTTCTCGACCAACTACGGTCTACTTTTCGCACTCACCTGCCAGACTCTCCGCTCTTAACATTACAAGGGCACCCGCTTACCACGGCAAAATTGATGTCACATGTCAGAACCCTGTTATCTAAGCTCGGACACAATCCGGCTGCATTCTCCGGGCACTCCTTCCGCATAGGAGCCGCCTCAGCAGCCTCAAGCACAAACGCACCGGTCCACATCATCAAAAGGCTCGGGCGATGGAAATCCTCCATATATAACGCATATATTCCGCAACCAGAGAAAGAGCTTCGCCAAGCTTTCAGAAACTTGGTCTTGTAAAATGCAATAAAGTGTGTATTTTCTCGAATTTATCTTTTTGCCCTCTTTTATTTACAGGCCCACTCGTACGTTGGTTTCGGCACACCACAACCAACTTTGCTCACAGTTACTATCCATCACGTATTTAAATTCCGAGCACAAGTAGAAAGGCCATTAGGCCTGAATTTGTGGGAGGAGTAAGTCCCCTACTTAAGCTCCCAGCCCCTACTCACCGCTGCCACTCAGCTGATTGTCCCACCCACCTACACCCTGTTTTAACTACATTATCCTTGGTGGGCCCTCTTTTATTTACAGGCCCACTCGTACGTTGGTTTCGGCACACCACAACCAACTTTGCTCACAGTTACTATCCATCACGTATTTAAATTCCGAGCACAAATATATATATATATATATATATATATACACACACATACATACATACATACATAATGTCCTTATTTGTCTCTGGGTTGTTGCGTTCAACCCCCTTTACTGCAGACATCTCTGTCTTATCTCTGCATTCCTTAGCTCAGGCTTAAGTGAATAGAATGCAGAGAAAAAAAAAATTGTGTCTATCTTTGCATTGTGATACAAAATGGAATCACTTCTGTTCTGATAGTGACTTACAGTATACACTTAATTTCTGTCTTAACACAAAATATCTGTCAGTATAAATATACTGACAACTTATAATGAAATCATATCTATGCATTATATATATGTATAATATATTATAAAATGCTTTAATTATTTTAGGGTCTTCGGCAGTCCCCCCGACCGTGATCGCCGCAGATCGCCGGTACAGGTAAGTCCAGGGCTCCTATTTGCTGCGGTTGTACTAGGTACGTCTGCGGCCCTTAACAACCGTTTTTATGTCGTATGTACGTAGTACGTCCACGGTTGTTAAGGGGATATACATAGATATATATATATATATATATATATATATAATTTCATTCGAAGTGTATTTTGATATAAATATATCTCAAAATACAGTTAGAATAAAATGACATATATATACAGTTGCAAGAAAAAGTGAACCCTTTGGAATGATATGGATTTCTGCACAAATTGGTCATAAAATGTGATCTGATCATCATCGAAGTCACAACAATAGACAATCACAGTCTGCTTAAACTAATAACACACAAAGAATGAAATATTGCCATGTTTTTATTGAACACACCATGTAGACATTCACAGTGCAGGTGGAAAAAGTATGTGAACCCCTAGACTAATGACATCTCCAAGAGCTAATTGGAGTGAGATGTCAGCCAACTGGAGTCCAATCAATGAGATGAGATTGGAGGTGTTGGTTACAGCTGCCCTGCCCTATAAAAAACACATACCAGTTCTGGGTTTGCTTTTCACAAGAAGCATTGCCTGATGTGAATGATGCCTCGAACAAAAGAGCTCTCAGAAGATCTACGATTAAGAATTGTTGACTTGCATAAAGCTGGAAAGGGTTATAAAAGTATCTCCAAAAGCCTTGCTGTTCATTAGTCCACGGTAAGACAAATTGTCTATAAATGGAGAAAGTTCGACACTGCTGCTACTCTCCCTAGGAGTGGCCGTCCTGTAAAGATGACTGCAAGAGCACAGCGCAGACTGCTCAGTGAGGTGAAGAAGAATCCTAGAGTGTCAGCTAAAGACTTACAAACGTCACTGGCAAATGCAAACATCCCTGTTAGCGAATCTACAATATGTAAAACACTAAACAAGAATGGATTTCATGGGAGGATACCACATAGGAAGCCACTGCTGTCCAAACAAAACATTGCTGCACTTTTACAGTTTGCACAAGAGCACCTGGATGTTCCACAGCAGTACTGGTAAAATATTCTGTGGACAGATGAAACCAAAGTTGAGTTGTTTGGAAGAAACACACAACACTATGTGTGGCGGAAAAAAAGGCACAGCACACCGACATCAAAACCTCATCCCAACTGTGAAGTATGGTGGTGGGGGCATCATGGTTTGGGGCTGCTTTGCTGCGTCAGGGCCTGGACGATGCTATCATCGATGGAAAAATGAATTCCCAAGTTTATCAAGACATTTTGCAGGAGAACTTAAGGCCATCAAGAAAGCGATTCACACCAGACATCCCAAGAATATTGCTGAACTGAAACAGTTCTGTAAAGAGGAATGGTCAACAATTACTCCTGACCGTTGTGCACGTCTGATCTGCAACTACAGGAAATGTTTGGTTGAAGTTATTGCTGCCAAAGGAGGTTCAACCAGTTATTAAATCCAAGGGTTCACATACTTTTTCCACATGGCAACATTTCATTCTTTGTGTGTTTATTAGTTTAAGCAGACTGTGATTGTCTATTGTTGTGACTTAGATGATGATCAGATCACATTTTATGACCAATTTGTGCAGAAATCCATATCATTCCAAAGGGTTCACATACTTTTTCTTGCAACTGTATTATGTATATATACGTGTGTAATTTTACATTAATATATGTATATATTAATAAAAAATACACTTATATATAACGTCATACTAAGATATATATATATATTTATATTGTGATCCTTGTTTGCAGGTAGCATGGTCCTCTAGGATAAACAATAGGCACAGTCCTTGTAATTGCATATAATCCAGGCACTTTATTTGCAAATCCACACAGGATACAGCAGTAAATGAAAACATAAATGTAACAGGTTTCACTTTAAACAAAAATCTAGCTCGTCTGAGCACTGACTCACTTTGAATAACCCTCTCTATCAGGGTTAAACTAACAAAACATACTGCACCAACCTTATTAGTTAGCAACACTCTGCTAGCTAGCCTGTTGCTTTTCTTTCTCCGCTCCAAGCCAGCCTTGCCCTGACTGCTTTCCTTTCTGCACTCCTAGTGCTCCAAGCCAGCCTTGACTGCTTCCTCCTGCACTCCCAGTGCTCCAAGCCAGCCTTGACTGCTTCCTCCTGCACTCCCAGTGCTCCAAGCCAGCCTTGACTGCTTCCTTTCTGCACTCCCAGTGCCTAGTCTCCTTGACTCTCTATCTGGAGAGAACAGCCTCTCTCCTACCTGCTTCCTGGGAGGAAGCCAGCAATCTCTCTCCTAGCCGGGAGGGGTTTATTCCCACTGCAACAGCTCATTAACTGCAGCTGAGCAGTGGGTTGGAGACGGTCCAAAAAACTCTGGCCTGGATCTACGTCTCCCCAGAAAACCACTAAACTGTGGAGTGGAGCATTGGCCCACCCTTTTCTCCAAATGCTCCACCCCAGGGGCCCATAACTAAACAAAGCTTTGTGTTAACTTTTCACCAGCAGGGGGACTTCCTATTAGTTCAAGCAGTCCCCCTGCTGGCAGCACTGTGGACACCTATTGTGGCCATGTGACTGCTCTTTTAGACCCTGGGGGTCCTAAATTGGAGATGGGGGAGTGTCTGGGCTCAACCCCCCCTAAGAAGAAGTCCAATCGCCGGCAGGGGAACGCCGGCGATCGGTAAGTACATGGGGAAGGAGGGTAGGGGTTAATTTTTTATTTATTTAATAATTTAAAAAATAAATTATATTTACTTAGTGTTTCAACCCCTCGAGGCACTCAGCATAGGCAGAGCATCGGAAGCCTGCCTGATGGCTTCCGATGTTTTGCCTCACTGACGGAACCTGGGGCGAGCGATCACCCATTGCAGCAATACAATTAGAGCTGCTGGAAGCAATCATGATCGCTTCCAGCACTCTTATTCCCCGCAGACGTATCAGGTATGTCCGCGGCCCTTAAGGACCGTTTTTTGTCGAATGAACCTAATATGTCCATGGTCACTAAGGGGTTAAATATGCATAGGGATTTGGGAAGTGTGTAGGTAACTTTTTTTTCTTCGGTTTTTACTGTATGTATTGGGGCTGATGTGTACTCTGTTTGTTGCTCCCGCCCAAGAGTACCAGGAGTTTGAGCGCAGAACTTATTTTTATTTTTTTGTGTATTTTGTGCATTTGTATTCACAGGATAGACAGTGCTCAACAGTCCAGTGAGACTGGGATATCCCCCACTGGTCCAGAGGTGGATGGGGGGGTAGGAGTACAACCCAAATAGGGTAGCGAAGGGGACCACAAGGAGATCGAGCGCCTCTTCCCAGCTCCGTCTGTAGTAGGCTGCAGCAGGGCGTCTCAGGTCTCTAATAGAATGCAGCCTCGAGTGAGGTATCAACATGTTCAGATGCGTACCCCCAACTTCAGAGGGTCTGTGAGTAGGTTGTGCAGCTGTATAGTTTGGGTTCATGCCCCAAAATCAGCTCAAGATTAATGAGCCCAGGCACCACACATCTGCTCTGCTGGTATACATAATACAGCTGGTCAGCTAGGCTCTGCCCCCCAAGAAAACCTGTTATTTTAACCTTTTTAGCAGTCCTACAAAATTGTGAGCTCAATCATTCTATAATTAGCCACAGTTCTGACGGCATCTGGAGGATTTTTCTTAGGGAGGACCAGCGCCCTACAAGAGGCCTACTCTGTGCATAAGAGGTAGGTGGCCGATACTTTCACCTTCTCTTTTTGATGCCAAAAGAGAAGGAGATATGCTGCAGATGCCAGAGATTTCTCTGGCATCTGCAGCATATCTCCCACACTCCTTCACCTCCCCGCCAGTAAGGGTTATCCCAACACACACATTTAGTATTACTGTAAGCACTCGCATTAACTAGTAACCTGCAGTACTCCAGTCTTTTTTTTATATAGCGGCCACCACACACTCAGTATACTCCTATGATAAACTGTCCCCTATACTGGTTAAGCTGGACATGCTATTCAAGGTCATTTGGTCCAGGTTTCAAAAACGCTAGCAGGTCTTGGAGGATGATTCACAGATACTGGTCTTACAATTCTCTTTCGATAATACTCAGTTTGTGCTTACTATACTTTATTTTATTACTTAAAAATGTGCAGCCTATTATTTAATGCTAACCTGAGTTTTTTTATTATCTTTTTCTGGATGCTACTTATGCAGATCTTACTATATTTGCTATTGTCTCAGGTTGAGACAGATGAGTATCTGTGAATGTATCACTGCAAACAAACATTTAAAAAAATAAAAATAAAAAATAAAATAGAATTATATCGTTGTTTGTTTTTGTTTGTTTTTGTTTTTTTACTGCTCCAAAAACAGTTGGGGCTCTGCCCCAGTTGCCCCTACGGCTGAGCCTCCACTGGAGAGACTAATATCTAATGGGTTAGAAGAACCATGCTACATTGAATCTGTGGTCTACATGTAATCACTGAAGATGCCTAAAGTCTCCATTTTTCTTATTAGCCCCTTAGTAAGTCATCAGTGGTTCACCATATTGCAATGCAGTAAGTGCTTCAAGCATAATCTTACATGGAGACAGGGAAATCCAATTCCTGACAGCTTGCATTATATATTGTTAGAAAGTGTTATGTTTTTAAAGTTTTACAACAAATGTCAGTTTGGTTCTCTGGCTGCATTATGCATTAGGCAGACCACTCTAATGATTAATTGCTGTGTATTTGGCTTTGACTTTAAACAAGGTGGAATAATAGCATGCTAGCTTATGATTTTGGGATGATTTAACTGATAATGAAGAAATTAGAAAAATATTTAATAGGCTATGATTACTTTGAAAGGTGAGACCAGCATTTTGTTATCTAGTGTATTGCGTATTGCAGAGGCATTTTTCCATGTCCATTGATCAAAAATATTGTTTTGCTTACTTTAATTAAATAAACATCCTCACATGGATACTTTTGCAGTAGCTGCATTGTGCTTTTAAAATTATGGTTTAGTAAGCATGAAATGTATGTATATATGTCATGGCATGTGGCAGATTGTTCTCACATCATTACTGATGCGGACTTGCCATACTCTCATCATTTTGGCAACATAAATGTTGTCTTGCATCATTCTAGCATCATTATAGAAGCTGCTCGCTCTAGTTGTTAGTATAGTCATGTATTTATGATGCAGAGGCAGCCCACGTTATTGATGATGGTGTGGATATCCCTCTGTCACTCCTCCATCGTCCATGCATCTTTTGGCGTCACATAAATCACACAGGCCAATGACATGGTTTCCCTTGTGGGAATCATATTTTATGTTGAAGGGACACTACAGAGACTCAAACGACTTCATCTCATTGAAGTGGCCTGGGTGCAGAGGCCCTGTCTTTTTAACACTGCAATGTAAAATATTGCAGTTATTTAGAAACTAGAGTGTTTACATTATGGGGTTAGCTTTCTGGTTGGTATTGGGTGTAATGCACAATATATTTTCTCACTGGCTATTTTCTCCCGCACTGCCTGTCCCTGTTTTAGCATCTGTTGTAATATTGACTAGGAGAGACCTAGTACAGCAGTTCACATTTTCATGAAATGTATTTATCACAGGGTAAAATAAAAAAACAACACACATTAAAGCAATACCTTTATGTGCTAACGCAATAGGATCAGAATATCAGCTTCAAAGATGGCCTATGCCTTATTGGAGATTTTTATAAAACTGATTATGGATCCTTTTTAAAAACTCCCTCCAAATATCAAATAAAAAGTGAATATTTTCATGCCATTTCCTAGCTTCATGCATTATATAAAATCACGGCCAATAAGAAGAAAGAGTTAATAAATAAGAAAGAGCGATTATACGCTCTTTGATTTCCTGCAGCTAGACTCTGCTTTGGATAGTGTTTAATGGATGCTTTCAGATTGCAGAAGTCCCTGGGGTTTGGACAGGCATCTTAGGTTTCTGAAAGGGAGCAGGCAACAGAGGTAGGAAAAAAAAGCCCTTGGCAGCTCCTTCTTTCACTGATTAAGCAGTTCAGGAAATCTGAAACGCGTTGGTTTTTAAATAGATGCATCAAAGCGTTTTAAATTTATTTTTTTATATATTTCTTTTCTGTATCATCTTCTGCAAAGTCAGGTGGATTAATCAGTGTTATACCGTGCGTGATTACTGGTCACAGATGAAAGATTTCACTCATCATTCTTATGTGCTTCAAAGGACAAGGGATACACCATGCCACTTTGCAATACTACCACATTTACAAAGTCAATCCCCAAAAATATTTTATAACCTTAATTAAATTTTAGCAAAATAGATTTGATGTCAAAATGCAAAACATATATTATTCATATGTTTTTCTTTCAGTGCATTTATGAATATTTGAGCAGTATTCATTACGTTTTCCTCACTTTAATATTTATTCAAAGAAAAGAGGCAAATTGCTAGTGTATGTTTTCCAACTTCACCTGGCTTCGGTTTTTAAGGAATTTCCTCACTCTGTATCCTCTATAATGTGTCCTAGAATGCATTGTTCTTTTATTCCTAATGCTGGAGTGTACTTCTTACTGTTAAGACTATTTAGATTTATTGTGCCCCAACTTTAAAATAAACAAATTAAGTAAGTAACTACTTACCTTACATTGGTCTTGCAGAGGTCACCCCAACTCCCTTTTTGAGTTTAGCAATCAATGATGATCTCAGCCAATCCAATGCTTCCCCATCCGGGAAACTTTGGGAGGCTAGTGCATAATGCTGAAAATCGCCGCGCTTTGCAAATAACATGCTTTTGAGGAGCAAAATGTGATTGAGAACCGAGATTGATTCTGATATCAACAATGAAGCGCCCCTGGCGGTTGTCAGGAAGACTGCCATTAGAGGTGTGTTGACCCTGCAATCATAACATTGTCGTATGTAATAAACAGCAAATTTTATCAGGATGCCTTTAGTGGTTCTTTAAAGGACCACTATAGTGCCAGGAAAACATACTCGTTTTCCTGGCACTATAGTGCCCTGAGGGTGCCCCCACCCTCAGGGTCCCCCTCCCGCCCGGCTCTGAAAAGGGGGAAAGGGGTAAAAACTTACCTTTTTCCAGCGCTGGGCGGTGAGCTCTCCTCCTCCGATCCTCCTCTTCTCCTTCCGTCGGCTGTATGCGCACGTGCGGCAAGAGCTGCGCGCGCATTCAGCCGGTCACATAGGAAAGCATTCATAATGCTTTCCTATGGACGCTGGCGTGCTCTCACTGTGAAAATCACAGTGAGAAGCACGCAAGCGCCTCTAGCGGCTGTCAATGAGACAGCCACTAGAGGAAATAGGGGAAGGCTTAACCCATTCATAAACATAGTAGTTTCTCTGAAACTGCTATGTTTATGAAAAAATGGGTTAACCCTAGCTGGACCAGGCACCCAGACCACTTCATTAAGCTGAAGTGGTCTGGGTGCCTAGAGTGGTCCTTTAAGCTTGGGTGAAGTACTAGCACGCCACAAACACAGATACCAATGTACTAATAGGTTGCAGAGAAAAAAAAAGCTATTAAAGTCTACAGTCACCAGGAAATTCCTACGGGTGATGCAGTGGTTATGGTGCTTGGTGTGCTCCTTTTATAGTGGGAGTAGTTCTATGTAATTTTTGTAATAAGATTGTCATACTTTTAGTGCTTAGGTTTCACTGTTAATGGTCTGTACATTAAATTAATGCTGAACTATGTCTCCCCTTAGAATGCCAATGGGATTCCGGGTCACATAGTGATAAGAACTGTAAACAGTAAGAAAAATTGCTCCTAGCCCCAAGTCCTTCAAAATTTGTATGCATGAAAAGAAATATATATATATATAGAGAGAGAGAGAGAGAGAGGTCATATTTTATTATTTTTGTACTTTAAGCCCCTTTGTATTTGTTAATGACACAGATCAACCATTTAATAGGGTAAATTATATTGTACACATCTGGGATGATGCTGCATTTTTGAATGATATCTGAGTTATTGCTGTTGGAATCTAAATTTAGACTGTAATCAGACCATTACTTATTTATCCCTTTTATTGATCCTATCATCATAAAGCATAGTGAATCTGAATATAATGCTATTGTATTGCTGATACAAAAATACTAACCACAGTGTAACTTAAATAGGGCTTTTTTATTCAGCAGTTGCTCAAGTAAGCATACAGTATACTATGACTTGTGAGTTATGACAGGCATAAGCATTCAAATGCATAACTGTAAAGAAACACTCATAGCACAATAACCACGTTGGTTCACTAGAGCCCCTTTAGTCAGTACAGCCCCAACTGTAAGTAATGGGGGATGGGTCACTGCATGGCACAGCAGATTCTCTATTCCAGTGTGTTAAGCCCTGCACCTAACCAAAATTCCTGCTATGGAACTTCCAGCTCTCTAGCGTTAATAGGGGAGGAGGATAATGGACCCATCGGACCCCCAAGTAAGAAATCAGACCATTCAAAAACTGTTTGACTACTTAAAATGGGCACATATGACTATAACCGCTACAGTGAGCTGTAGTTGATTGCTTGAAGTGTTCCTTTTTTTGCATTCTAAACATTTCGTTGATGGAAAGTAAAGAAAATGTCAGCATGTTCGAATATAAAAAATAGCAGTAGTAGATAAATTCTGTCAAACGAAATATAGAATGGTTTGACTTCTTACATGAGGTCCAGTCAGATGCTCACTCTGAGTTAAGCCCAGCAGTGCAGGGTTTAGCTTATTGGCTGAGAGCTATTAGGTGACTCTCTCAGCCAATAAGCTAGCCTTGCACTGCAAGTTAGCCCAGGAGAGCGAACAGAAGCTCCTTTTCTGGACCATCTCACAAAAGCTGAAGCTCTCTCTGAGTGTATTTGACTGATCCCACTTGTAAAAATATGACATAACAATGAAATTTACAATATAACAGTGTTAATATTCACCTGAGTTCTAAGGCTCCTTAAAGGACCACTATAGTGCCCTGAGGGTGCCCCCACCCTCAGGGACCCCCTCCCGCCGGGCTGGATGGCAAGGAAAGGGTTAAAACTTAGGGTTAAAACTTTACAATGATTTTCACAGTGAGAAGCACACAAGCGCCTCTAGCGGCTGTCAATGAGACAGCCACTAGAGGATTTGGAGGCTGGATTAACCCATTATTAAACATAGCAGTTTCTCTGAAACTGCTATGTTTATTAAAAAAAAAAGGGTTAATCCTAGAGGGACCTGGCACCCAGACCACTTCATTAAGCTGAAGTGGTCTGGGTGCCTAGAGTGGTCCTTTAATATTTCAAGGTGTCTATGTAATGCATGGGAAAAAAGCACATTGTAGCAGACCCCGGGTAACCCGACTGGTTACCTCCGCTAATTCCTCCTCTCAGCCAGACTGGAACCATTAAATATGCAAGCATCCATTCCCCCAGTAACCAGACGAAATATAGTTCTGGGAGTCAACTGATTTTATTCTGGCGACACACGAATTCTATGCACAGACCCCTAACATGGGGTCTCCAATACAACATTACAGGGTTTTCCTTCCCAGACTCCTTTGTGTCTGGGATAATTGCTTGAGAAAAACTATATGTCAGGACTTATCTTTCCGATCGGCTCCGTTCTGACATTTCCGGTATGCGGAACCGTCCCCGCCCTCTCCTCTGACGTGGCTCTCTCAAGCTTTATAGAGAAACCGCAACAGTTTCAAAATTGCTTAGTGATTTCAGTTTGTGACTTCCGCATTCAAATTGCCGGTTAAGCTCCCCTTCGATAAGTTTTGTGTACCGAACCTTGGACTGTTTAAACGGATTCCTGCCTTCTCATCTCCTTTGACCACGGACCAAATATTGGACTTCCCTGCTCTCTCCAATTCCCAAGAACCGGACTGTTAGACGTTTAACCACCCTCCAGGCTCAAACTAACCTACCTTTGGAAGACAACTCCCAACAATCCTAAGTATTCATTTTAATACTTTCTCTGGGTTTTTGCATTACTAATGAACTTTAACCTTCTTGCTAAAAAACTCTGCTACAAAAAACACTGTTATCAACATCTCTGTTACTGTTGCTATTACTTTATGCTTCAACTAACAACCTGCAAATTCCACGCAGCCTTAAAGCTACATCCTCCCCTTCTAACTATCGTATCATATCCCTGCTCCCTTTCTCATCAAAGCTTTTGGAAAGACTTGTCTTTACCCGTGTGTCCCGCTTCCTTAATTCCAACTCTCTCCTTGACCCTCTTCAGTCTGGCTTCCGCCCTCTCCACTCTTCTGAGACTGCTCTTATCAAAGTGACTAATGACCTAATCTCCGCTAAATCCAAAGGTCACTACTCCATATTAATTCTCCTTGACCTCTCTGCTGCCTTTGACACCGTTGATCATGCTCTCCTCCTTCAAACTCTTCAATCGCTCGGTCTCTGTGACTCTGTCCTCTCTTGGTTTTCCTCCTATCTCTCCCAACGCTCATTCAGTGTCTCCTTTTCCAAGGATACCTCCTCCCCTCGTCCTGTCTCGGTTGGAGTTCCCCAAGGGTCTGTCCTTGGTCCCCTTCTATTTTCTCTTTATACTGCCTCTCTTGGTAAACTTATTGCCTCTTTTGGATTCCACTACCACCTGTACGCTGATGACACTCAGAAATACCTCTCCTCCCCGGAGAGGGAGGAGAGGTATTTCTGAGTGTCATCTCCTCTCCCCTGCCGTCCTGCAACGTGTCACTGTTTGACTTTCTTCCATCTCTGACTGGATGTCCTCACGCTTTCTGAAACTTAACCTCTCTAAAACTGAACTCCTTGTTTTTCCTCCTCCTAATACTGTTCCTCCTCTCTCGCTCTCCCTTCAAGTCAGTGATATCCACATAAGTCCATCCCTGCAAGCGCGCTGTCTTAGCGTCATACTTGACTCTGGTCTCACCTTTGAGTCTCACATCCAGTTTGTTGCCAAGTCCTGTAGGTTCCAACTCTCGCAGGTAACTTTTTCTTTTCTTTGGTTTTTACTATATATTGGGGCTGATGTGTACTGTAGTCATTGCTGCCTGCCCAGTAGTGATGGGAGTGAGCGCTGGACTTCTTTTTGTATGTGGGAGTGTATGATCTGGCCAAGTATCACTCAAATCTGTTTGTTAGAATTGGAGTGCCGTGGCCGGTCTCTGTTCGGGGTTTCCTGTAGGGATTCTTTTGATTTTGGGGAACGAATGCTCCCCTCAGTCGGTAGTTCCCATCTCCTGAACGTTGTTGGAATAGTTAGTCGTGAAATAGAACAGGCAACGGTATAACCTTTACCGGGATTCATGCGAGTGCCTAGCCAAAAAGAATTCCAGGCACTCGACGACAAAATGCCACTACCCACGTTCAGGAGACAAAATGGCTGCCACTCTTCTGCCGACAAATGCATTCAGTTATACAAAATGGTGGCCATCCAGGGAAAGCCTTCATTAATTACTTCCCTTGCTGTTACAAGGTGAGTACATTCTAATGGGTTACCAGGGTGGTCCTCGCTTGGGTGTCGAATGTAACGTGTTCGCATACCATAACTACCGAATGGATAGAAGGTAAAATATACGACATTAGTGGTATGTTCAGCCACACACACGATTTAACTTCTGTCTGATTTGTAGTATTCTCTTCAATGATGAAAGGCAACAAGCCACAGTGTTTTTCATAATAAAATGTTATCAAGGTTTTATTGAGTATTGCATTCATATTTTATATTGCATATAAAACAACAAGGGAAAAAAGGCTAAACAATTTAAAAAAACTGAGCATAAGTGATTATAACTGCTGTTAGGAGGTAGAGGAATAGTGTAGATGAATGCAGCTTCCAAGATGATTCTCCCCAGCAAGTAGAATATTCCCCAAACATGAGCCTAGACTTCATGAAGGGTGTAACAGGAATGAAGTTTATTGATGTCACACTGGCTTTTATGAGAAATCCTCCTGCAAGAGGACCTCCCACAGTAAACAAAGACAATAACCAATCAACAGATTTACAGTAACCCCCGGCCTCTCTCTGCCTGAGAGATATTGAGATTAGTTAAGGAATAACCCAATTATCTCCAGACAGGGGGCATACAATTTTCCCCAAAATTAGAACACCCCTTTCCACACAAGGTATCCCCACAAATTATATCTGGGGGACCAAAATATCTAAATTTCACCCAGATCGGTTCAGGGGTTCTTAAAAAGTATGGAAGTCACAAGTTATTGTATCCTATTGTAACAATGCAATGTTTATGGACCCAGGACATACTTGAAAACGAGAGAAATCTCCATGTATCCATCCTGGTAAAATATTTTATAAATAAATAATGTAACTCATTAAACTTTTCCAGATTGTCAAACAAGTCCATGGTACAAAAAAGTTAAGACATTTACACTTAAAGTGGAAATGTCTGTAATTGGCACCATAGAATAAAACAGTGAAATCAACTATAAACAATTTTTTCATAACAACCTCTGTTTCTTTTAAATATATTAAATGAACACTGTGGGCACTATAACCACTTCAGTGGATTGAAGTGATTATTGGGCCTGAAGTCCATGGTGGGCACCAGATCCCATATCATTTCGAAATGGTTTACTCACCGTGTATCAGAGATGATCATCCCCAGCAGCCTGAACGCCAGCTTCTAATGGTGATATTGTAAGGGGCAGAGCCATGCTCTGTTTTGTGCCATACTAGGGGTGTGAGGGCAGTGACTGGCTGAGAGCATCTACTGAGCTCTCTTAGACATACGTGGCTCCAATCCCTGGTATACATTTTTATGGCACGAGGCAGAAGCATGGGTCTGCTTCTGCCATGTCCTCATTGGAGAGCGGATTTTCTGGCTGCCCTGAAAATCTTTATTAAACAGTGAGTAAACCATTTAGCACTGAAGTGGGACCCAGCGTGTAAATACTCCAGGCACCACTACCTCTTCAATCCATTAAAGTGCTTATGGTGCCTATAGTTTTCTTTTACACACTTTTAAAGGTTTAGCAAAATACTATAATCCATTTCAGATAGGGCTAAGCCGGGAGAAACATTGAAATGAAAAAGAGAAATAGAAACATTGTTTATTTTCTCTTATTCTAAAATAGCCGAACTGGAAAAATTCTCTAAATCAGCTATGCTTTCAATTCAGCTAATTTGGCCTGAAATTCAAAATCCACTTCGAATTCACTTCAAATTCTCACTTTAGTAAATAACCCTGTATGTATGCTTTGTCTTTGCTGGCTGCCATGTGCAAAGGACAGAGTTTAAAACAACGATTTACAGAAAGGCACCAGTTGCAGGATAAAAATGTGCTGATTTCTATATTTAATTTTATTTTTCACACCTCACAAATACATATCTGTTAGATTGGGAATAAGTTATATTTAAAATCCTGGGAAGTGGCAGTTCCAATTTAACCCTTAAACTGCAGCAACAAATAATTACTGAAAACTCTAAGGCAAAATGAACACAGTCTGTGGAATTAAATAACCTTAATCAGAAATAAATTATGGCTGACTCTTCCTATATCCTTACAACTAACAGTTCTGATGTGGACACACAAACATAAGCAATTATAGCCAGAATTAAGACTGTTGATGGGATTAACTATTTCAAGAGGCATTTCTAATGATAAAAAAAATAGATTTTTTTTTTTTAAGCATGAACAGATTTAAGCAGGAAATGTGTACATTTTCAATGCTATTTTAAAGTTACTGCAAGATGTAAAACAAAATGATATCCCATATGACATATATTAGTAGAATAAGAGCTCGTGATACAGTGTTCATTAGTATCAGAATCATCATTAACTATGGGGTGATGATGTGCTTCATAGGACACTGTCAGGATTCAGTACCCCAACATGCAAAATCTGGATCAGAATCACTAGAAAGTAGGATATACGTGTCCTTGGGTGGCCGGGCTAACACAAAATAATCGAAAACCGAGAGAATAATCGAAAACAGTAACAAGCCAAGGTCAGGATCACAGAGATACGGAATAAATAACAAAAATGGAGTCATGAACAAATCAAGGTCTATTCCAGAATCAGAATGCCATAGAATAAACACTTTTACTGGCATTCAAAATGGACTCCAAGACAGAGCAATGAGAATACAGTATGTCTATTAATATAGTGGTGTGCACTGTGGCGGTTTACGCAACTTAAAACTATAAATAGATGCACCCCACGAGCGGGCAGCGTCTATCATGCTGCAGAGATTGGGGTCTAGCAACATACCTATATATTTAAAAGAGCAGACTGCTGTCAGCGTGCTATTTGAATTTGTTCTGATACACAGTTGTTGATTTTGTAGTTTACATAATTTAGGTACAGTTCCAAAGATCATTGTTACAGTTTTGTCAGTGTTTAGGAAGAGTTTGTTATCTGCTATCCACTTTTCTACCCTAGTGAATTGGTTTTGGAGCACAGCCTCAAGATAGATTAGGTTTTCTAGCATAGATTACAGTATGGTCTGCATGCATGTGTACAGTTGAGGATTTGCAGATGTTAAGCAGATCATTTATAAATAATGTGAATAGCATGGAGCCATTGGGAAACACCACACGTGACTGGAAGAGGGAGGAAAGCGCTATCAGAAATGGCTACATATTGCAATCAGTCTGATACCTATGATCAAAACCAGGTTAGCAGACGATCACCAATGCCTGAGTTTTTAAGTTTTTGCAAAGAAATGCCATGAACTACTGAGTCAAAGGCCTTGGCAAAATCAAGGAAAATAGTTAAGTCTCCTTGTTCCATGCCAATTTGGATGTCATTGCAAACTTTTAAGATGAGTGATTTGGACAAAAGCCTGATTGATCAGGGGTCAGATAATTTGATCGTTGATAATATTCACATAGTTGCATGTGGACACATTTTTCCAAGATTTTTGACAATACCTGGAGCAATAATATTGGGCGATAGTTAGATACCAAAGTAAGTTTGGGTATGTATCCTGACACCAGGGAATCATTGATAAGGGTAGTGACAGGTTTAGCAATTGCTGGCGCTCTGAGCTTCAGCAACATTGCTGGGATTTGATCTGGTCCACACTGGATTTTCATTTTTAAATGATTAAGATGTTTATTAACGACACTAACAGGCCCAGGTCTAAAATTAAATTTCTCTGTATGAGGATTTTGAAGATTATCTTAGCAACCAGGGTGGTAGCACATCCAACAAAATTCGAGCAACAATGATAGTTTTACTGAAAGGGATCTCAATTGTGCCAGAAAGGAGTAAATTTTATGGACCTGTCAACATAAATAACAATGCCATCTCCTCTCTTTGCTCTATCACTTCTAAAAGATGAATACCCCTGTATTGCAATGGCGGGGTGTGGAGTTTTTGTTGTTAATTATGATTACGAGAGCACAATGATTTTTTGTTTGTAATGGGAACACCAGGCTTGCAGTGCATCCAGTTTAGGGAGTAAGCTACGGATGTTGCAGTGCACAAAAGAGAGGCCTTTTTTGTGGGGATGCAACTAAAATGTAATTTAGAACAAGAACGCGGCATCTTATTTACCCAGGCTGATTTCTAAACACATTTATTGTAGGTTAAAGACACACTACTGGGAGTATTAGTGCTGTGGAGATCTGTTATATACTGAATAGGGACAGTTGGGGGGGTGGGAGATAATGTGGTTTCAAAAAGTGTGTACTCAGGAAAAAAATTGGTATTTCAGCAAAAATACCGCATATTAGCACAAAGACATCTGGAGTGGTGTCCTGCGTGATTGTGTGTCCCACATAAAAGCAGGCTTCGCTAAAGCTTCTGATTCTAAGTAAGCAGGGAATTCCATGTTGGGTTAAGCAAAATTGCATGGACCAGCTTGTGATGAAGGCAAAAAATGTAACTGGCCCTGAAGTGGTTAATACCACAAAATGTGTATATATATACCCACTAACAACACAATATTGCATATCTATCTATCTATATATACCCACTAACAACACAATATTGCATATCTATCTATCTATCATCATATCTGTATTTATATGGGTTTGCTTATACTAAAAGCAAAGCAAGGGAATTTGCAAGAAGCAGATGTTGAACCAAACATGGCACACAACTGTGATTAAAACAATACAATATCATTCTCCCTTGAGGTTTAGCAGCAGATGTAACCTTGACTGTTACATAATAAGAAACATGGCACAAAAGAAATTAACTATTTCAGAGCTTAGGTTGTGGTCATGACAATAACATTTATAGGAAAACGTTATACTTAATTTATAAACAAATAACTTGTTTAAACCAAGAGAACTTACAAAATAGTTACAAAAGCAAAAACAGAAACCGATATGAGAATAAAAATACGGTTTGTGGGAGGATAGAGAGGGGTTGGTAGGAACACCAGTGGCAGGAAATTATGGACACAGGGTTTATACATCTCCCCTTCTAGCTTCCTCAATATACTATGCTCCATCTTTTTAATTACTTTCTTGTATTCACTACAAAGTATGTGAACCATATATTATATACACACACACACATACATTAATATATATATATATATACTCCTGGGTGGCATAAATTACTATAACACACAGCCCCAAAACATACACAATAATTTAGATCATATATTTTAGGGCATATGATAATCTACTTTAATCATAGAATTATAATTAAAAATAAATCTACACACATATATATATGAATATTATGTTCCCTAAAATATATGATCTGAGTTACTGTGTATGATTTAGGGTTGATGTGTGCAAAGTGCAATAGTCATTTATACAGCCCAGGGAAGAACATTCATTTTGTATGTTTATGGTATTGTGCTGTCTACAAATATTCACCTAACCTGCAATTAAATCATGATTTATGAAAGTGACAATCTACACACCAGAAAAACGTTAGCTTAATGCAGCAGCTTGGGTGTATAGATCATGCCCTTACAGTCTCACTGCTCAATTCTCTGCAATCTAGGAGTTACAGCTCAACTTCACTGTCTGTGATTCAGCTAAATGACAGGAAATTGAGCAGTGAGACTGCAGAGAAATGATCTATACACCAAAACCATTTCACTAAGCTAAAGCTGTTTTGATGCTTTGAGTCTAACTAAAGGAACACAATGAAATTCCTATACAACGCTATAGTACTCTAGTCCCTAATTTGGGTTAATATTCCCCCTTCGCACCCCATGAGCAATAAAATGTTATATTGTTATAAAGTTCCACAACGCTGTACAATGGGTGGACTAACAGATACGTATTTGTAACCAGATGAGTTGAACACACAGGAACAGAGGGATTAAGGGCCCTGCTCAATGAGTTTACGTGCTAGAGGGAGTGAGTTATAGTGACACAAAAGGTAAGGGTAGGGTAGAAAAGTAGGTTGCTAGGATAGTGTGCACTGAGCAGTGGCGGTTCCAGGGAAAATAGTGCAGCTATTGCCTACACTGAGCAGCCCAGCGGCATGGGAGTCAGAGTCCTTATCAGCAGGGCCGGCGCTTCCTATAAGGCGAACTAGGCAGCCCCCTAGGGTGCCATATA